>JBBCBC010000022.1:26661504-27181473 GCA_037126765.1 Stenogyne calaminthoides | reverse complement strand
GATCTAATTTGTTTTCCTTTTGCATGCATCACAAATATGTTCCTTACCTAACACTTCATTAGGCAACCTCTCACAAGAGCTAATCTTGCAAGCTTATTCAGGGTTTTGAAATTCGTTGATTCATTCTTTTATGCCATAACCAATCTAACCGTATCTGTGGAACTTTTTTTTGCAACAAACATGTATCTTTAGGAGTTGAACTCAATCGACCAAGATACACATTTCCTTTTCTAGTACCAGTTAGTAATACTTTACGTGAGATATCATCTTTCACATAACATAAGTTCTTAGAAACTCAACATTGAAACCTTTACCACGTAATTGGCTTATTGAAAGCGAAGTTATGCTTCGAAATCGAGATACATGTAAAACACCATGGATATAAACCTGTCGATTTCCAAAGTTCCATATCCTTGATCAATCCCTTGAGTTATCTCCAAAAAGTGATCTGAGGGCCTCTTTGTTCAACATAGTCACTGGAGTATCTTCTTGAATCTGTCATATGTCTTGAGCATCCTTTTCAAGATACCATACATCGAGGGCTTTTCATCTCACGCTAATCGGTGTTATGTGATCTTTAATCGGCTTAGTGCCCTTGTTTTCCTCTGAAAAAAGCAGATCAATTCTTAGGGTACCCAATTTGTGTAGGGTCCTACAAGGTTAGTTGTACCTTCGGAATCCAATCTGCTCTCTATCTAATCACTTTAGAGTGGGTGATCTGCCTTTCATAAACATCAACATACACATTTACTACTCTCTGGGTGCCTTAGCGGTTTTATTGTATATGAGTCTTGTATAAGCATGAACATGAGCCTTAGAGTTTTCTTTGGTTCAGGCCTTTTGTTCATTTTGCTTTGCTTCTGTCTTGTTGTCCGAATCTTTGTTGACTCGGGTTCGGTAACCTTTACCCTTAAGCAAGTGGGGTTCGAGTTGCTGTCTTGAAATTTTGGTCTTTCGATTATCTTGAGGACTTGGTCTCTTCGGATGAGAATGTCTCTGCTGAAAGTGTTTCTCTTCCGAAGATTCCTCCGATGGTTCAATGTATATCCTTTCGGTTTGCATTCTTAGCTCCCAGGCTTTGGAAGTACTTGCAGAAATTTTCCTACTGAGTGCTCAAGTTTTCTAGCCTTCACGAGGTTTGGGCTTTCCTACTGATCATTCAGTTTCTTTAAACAATGGGTCCTTTTCCTTGGTTCACAACCTGGGGCATTTCTTCATTTTTGAAGTGTGGGTGCATTTGTTTTACAAAGATTGTCTTCTTGCTTTGCCAGTCAAAGATTCGATGACCTTGTGAGGTTCCCGGAATGTATCACAATCCAGTTTTATAGTGTGATGAGATCTCTGGTAACTCTGAATTTCATCTATTACATTAGATCTTGATGTTCAATAGAGTTAACTTCTTCTATGCTATCCTCCACCGATTCTGTAAAGTTTAATGCTTCTCGAGAGGTCATTGAACTTAGTTACGATCATTTGAATCTCTTAGGTGGATTTCTCTAGCTTTTGATTAGGGTCACTTATCAACTTCTCTTTCTCTCGAGTTGTACTTTCAGAACATCCGGTTCATCAAGTAGCTCCCATTAATTGAAAGTGATTTCATGATTGCTGAAATCTTTCCATTTTAGATTTTCAGCCTTGGTTCATGATACCTTTCTTGAGTTTCATTTAGCGATTCTTGTAAAAGCAGCATAGTCCTTCATTAGACTCTCAAAAGAATCCATCGAGTCAAAATATTGTTTCTGATTGAACTTGACAACTCTTGTGCTAGTGTAGGAGCAACAACAGAGAAAAAAAGAGTTTACCTCCTCAATGGCCATCGACCGGATGTCATCACTTTCCTTTGTCCGAGAATATTTCATCCAAGAGCTAGATCCCTCCTCGAATGTTCTTCTTCCTATGAACCATGGCCTTTTGCTAGAGAACTTCTTGTCACTTTTTAGTTGGCTTTCTCTCTCTCCTTAGCACTTTTCAGATCGGACAATCATCTTGGAAGTGACCTTTCTTTTGGCAATTATAGCATCTGTTGCATCATCATCCCGATCACTTTCTTCTTTGGACTTGGAGTCCTTCCTTTTGGATGAAGATCCCTCGACTTCCAGTCCTTCTTCTTCTCGGTTGATCTTGTCCTCGGGTTTCTTCGGTACTGTGGTTTTACGTAATAGTTTTTGTATTTTTCCATATCGACTATTAAGTTTTTTCAAACCTCCTTGCCATCGGCTAGCTTATCCTCAAGCTCATCCCGATTTTTTTGCAAGGGAGTTCTCGAACTCTCTAGTTTTCTGAGTTTTATCTTTGGCCTTAAAAGCCACATTTTTACTAGATGATGAATCATCTTTCATTATCCGGCCTTTTTAGATTTCTTATCAATTACAAACTCATAGGCCTTATTTCGGAGAAGACTTGTTGATATGGCATTGAATTAATGTTTTTGGTGTTTTCAATCACCAATTGCATGTATATCTCATTTCTTAGAAAGACCTCTAAGAATTTTCAATCTAACTTCTCTCTGTGGATATTTCTTTCCAAGTGCATTTAGATCATTCATAATGCTAGTGAATCTGACTTCTAATTTGTCAATAGATTCACCTTCTTCCATTCAAAACTATCAAACTTTCCAATTGCAAACCGAAAAGTTTGTTTTCTTTTGATATGATATGTGCCTTGGCACATTACGACCAGTGTATCCCAAATTTCTTTTTGCAAAGATTGCAAGGAGAAATCATTCCCATCACACCATCATCAATTGTCTTTGTATAGTGTGTCTTTTAGCAATATAGTCTAGATTAACTAACTTCCTCTCCTCAGAGTCGGGTTGGTCATCGGACTTAGGAAATTCTCGCTCTAGGATCGTTTCTCCATTTTTGTTTTCTCCAGGATTCACCATGATAATTGGAATGGTCCTTCAGAGACCACTCTCCACATCGTTCATGTTTGGAATCTGAGATGAGCACTGCGTTCTCAATCTCCATAGATCATAGTTCTCCACTTGAGAACATGGGAAGTTTCTTAGAAGACATTTTTTATCTGGTCTTTTTAAGAATTGACCAAATAAGATCGATTCGAGATAGACCACAAGTATTTTTAGAAAATAAAACTTTGGTCAACAAAGCATGGTGGTCAAGTTGAACCCTTTGCTTTCGATACCACTTGTTGGTCCCTGCAAATGAGTCTTACACATGTATGGGGGAATACACGTGTTCGTGTTTTTTTAACTTTTTCTTCTTGAGGTTAGCTTGGGTTAAGTTGTCACGATGATTTGGTCTGAGAAGCACAAATCGCTCCGAAATCAAAGTCTCATTGAGATGTGATCTGAGTGCTTTCGAAACCTCGGATAATCCCAACCCCCGAGTCCCGAGTTTGAGAGATCTGAGTTGCTTGGATCGGAACTAACTTCTTGAACCCTCGGAAAGAGTAAGTTCAGGTTTGGTAACTATCTTCTAGTTAAACTTTCCGGATGTCTTGAATAGTTGGCCCTTAGTTTATACTCGTTTTAAGCTTTTCTTTGAAATCCTTATTTAATGGTATAGTGATTGGTGTGATTCAATTATATGCAACTTCAAGGATTGATTCCAACTGAAATATCGATGAAAAAAGTATGCTTTGATTTAAGTCAATGCAACGATTAAGCCACGGATAAAAAAGCGATAAACAACACAACAATTTATAGTGGTTCGGAGACTCAAGCTCTACGTCCCACTCTCTCGATCCTCGAGAAATTCACTAATCACTTCACAGGCTTTTAGACTACCTCGCGTGGTTTACTTACTCAACCCGACCTTGAGTTTTTTTGACTACCTCCGTAGTTTACTTACTCAAACACAAACAAGCTTTAGGACTACCTCTGTGGCTTACTAACTTCACCTCTAGAGCTTTACGATTACTCGTGAGTTTACTTACTCTTTACAACTCTTCTCACTTTAACAATCACACTCAAACTACCTTCTAAAGGGTTTGGGGTTTCTTGGTTGGTTTCAACTAGGATGAGATATCCTTTACAATTTAACAATGCAAAGGATTAGGATTTCTCGACTAAGCTTTGGATAAGAACTTTATCAAGCTAAACTTAGTATAGTGAGCTCTCTTGAAATAAAGCACTTGGGAAATTCTCGGTTTTTCGGTGCTTCAACTTGCAATAATAAGTTTGAGCTCTTGAGTTGCTTACAAATTTCCCCGTAACCTTACAATGTAGAGGTCCACAAGTATTTATAGGCATACACCAAGGTCACTCTTGAAAAACTATTCGTTGGAGATATGGCTTCGTGAGTTTCCTCTTATGGTGTGTGAGGAAGGGCTATATTTAGGATTTGACACACCCTAACACGTTTTAGGCAATAGCCTTTCATGTAGCTGGGTCTTCAGCTTTTTCGCGATGCGGAACTTCGTGCTTGACATCTTTTTTCACACATCCTTTGTCGGTGCCGGTATGATGCAGTGTTATCTTCCCTCTTTGACTTTTAGTCTCGATTAAAAGGAACTTACCTTCAGCGCTCTTTTTTGTTTAATCTACGAGTTGATATAACCTTAACAACATTACGACTTAGTTCCTTTTGTATGCATTTGAATGTCTTTAGGCAATATCTATTCTTAAGTGTCGCGTTTTCTTGATGTTGTATCCTTGAGATAGATATGTTGATTACCTCGGAACATTCGGAGTTTTATCTTGAGCATTGATGTACATCTTGAGTCTTGATAATTCTTGTGCCTTGATATTCTTGATCTTGATTCTTGATCTTACATCTTGTGTCTTGAGTCTTGAGTCTTACGAGTCTTGAGGGTCTTCGAGTCTTGAGTCTTGAGTTTCCGGTGTCTTAGTCTTAGTCTTGAGCCTTGAGTCTTACGAGTCTTCATGTATCTTGGTGATATCTTTGAGTCTTGATATCTCGATTTCTCCCACTGAGTCTTGATTCTCGGTTTCTCATTTAGTCTTGATTCTCGATTTCTCCTTTGAGTCTTGATTTCTTCGTTTCATCTTTGAAACTTGAAACTTCGATTTCATCTTTGAAAACCGGTTTCTTGAAAACTTCTAAGTCTTGAGAACTTGGATCATAACTTTGATCTATATCTGCTGACTATACATTTTCAGATAACATCACGAATACTCTAAAAGCGGAATCGACTCAACTATCAAAGATTATGCGAACATGTCATACTTTCGGGGTTTTGGGGATCTAATCAAAATCATTTCTTTATTAAATTCATCTCCCGACATATACATTCGTGAACATTATAATGTTCACGAATGTATCTTTATTATTAATTAAGGAACATATCGGTTCGGTGTAGTTGACCTAAAAGATCCATTTTTGCTTGTCTCTATTCAAAGGAAGACTTGACCAATGAGGAGGCAACAACGATTTTTCTTGACCTTTGAAGCAACATATCTATGAAGAAATGTCGGGGTTGATATCTTCCGGTTCACGAAAGTTGGTGATTGGGCTGGCGTGGTTGCATATTACCTAAACCATGCAAGGGTATGTTCAAACCCCAAACATAGTCGTTCATCAATAACCAAAAGAAAAACCCTTGAAGTTGTCTCTCCAATGCAGTTTTTCAGAGTGGACTCTTAGAGAGTTACTATAAATACCAACGCCTTGCACACAACCAAGGTTACGGAAAAATCAAAAACAACTCCAGAGCTCATTCGTATTCAATTTACATTGTGAAGCACTCGAAACCCTTAGAATTTCCCAAGTATTTCATCTTAGAAGATAGCTCAATTACTAAGCCTAGATTCAAATTATACTCAAAGCTTAGTTAGAAATATCCTAACCTTTTTCCTTGTGTTTATTGTAAAAGAATATCTCACCGTAGTTGAAAACCAACCAAAACTCCAAACTCTTTGATTAGGTAGCTTGAGTGTGTAGTCGTTGGAGAGTGAGAGTTGTAAACAGTGAGTAAGTTGCTTGTGTTCAGCTTGGAAGCTCTAGAGAAGAAGTTAGTAAGCTACTTGTGTTCAGTCTGAAAGCTTGTGTGTGTTGAGTTAGTAAGCTGCAGTAATTCAGCCTGAAAACTCATAGTGGAAAGTTAGTAAGCTGCTGAGTTCAGTCTAAAAGCTTAAGGTAGTAGTAGTAGTGTGTTAAGGAATTTCTCTGAGGACCAGAGAGAGTGGACGTAGGAGCTTGAGTCTCTACCATTTATAACTTCTTTGTGTTGTTTGCTTTACACTTTTTATTTATCTGTTGCATATTTTCACTTTGAAAGCATACTTTCGGTTTAAATATTTAGTTGGAATCAATCCTTTGAAAATTGCATTAAGTTGATCACAACCTTAACCACTATTTCACTAAGAAAACAAGATTTTTTGAAAGTAAAAGCAGTATAAACTTAGGGGCTACACATTCCACTTTCTAGATAAGCTAGTATAGATAGTTATCAATCTGATCAACTCTCCTCAGTAGTCAGTAAGATCATTATCTACTTCAAGCTTATTTGGACTCTGGTTTAAAACTCAGAATCAGTTGAGCTAATTTGAAGTCTTTGAAAGCCGCTCAGTGTTATTGTCTCAGTAGACTTTGACTCAGGGCATTTTGTGCTTCTCAGGACTAATTTTCAGGACACCTTGACTCACTGATTATAGTGTTTTCTGAAAAGTTTAAAATATCACTATACACGTGTATTCCCCCCCATACACGTGTGAAACTCGTTTACCCCCGGACCAACAAGTGGTATCAGAGCAGTGGTTCATTTGACCACTTTCTTTGGTAGCCGTAAGTCTTGTTACTGAGAGACTTTGGTGGTCTACTGAATAGATCTTCTGTAGATATCTTACAAGGCTCATTCACCATGCCTTCTAAGAAACTACCTATGTTCTCTGTTGAGAACTATGATCTATGGAGATTGAGAATACAGGCACATTTGTACTCTAAGCATGAGAGAATGTGGAGAGTTGTGTCTCAAAGACCTTTTGAGTATAAGATTGTGTATCCTAGATTGACTGATAATGAAAGAGATGATCCAAGGGATGAATTTCCCAAAATTGATGATCAACTTATTACGAAAAGAAAAGTTGGTTAACTTGGATTATATTGCTAAAGATACAATTGTATATAACTATTGATGATGGTGTTATGGAAATGATTTCCCACTGTGAAACTGCCAAAGAAATTTGGGACACACTTGCTATAATGTGTCAGGGCACTGATCATATCAAAGAAAACAAACTATCTGTGGCTATTGCCAAATTTGATGGTTTTGAAATGGAAGATGGTGAATCCATTGAAAGACTTGAGGTCAGATTCACTAGCATTATGAATGATCTCGAGTGCTCTTGGGAAAAGATATCCCAAAAAGAGAAATTGCTCACGAAAATTCTTAGAGGACTATCTAAGAAATGAGATATACAACTGTGGTGATTGAGAACACCAAAGATATTTCTTCTATGCCATATCAATAGGTTTTCTATGAGTTGAAAGCATATGAGTTTGTCATTGATAAGAAAACTAAGAAACCTGACAGCAAAGATGATATCTCATCTAGCAAAAATGTGGCTTTCAAAGCACAAGGAAAAATCTGCAATGCTAAAGAACCTGAGATCTCATCTAACAAAATTCAGGATGAAAAAGATGACACAATTTCCCTGATGGCAAGAAGTTTTGAGAAAATGAACAACAGGTTTGGTAAGTATAAGAGGTATCATAAAGATACCGTGCGAGAAACAGAATAACTCTTTCGTTCAAGAAATGTCTCATCGATAAGAAGAAGGACCACAAAAGCTAAAGGATCTTCATCCGGAAAAGAAGGACTACAAATCCAAAGAGGAAACTGGTCAGATGATGACACCAACAGATGCTACAACTGCAAGAAGAAATGTCACTTCCAGTATGACTGCCCTGAGTTGAGCTTTAAGGAAAGAAAAAAGAGGCAAGCCAAAAGAGACAAGAAGTATCCCAACAAGAAGGTTATGGTTGTTGAAGAAGAACATACGAAGAAGGATCTAACCTCCGGAAGAAATGTTCTCGATAGTGATAGTGATGATGTCTCCTTGTTGCTATTGAGGAGGTAAATTCTTCTATCTCTACATTCTTTAACTCCTACACAAGCAATCGAGTTATCAAGTTCATCTCAGAACCCGATAATTTTGACTGATGGGTTCTTTTGAGAATCGATGAAGGACTATTACGTATTACAAGAACTGTTCATTGAAACTCAAGAGCGGAATGAAGAACCCGATGGCGAGAATAAAAAGTGGAAAAACTCCTAATGATCTTTGAGATCACTTCTCAATTAATGGGAGTTCTTGATGAACTTGATGTTCTGAAAGTACAACTCTCAGAAAAAGAGAAAGTGGTAGAGGCCCTAAAAGGAAAGTTAGAGAAATCCTTTGAGGAAAATCAGCTTATCAGGACTGAGTTCAATGACCTCTTTGAGAAACATGAAACTCTAAAGAAAAGTGAGGATAGTTTGCTGAGAAAGTTAGCTCTATTGAATTATGCATCTCATGCAATAGATGAAATTCAGAGTTATCAAAGACTGCAACTATAAAGGCACCGGATTAGGATATAATCCGGGGGAACCTCACATGATCTTCTTGAATCTTTCGCTTCTACAAGCCACTAAGGTTGTCTTTGTTAAACCGGCGGTTCGTACTTGATCTTCTCATTGAAGAACAACCTCGTTTTTTAGACAAGTGTAAAGGACATATGGTTTCAGAGAACCTGAAGGTTCGTGAAAGAAAGCCCAAACCTCAGGAAAAGGCTAGAAAACCTGAACACTCAGTAGAAAATCCTCAGGCCAGTACTTCGAAGCCTCAGACTAAGAATACCAACCTGAAGAAATCTGCCCTAAACCATCAGAGGAATCCTCAGAAGAGAAACACTCAGCCGAGAAATTCTCAGATGAGGAGACCAAGTCCTCAGGATACTGAAAGACCCCAATTTCAGTACAGGCAACCTAAACCCCACTTGCCTAAGGGTGAAGGTTTCCTGAACCCAAGTCAGCAGAGACATAGATCAGCTGCACCAAAACCAAAGTACTGGAACAAGAGGTCTGAACCCAAAAAGAACTCTAAGGCTCATGTTCATGCTAAGGCTGGCACTCATACACAGGGTACTGCCAAGGCATCTAAGGTGGTGAATGTGTATGTAGATGTTTATAGAAGACAAATCAGCCACTCTAAAGTAATTAGAGTTGTAAGACAGGTTTGGGTTCCAAAAGGTACAGCTAACCTGATAGGACCCTACACCAAATGGGTACCTAAGGCCTGATTTTGTTTCAGGTGAAGGAAAAGGGCACTGAGCTGAAGGAAGACAACATAGCCCTGATGAGTGGAACTGAAATAGCATCTGTTGCATGGTACTTGGACAGTGGGTGCTCAAGACACATGACAGGATTTAAGCACTTGCTCACTGACTATGTTGAACAGAAAGGCCCTCGGATAACTTTTGGAGATAACTCCAAGGGATTATGTATGATATGGAACACTTGAAATTGATCTTTGTTCATATCCATGGTGTATCATGTGTCTGGTTTAAAGCATAACCCTTTTCTATCGGCCCATTTCGTGATAAAGGATTCAGTGTTGAATTCTCAAAGAACTTGTGCTATGTGAAAGATAATGTTTCACAACTAATACTACTTATTGGTACTATAAAAGGGAATGTGTATCTTCTTCGATTGAAATTGACTCCAAAATATACATGTTTAATTGCTAAGAAAGCTATTGAAACCAAATTGGTTATAGCACAAAAAAGACCTAATAAGCTTGAACTTCAAAACCACTGAACAAACTTGCAAGATTGGCACTTGTGAGGGGTTACCAAATGAAGTGTTCAAGAAGGACCATGTTTGTGATGCTTGTCGAAAGGCAAACAGATAAGAGCATCATTAAAAAGTAAAGTAGAAGTATCTCTCGATAGAATACTTCAACCGTTACATATGGATCTCTTTGGTCCAAGAACACTGTCAAGACAAATGGCGTGAAATATACACTTTTAGTAGTTGATGACTACTCGGATACACATGGGTCATATTCTTACCAAGAAGAAAGAAGAGACTAGAACAAAAGCTGTGCGAACTACTAAAAAAAAGGCTCAAATATTAAAAGAATCTGAGTGTGGTCAAAAATCGGATCGAGATAAAAACTTGAAGTTTATCAACCATATTATATCGATTATTGTGCAAAAGAAATGGAATAACCCATGAAACATCACCGCAAGGACCCCTCAACAAAATGGTGTTCTTTGAAAAGAAGAAATAGGACCACGAAAGAAGTTTGCAAGGACAATGATTCTTTGGGTTTACATTCCTAAGAGATTTTGGGCTGAAGTAGTAAACACTGCATGCTACTCTCATAACAGATCCATGCTGACAAAGAATCAAGGCAAAACACCTTATGAGCTATGGAATGAAAGGAAGCCTCTTGTTTCTTTCTTTCGTGTGTTTGGTTGTAAGTGTTTCATACACAACAATGGTAAAGATCAGTTGAAAACTTTTGATAGCAAAGCTGATGAAGGAATATTCTTGGGATATTCTGAAGTTAGTAAAGCCTTCAGGGTTTACAACTGTAGGACCCTTATTGTGGAAGAAACACCTCATGTTATTTTTTATGAATCTACTTGTGTTCATAAGAAATAGGAAGATGGCTCAGGAGACTTGACAAAGAGGATCACCAGACTTAGCCTGAAGAAGAATGTCAAACCATCATCTGAGCCAAAAAAGAAAAAGCCAATCACTTACTATGAATGGAGTGAAACCCCATTTCCGCAAGAGGAAACTTCGGGATGGAAATACTCAGGCTGGTGAGACTCAGGATGATAGTTCTCCACTGAAGGAAAGCCAACACACTGAAGCTGACCCATCTGAACAAACCCCGCCTCGGACTCGGGTATGTAATCTGGATGAAGATGTGGTCACAAAAACAGAGGCAAACTCGAATCTATCAACCAAGGGGAACAAATGCACCGACAATGTTCTAAATGAATTTCCCATAAGATGATTCGATTTTTCCTTTCTTGTTGTTCCCGAGTTTAACAATTACTGAACCTAACATTTACGATGTTGAGGATACTACTTGAAGGGGAACATCCAGAGAAAAATGATTAGATAGTCACCCTTCAAGTCGATTGTAGGTGAACTATATGAAGGAGTTAAAATAAGAAGGTTCCATGGAGAAAGTGCTTTGTCTTTCTTTCTTCCTATTTGAAAAAAAACCTCTTGAGATTGAAGAAGTTCTTCAAGATTCATTCGGATTCTTGCTATCAAAAAGAACTGAATCAATTCTCAAGGAATGAAGTTTGGGAGTTAGTAGATAGACCTAAGTGGCACAATGTGATTGGAACTAAATGGGTGTTCAAGAAAAAAAGATGAAAACAATGTCATTGTAAGAAACAAGGCAAGGCTAGTTGCTCAAGGTTATTCCCAAGAAGAAGTCTTGGATTATGATGAAACCTTTGCACTGTTTGCAAAGACTAGAAGCCATCAGATTGTTTCTTGCATATCACGGCTCACATGAAGTTCACAATTCTATCGACGGATGTGAAAAAGTGCATTCTGAATGGTGTGCTTAAGAAAGAGGTTTATGTGGAACAACCTCCACGGCTTCATCGAGAATGACCAAGTTCTGAGTGCTCGGGAAAGCCTTGTATGGTCTCAAGTAAGCACCCGAGCATGGTATGATACTCTATCTCAATTTCTTCTTGACCCATGGTTTTACCAAAGGGAATCGTTGATAGAACCTTGTTCGGGATAGAAGATGGGAAAGATATCCTACTAGTTCGATTTATGTGGATGACATCATTTTGGATCTCCTAATCATCGGATGTGTGAAAAAGTTTTACGCTTTCGATGAAAGGAAAGTTTGAGATGTCAATAATGGGGGAGATTAATTTCTTTCTAGGACTTCGGTGAAACAATTAAAAAGAAGGAATTTTCATCAATCGGTAAAAGTATACGGAGATCCGATTGCTAAGTATGGTGTCTGAGAATTGCAATGCGGTTAGAATTCCTATGAATACTAACTACAAGATGGATCCCGATCACGAAGGCAAGTCGATTAACCACATTGATTATAGAGGATCACGACAAGTAGGCCCCGACATTACCTTTGATGTTGGGATATGTGCAAGATATCAAGCTAATCCTAAAGTTAGTTACATGGAAGCCGCCAAAAAGATTAAAGATATCTTAAAAACACCGTGAATAGAGGATTGTGGTATCAAAGTGATGATAACCTTAGATTAACGGTTTATTCGGATGTTGATTATGGTGGTTGCGAGATGACGAAGTCCACTTAAGGAACTTATCAATTTCTTGGAAATAAGCTAATATCCTGGTCTTCTAAAAACAAACTTTAGTTGCAACTAAAGACTTCTTGAAGCGAGAATACATGGTCATGGGAAGGAAGTTGTGCATGATTCTTTGGCTAAGGCAAAAATTGAGGGATTACAAGATTATAGCCAATGAAGTACCCATATTTTGTGACAATAATAGTGCAATTGTTATTACACAAAATCCGATATTGCACACCAGATGTAAACATGTTGATATCAGACAACACTTCATTAGAGACCATGTTGAAAAAACGATATCAGGTTGGAGAAAATTCATACTGATAAACAAAGGGCTGATATTCTTACTAACCCTTTGGCTGAGTCAAGATTTCAGGAACTATCAGTAGAATTAGGGATGTTGGATCCTAGTGAGTAAAATTCTTTGATGGAAGAAGTCCTTCAGAAGCATTAAGTTATTCAGGAAAAATAACTCAGGACAAAAATCTCTCAGGATGGAAACTGAGACTCAGGATGATTTTTGTCAAGGTCAGTATTCAGTAAGGTTTAAGTACTTAATTAACCCTGAAACAATACCTGGCTCATGCATTTACTCACAACATTTATTTCACTCATAAATCATTGGAAATAAATGACAAAAGACCTTAACTTTAAGCGGGAATGTTTGAAAGAATTCTATTGGCTAGAATTTCGGTAGAGAACCGAAGGGGTTGCCTCGATAAGAGTGAAACATCATTTTGTCACCCTAATTGCTGTTATTTGCTTCATTTATCTGATTATTTGCTATAAATAGCAAATAACCCTCAAAATTATATTTAATCTCAGATTAAATCTCAACCGTTCATTTATTTATCCTTCAAAGACTTAATCTTAGCCCTTGATCTACATTTCCCAGATTATATAAATACCCAAGTATTTTCTTGATCAAACACTTTACATTATTTGCCTTGTTCAAACATTCAAAACTCTCAAAACCCTTAACCTTCATATCTTCAAAATTCCAGTTTCTCAAATCATATACAAATTCCCAAGCTACGTTATGATTAAAGATCTCATAGAAACGGAGAAACCATATTTTGAACACGTTGTGGCAATGATTGACAACAAAGCCACCATGGTTGAAGAAGAAGCCTTAATGATGATATTAATGACGCTTTTGAGCTTAGCAATAGAGGGGAGGATCCTGCTCTGTATATGTCTGGTAAAGAACAAGAGATTTTGGACATATTTTTGGAGTCCAAGGCAGAATTGAAAGGGGCTCTGCATAAACGGTGTTTGAAACCGAAATACAGGGTCTTAATTGATATTGTGGCCAAGTGCTTGATGAGCACTTCTGGGAGTTTGGAGCAAGTGAGCCGGAACAAGCTGAGGCTCATGGCCACAATCGAAGATTCTCCGGTGGTCGAGTTCAACTGGCTGAAATTTCTGGCAGACTGCATTTTGCATCAGAACCAGAAATTGAAGTATGCAAAGAGAGTGTTTACTAAGAATGGGAAGGTATTATTTGGCACTAAGATAAGTTTCCTTATTGAAACCTTTCCCAGGGAGAACATGTTTTTGTTGACCGGAGTTGAGTTCTCTCGGAACCGAATTATGTTCTGAAGACCTAAGTCACAGAAAGGGAAACCTGCAACTTCGGAGAGTCCAAGTTCTACAGCACAGGATGATCCTGAAGAACCTGTGGAACCTGAAGAGTCAGAATCTAATCAGGACGATGTTGCCATTGCTGAGGTGGCTAAAAGAAAAGTCAAGAAAGTGGTTGAAAAACGTCCTGAGGAAACAGAGATGAGAAAGAAATCGCTTGAATTGTTGAAAGTTAAGCGAGAAGTTGGAGAAAAGAAGAAGGCTCAGGAAGAGCAAAAACAGAAAAAGAAGAGACTCAGAACGATTCGGGAGATAGAATCAAGAGAGAAATCTCCATTAGATACTCTTGCCAAGGTGGTTTCTCAAGCCACTGAACAGGAAACCCTTCAGGAAGAAATGTTGCCTGAAGGAGGAGGAGATGAAGATGTCTTTACTGAGGTACTAGGTACCAGTATTGGCACTGATAGGATTACACGTGAGATCTTCACAGGTTCTCAACAACCTGTTGAAGAATGCCAAATACTGATCCCACCCACACACCCCTCAGAGCCAAAAATTTCCATACCTTCAGAGGCTCAGTCTAGCTCTGAAGAGGAGGCACCTGTTCCTGAACTCAGGAAAGGTGAGGCAGAAGAGAAATAGTGGAGGCAGAAGGCAGAACGCTTTGTATTGGATAAATATCCTGAACTATCTGACTATCCTGATCTTCAGGGTATATTTTTCAAGTTGAAAATTGTCATGCTGATTGTCAACCAGTCCTTTGCCATGATGCTGAAAATTGGCAACTTCAGAGGAGAAGAGTTTTGGGCTAAAGAGGTGGCTGAGCTAGATGTCTTCTTGGGACTTGGAAAGAGGAGACTGGGGATCAAGCAATATGAGTTTGATGCCTTAGTACAGAAGAAGGTTGTTGAAAGAAAGGTTGTTGCTCATCCTGAAGGAGATGTCAGTGAGCAGGATAAAGATGAACAAGGCCCACCTCAGGACAAGAATGTTGAAGACTGCTCAGGGGGAACAAGCTCAGGAGGTTCCATCACTTCAACTGATTACCTTCGGAGTGACTGTTCATCATCCTCAGGAGCCTGCAATGACACTGACTGAGATTTTCGATGTTGGAATTCAAACGAGATCGAGATAGAAATTCAACTCCTCCACAACCCATTTATTGATCTCACTCATGTACTTGAGAAACTCGCCAAGCTCGAGCCGATTGTTGATTAGATTTCCAAACTTGAGCCTCTGGTTGGAGAAGTGTCGAATATTGCTGATACACAAACTTCTCAAGGCAAGCTTATTGAGTCCCTCAGCACGTCTATGGTATCCACTGATCAGGTAACCTTACTGTCTTCTTCAATTGATAGTAAGTTCTTGAATTCAATACTAGGCGGGAGATGTTGTTAAGGAGGTGAATGATGAAATGGAGATGAGGTTTGAGTTGAGGTCAAAGATGCTTGAGGATTTGTTAAAATCAAAGACAAAGGAGCTGATTAAGTATGTTGTTGATGAGATGAGTATTTCACTCATGGAAAGAATGAAAGCAAATTTTGGTGGTCTTGATGAAGACACCAGCACATGGCTTAATGTACTACAGCATATTCAGGATGAACATTTTCAGGTAGCTGTTGAAGTTCGATCAATTGGTAGGGAACAGATACACATTAACAGAACCCTTTCCCAATTGATTGAGAATTATGATGCCAAAAGGGGGGAAAGCTATGACAAGCTTGCAGCTTTGCCTCCCTTAGAAAAGCAGATTGAACAATTCCCCACTAAAATTCATCGTGGTGAGAAGAGGAAAGAACCTGAAGTGCTAATCCATCATGAGGCAGCCATTGAAGTTATAGAACAAAGAGGAAAAAAAGCGGAGGAGCGATACCCGATGGCGAGGAGAAGCTCATGGAATCGATGCCTCTAAAAAAAGCCTGAAAAGTTGTTGCCTATGTGGAAAGGCCCTCAAGAAAAAAAGCCAAAGCCATTGCTAAGCCGGACATCAAGAAACTCACTCGAAAAATTATCAATTGAGTTTGATGAAGAAGAAAAAACTCGAAACAAATGTTCATAAAGATGAAGACTATGGGACCCATTTCTTTTTTTAGAGAAGGTTTTGGAGAACATGATGTGACTTCTAAGAGACTTAACTGGGATTGGCATAACTTAGTTAAGATGATTGAAGCTGAGAAGATGAGGAAAGTCATTGTTTTACGTAATGTGACGGAGATGACCCGTAAAAGCAAGGGAGGAAGCTAAGAGGAACAGAGAGGTGGATTTCAGAGGATGGTTTTGAGGAGGAGAGGCACGGCCAAGAAAAGAGTGTAGCCTCATATTGACAAGTGGATGCCGATTGAAATGAATGATAAATGGAAAAACAGCCAAAAGGGAGTTTGTGTTCAACTATGACATCCTACAAATTTGGCCTCAATCCATCAACGCGAGGGATGATGCGTTCATTGCCTATCTACTGAAGAATTTCACTGATGAATGCCATAAATGGTTCGATGTGTTTGACACTGGGGTTACCATTGAAGGCACTGGACAAATCAAATATCCTCCACCGAAGTTCAAAATGGGATGATCAACTATGACTTCATCTATTCTGATTTTATGGACCAGGCTGAATATCTCGAGCTGACAAGAAATGATGCTCAAATCATTCAGAAGAGGGAAGAACTGAAAAAGAGATATTATGGAATGTTCAACTTGGAGCCACCAGCGGACGACATTGAATATGAAGATGAGTGAATGTTGTGTCTTGTGTTTCAGTAGAGTAAGATAAAACTCTTATGTCTTTGTACTTATGGTTTTTGATACCTTAATGAAAACTCTCTTGATTTTTTGTTGATCCAAAAAGATAATTTCTCATTATCTTCTTGATTGTTTGATGTATGTTATTTACTTGTTCTTACTTGTTGTAGAAAGTTGAAACCTGAATAGATGATAGGTTTATTTTTGTTGTGTTTGCAAGCTTGTAAAAAGATGGTTTTGGTATCATCAAAAAGGGAAAAATTGTTGGGAGATGAATTTAATAAAGATTTTGATTAGATCCCAAAACCCTAAGTATGACATGTATCGACATTACGGTAGTATAGGATCGGGGTTTCAATAGATACTAAGACTCGGGATTATCTACACTCAGATAGTCGAGATATAGATCGGGGGATAAATAAGTTTGTTTAGAATTTGCACGAAAGACTCGGTAGTTCTGAGAAACTCGGAAGAATCTCAAGACCCAAGATCCTAAAGTTTGAAGATATTGAAGACCCAAGATCCCGAAGACGAAAGATCCTAAAGAAGCTGCTTTGTCTTGACCCAAAAAGACCTGAACAAGCCATTTCTAGTTGAATAGTGTTTTTATCCATTCTTAAATAATTAACAAAGAGAATGTTATACATTAAGTGAACATTAAGGAACATATCGATTCGATTAGGAACAAAGGAATTTTATACATTAAGGAACATATCGATTCGAGTTCCACGTGTTGGTGATTGGATGCGTCAGATATTACCTAAACTATGCAAGGGTATGTTCAAACCCTAAAAATAGCCGTTCATCAATAACCGTAAGAGAAAACCCTTGAAGTCTCTCTCCAATCGAATAGTTTTCCAGTGGACTCTTAGAGAATTGCCTATAAATACCAAGGCCTTGCACACAACCAAGGTTACGGAAAATCAAAGCAACTCCAGAGCTCATTCGTATTCAGTTTACATTGTGAAGCACTCAAAACCGTTAGAATTTCCCAAGTGTTTCATCTTAGAAGAGAGCTCATTTACTAAGCCAAGATTCAAAGCATATTCAAAGCTTTGTTAAAGATATCCTAGCCTTTTTCCTTGTGTTTATTGTAAAAGGATATCTCACCTTAGTTGGAAACCAACCAAAACTCAAACCCATTGATTAGGTAGTTTGAGTGTGTAGTCGTTGGAGAGTGAGAGTTGTAAAGAGTGAGTAAGGTGCTTGTGTCCAGCTTGAAAGCTCTAGAGAAGAAGTTAGTAAGTTGCTTGTGTTCAGTCTGAAAGCTTGTGTGTGTTGAGTTAGTAAGCTCAGTAGTTCAGCCTGAAAACTCATAGTGGAAAGTTAGTAAGCTGCTGAGTTCAGTCTGAAAGCTTAAGGTAGTAGTAGTAGTGCGTTAAGGAATTTCTCTGAGGATCAAAGAGAGTGGACGTAGGAGCTTGAGTCTCTGAACTACTATAACTTGTTGGGTTGTTTGCTTTCTGCTTTGTATTTTATCATGTTGCATATTTTCACTGAAAGCATATTCAGTTTTCTGATATTCAGTTGGAATCAATCCACTGAAAATTGCATTAAGTTGATCACAGCCTTAACCACTATTTCACTGAGAAAACAAGATTTTCAGCAAAGTAAAACGAGTATAAACTTAGGGGGCCTACACATTCCGCACTCTAGATAAGCTAGTATAGATAGTTATCAAACTGATCAACTCTCCTCGATGGTCGATTAAGATCATTATCTAGTCCAAGCTTATTTGGACTCTAGTTTTAAAACTCAGAATCAGTTGAGCTAATTTGAAGTCTCTGAAAGGCCGCTCGGTGTTATTGTCTTAGTAGACTTTGACTCGGGGCATTTTGTGCTTCTCAGGACTAATTTTCAGGACACCCTGACTCACTGATTATAGTGTTTTCTGAAAAGTTTAAAAAATCACTATACACGTGTATTCCCCCCCATACACGTGTGAAACTCGTTTACCCCGGGACCAACACATATGCATATGTGACATCTTTCATGTGCTTGATATCAGCTTCAACAGAAGGACAAACCTTCTTTGATAGCTTTATCCCATGATTTGCCGATAGAGATCCTCTCTTAGGGTTCTCCATCGCAAAACACTTCAACACCTTGTCTTCATAGGTGGATCGTGATAATATAACATCCTCTTGGATCTATCCTTGCGGATCTTGATCCCTAGGATTTAGCAGGCTTCACCAAGACCCTTGTAGGTCCCAAACGGGTTTCAGTGAGGGTTGAAGTCTAGAGGGGAGGGGTGAATAGACTTCAAAACTTTTTCGTGGATCAGATGTGTTTGCACGTATATACGTCGAGTCTTGATGTGAATCGGTTTGGGATCGATATCCGACTTCTTGATCGGTAGACGATCGATTCGGCGTTATCAGCTTAACTGATGGTGCGGAAGATAAGTTAACCTGTGTAGAAAACCAGTTTTACTCAAAGGAAATTCTGACCAACAGTTCAGATCAGGTGAATAAATGTCAAACTGATCAGATCAGTAGCTTGATGTTAATCTGATTTAGGTACAGAATATGCATGCAAATAACAAGTTGTGTGCAGATGTGTAAAGCAAGATTAAAGGCACACAGATTTATAGTGGTTCGAACAACTTGTCCTACGTCCACTCTTCCCTATCAGCAGGGGCACCAACTTAACCAACTTGGACTTAGTTTATTGTGTTAGTCCAACACAGTACAACCA
The DNA here is from genome assembly GCA_037126765.1 of Stenogyne calaminthoides. NCBI lineage: Eukaryota > Viridiplantae > Streptophyta > Magnoliopsida > Lamiales > Lamiaceae > Stenogyne > Stenogyne calaminthoides. The sequence goes on along the minus strand of JBBCBC010000022.1, from coordinate 27,162,229 downwards.
ACAGATATTTAACGAGTTCACACTCAACCAATCCCAGAAATCTAATCTAGAAACCCTAAATAGAAATCTTGCTATAACAAACTTAACCTAACAGTGTTTGGGTAAGAATTGTTTTGTTCCAACTGGAATACTATCCTATCTTCTAAGTAGCCAAGAGCTAGAGGATAAGTATTCTGCTAAGAACTAAGGGATGAACACTTAAGAATAATTCTTGTGATTGTGTTCTTCGTACGGAAATCTTGAGAGCTTTTGCTTGTAGATAATTTATGTAACCTTACTATGAAGGTTTGATCCCTTATTTATAGGCACAAAATCGAACTAGCCGTTGGAGAGCAATTTGAATTTCGGTCTATTTAAGGTAGGTTTGCAGACGGATTTGACATGCATGGCCAAAAGCATGCAAGCTTGTCCTTTCTATCCGTTGGACCCTGAAGTGCCTTCTGCAGACTGTCAGAGCTCCGTACGTGTGTTGTCGACTTCTTATTGGCTATCAAGTATGATTTGCAGCACATGAATAAGTAACAAGGTTGACATTCTTCTTGTCTGTGCACCTGACTCGTACAAGGTAATATTGAAGTAGTCACCTGATGGAGCTTGACACAGATCAGTCAGAGTCTTGATCTGCCTACCTGACTTAGGTTATCTGATTGTAAGTTGTCTTAGCACAACTTACTGACCTCTACTTGATGTCATCTGATATAGGTCTTCTGTAAGGGGTCTTATGTCTTGAACTCTTCTGCATATCTGCTTCTTGGCTTATCTGCTTCGATCACCAGATCTTCTGTATTACTGATCTTCAAGACTTAGTCTATACATATTGAGTTCCCCCTTAATATGTGACCTATCTGTTACTTCAGCTGTCTATACACTTCAGCTGGTCATCTTATCTGCTATTTACATCATCAGTCAGCTAACAGATCTGACTGGTCCTATTACATTATCTGTTTTGAAACTTCCATCAAAACTACAAATTTCCCAACAACCCTTCATCGTGAAGGTCTTTAACAACAAATATTTAACGGACTACATTAACGGGATATTGTTTCCCAAAATCACTATGTCGTCGACATATACGATTATAAAAACAATATTCTTCCTGCTATGTTTACAATAAACGCAAAGATCTTTCGAATTTCTGATGAAGTCAAAAGGACTTGATAGCTTCATCAAATCGGATATTCCAACTCCTAGAAGCTTGCTTCAATCCATAAATGGATATCTTTAGCTTGCATACTGTATTATAATTTGACTTAGATGTAAAACCTTCCGGTTGAGTCATAAACACTTCCTTATCAATGTTTCTATTGAGAAAAGTTGTTTTGACATCCATCTGTCAAATCTCATAATCAAAGTGTGCTAAAATTCGAATGGACTTGATCTTTGCAACTGGTGAGAAGGTTTAAATCACACAATCGATTGCTTTTGCATTGACTCTAACCCTTTCGTTACCAACCTACCTTTTTGTAGGTTTGTACTTTGTCATTTGCATTGGTCTTGGCGGCTTGAAGACCCAATTGCAACAGATGGGTCTAACCCTTCAGCAACTCAACCAAATCCAGACTTGATTGGTGTACATCGAGTTCATCTCGGTTTCATGGCTTCATGTCACTTCCCCTGAATCAATATATGATATTGCTTCGAATAAAGTATTAGAATCGTCCTTATCCCAGGTATGTCCATACTATCCGGTTCCTCCAAGAGGTAACCTCATCTAATGGGCGGATTCGATTCCTAATTGACTTCTGAGTTGTGGTTGTCTTAAAAATACATTACGATCATGAAAATTTTTGTGGTGCATCGATTTCATCAATGTCCGGAGAGTCCTCAAGAGCTACACTTTCAGATGCCTCTTGGGCGGGAGTTTTGAACTATGTTGTTCTCATTCAGCCAACTTGGAGGTTCTTGCACTGACAAGCATACTCCAATTACGATCACACTGGCTGAAAGACGATCACCTAGTGAAAGACTCCCACCGTGAAAGTTGCTAAATGCTCCCACTGATTCCTTGTCATGTTGCTTTGACAAGATATCAGTCTCTTTGTTAATTTGTGGTTCTTGAATTTCTTCAAGTTCTATCAGCTTACGACCTTGTTCCTTAAATACATAGTCTTCTTCGAGGAATTTGTGCGCTTTAAAAACAATCACTGATTATTTCTCAGGTAGATAGAAGTAATATCCTTTAGTTTCCTTAGGATATCCCACAAAATAACTCTTTTCACCTTTGGATTCCAACTTGTCGGTAAGTATCCTTTTCACAATCATGGGGCAACCCCATGTTTGATATGTGTAAAAGTTGGCTTCTTGACACACCATAGTTCATATGGTGTATGCTCAACCGATTTAGATGGAATGATATTCAAAATGTAAATTGAGTTTTGTAACGCGTATCCCCATAAGAATATCGAAAGATAGGAGAAGTTCATCATGGACCTCACCATGTCTAATAGGGTTCGGTTTCTCCTCTCGGAACACCATTCATCTGAGGTGTTCCGGGAGGAGTCCATCGTGACTGGATTCCATGTAACTTCAAGTAATCAGTGAATTCACCTCCTTGATCTTATCGAGGAGTATTGATACTCTTACCAAGTTGCTTTTCTACTTCAGCATTAAACTCTTTGAATTTCTCAAAAGATTCGAATTTGTATTTCATAAGACACACGTCTCTGTATCTTGAGAAATCATCAGTAAAAGTGATGAAGTATCTGAAGTGACCCCTAGCTAGAGTGGGCATTGGTCCACAAACATCGTTGTAGATCAACTCTAGAACTTCTTTGGCATGCACCCCTTTCCTAGAAAATGGTTTGTTGATCATCTAGCCCATGAGATAAGATTCACAATCTCCATAAGACTCACAGTCGAATGGGGTTAAGTAGTCTAACTTTCTTAACCTTGCAATTCTTTTCTCGTTTACATGATCAAGTTATCAAGTTCTACAATGCCATGAGTAAGTCGGGTTTTTATGATTACTAAGTTTGAGTCTTTTATTTTGTATGTTAAGAACATCATATCCATAATGCAACAAATACATGATGCGAGTAATATAAAGAACTAGATGACAATCATTAAGTTCTAATCTAAAACCAAAGGATAAGTTTAACACATAAGTCCCCACACGTTCAGTTAGCAACTCTTGCTTCATTTTCACGTGTAAGACGACTTCACCAGCCCTAACTGCCCTAAGACACATGAGCCCCTTCACATTCGCACATCCGGTATCTAATACCAAACAGTTAATGCTTATCGGTGGACATGTTTATCTTAATAAAAAATATAGATGTTCTAGTGCTAGAAGCACCTAGTGCATTCCTTTTAGCAACCAAAACCTTATAGTCCTTCTTCCAGTGCCCTCTTCTACTTATAGTAGAGGCAAACATCCTTGTCTACCTGCTCCTTCTTTGAACATCATCTTAGTGATAGTGAACTCAAAAGTCTTGAGCCCGTTGTGAAGTTCAGGCATGGTCGCATCCGTCTTATTCATATTGTAGTTCACAATGAAGCCAAAATATAAATCCATAAGCGGTTGAAGGATAACACAAATGAAAAACATTGGTCTTTTAGCTCAAAGCCTGAATTACCAAGTTTGTCAATTAGGTCTATCATCATAAGCACATGAGGTGAAATCTTCCCTTCTTTGGCTAACCGACATCTGAACAGATCTCTCATCACTTCATAAAACTCAAAACGAGATTCAGAATCAAAGAGATCCTTTAGATGCTTGAGCATTTCGAAGGGACCCATTTTCTCATGTTGCCTATGTGTATCGGGAGTCATGCCGAGCAACATCACACACTGAGCCTGGGAAGCATCCTCTTGATGCTTCTTCAGAGTTGCTACGTCAAATGTGGCTGCCTCAGAGTACCAGCCTTTAAGGGTAACCGGGGATATACGTGTCTAACACATAATCAATCTTTTCTTGCCTTAGCACCAAACACATGTTTCAGTGCCAGTCCAAAAAATTTGGCCTAGCCAATTTGTTGGTTTCCAAAAGACATCTCAATAGCAGTTTTACATTTCAACTAACCAAGAGAAATAAAATAAAACGGGAATTAAAACACATAATTCCTATAATCAATATTCAGCAATCAAAATAAACATGACCTTTCTTTTGTGTTTATTTTGTCTCCATTATTTTCACATACTTAACGACCTCATCGGAAAAGTACGAATTTATATCAAATATAAATTATAATAGACTAGGATCCACATTACTACTATCATAACTCAGCGAGGGCTGATCATTACTATAACATAACTGGTAGGTCTCCAAACCAATTGCAAAACTGCAATTCCTAGTTTGTGAAACCTAGTTCGACTGATGTCCCTTACCCTTTGTTCCCCGCGAGGGCTAGCGAAACAAAGTTAAGTTGGTTTACAACCATCAAGCGGCGACATTACATGTCCCTATAAATGTCCCGTTAGATGTAGATCCAAGTAAAAGATGAGGGTCTTTAAGTACTCATTGGAACGAAATCTCCGGTTTACTTTTAACTTTGATGGAAGACATCTTATCAAATTAATGAGAAAACCATATTTTAGTGAGGAACGTTTTTAAAGGCGGGGTATTAATTGCTTAATCGAGATCCATCATGATATCTAAGTCACATTTGAGCAATTATGGGCATCGCCTACCCAAACATGACATATACGGACTAACAAATATTTGGGCGCCGTCTACCCAAGCATTTAATACGGTCCGACAATTATTGGGCGCCGCCTACCCAAACAGTTATAATGCGGACTATAAAACGAGTTAACTAATTTAAACGAGTAACCAAGTTAACAGTGGGTTTTAATAAATCTCTTTTGAAAACGAACTTTAAGTCTAATTTAATGTTCCAATTTTAAGATTATTAAAAATTACAATTAATCCAATTAATTGTCTTTGGTCCAACAAATTTTAATTTCAGAATTTAAATTCGATAAAATTCCAAAATCAATTTTAATTTATTTTATTAAGGGCCTCAGGTGCAATTTCTAAAATTTGCACGGGAGGGTCTGTCTCAAATCGAATTTGCAAAACAGCCCTCCTACATCATCACCCATTCCGTATCAGATCCAATCTGAAAATCAACACCCAAATTAGCCAAATTTTAGATTAATCAGTATCATCAATCATTGAATCAACATCAAATTAACCCAAACAATTCAGTCCCAATTAATCTAATGAAATCAAAAATGATTAAACCGTCCGTGATTTCCAATTAAATGACGAGTATGTCAAAACCGAAATGAAAGCAACGCGATGAACACAACTTCTTTGAGCAGTGCTTTAGTCGTGCCGTGAGCGGCGTGGAGCAAAAGGGGCACATGAGGAGCCGTGACCCTTTGCTCGGACTGGTTCGAAACTGGAGCACATCGAGGAAGATGAACGAAAAAGACAGATCGCGCCGCCAAAGTCATCTCGATTCGGTGGCAAGGCCACTTTTGAAGCGCACGTCGAGACATACACCGCGTCCGGTCTCGAAACACCCAACATACCGCCGTGAAAGGATACGGCACCAGGGAGGACGAATCGCGATGAAGATCGCAGATCGCGACGGAGCACTGCGAGCCATGTTGCGGGCTTCCGCGACGCGCGTCGAGGCGCGCCGCCTAGCCCCGCCTCTGGCTGACGTGGCGTGAAGCGCCGCCGGGGATGAACAGGGTGCAGCGGCGCGTAATCCCCAACGTGGGGAAACCCTGATTACAGGTTGGGGATGAAGGCAAAAATATAGAGCAGCCAAATAAGATAAAGGGGTGCGGTTTCAACAAATGACAATGCCCTTCGGTTTTAAAAAATATTAATTTTAACTTTAAAACCAAAAGCAATTATAATAAAGAGCCTGAAGCTCTGATACCATTGTTGGAATTTAGAGGCACGTAAACTCGTAATATATGCGCAACAGAATTAAACAGTTCACCAACAACGAACATATAATTGCATAATTAAATACGTGTAGCATAAAGAGAAACCTTCAAATGAAATCGTATGCATATTTCTCTACTATGATATCCACGTAATCCCCAATCGCGGACTTGCACGAATTTGCCAAAGGTTGAATCCCGAGATGAATTTGCTAGAAAATTATAACTCTAGATCTTATGGAGAATAATAAATTAATGTTGTTTGTGAATTCCCAAGAGCTCATATGTATAGGAGAGGCTCAGCTTAAATCTTAAGCTAAGCTGATTAGGAAATAAAATCCCTAATCTTATAAAATAAATCTCTTAGATTTATTTCCCACATATAAAAATCTCTACTGGATTTAATTCCCGTGTATATCAAATCTCTACCAGTTTGACTCCATATATATTAAATCCTATAATAATATTCCATATATTATTATTGAAATCCCATTTAATTAAATCTAATTTAATTAAATATTAATAATAATTATTTCTAAATTAATCTATTATTAATTAATTCTCCATAAATTAAATATTAAATCCAATTTAACATTTAATCAACCAACTATAATCCGTAAAAGGGAACTACTTGTTGTGTGACCCATAGACCCTCATATATCGAGCGATTAGTCAAACTAACGGTCTTAATTGAACCATAGACAATAAATCAGACATTCTCAATATATGAGGTACATTGCGAGAAAAAAGCGATGCTACTACAGAATCAAAACATGGGCTAATACGATTTCCTTCTTTCATTCGCGAATGCTCGATTAAGTCTTGAACATGATAACGTGTTTATTCAAATAACTTAATCATATTATCTCTAATCACTAATTGATCATGTATGTCACACTTAGCCACAAAGTCTAAGTTGACGTGCATCAGCCGATGACTTAGATTCAATTATGATGAGAATATGAGTATTCTCTCTAAATCCACTTTGAGGAATGAATCCTATTCAGGCCACGCACATGCACTTCGTGATGAACCAAATCCAAGCCATATCTACCCATAGACGGGTGCAAGCGTCGGTCTTGGTCAAAGTTCATCACTCCACACATGTCATGCGTATTAACCTCAAGTCAAAGGAGTATCGCATCGCTCCCACTAACCGAGACACCCGTAGACACATATAGTGGAAATACATCAAACGGTTTCTCGGATGGGTATACCAATACCCTCTAAGGTATTTGTGCATCTATCATGAGATACCTAGTATCTCGTAATAAGTGAGATCTTACTACACTCTCTAAGAGTATGATGCAGATCACACATCAATCTCCATTGCATCATCAATATCCCATTCTTGAAGATCCTTGATCGGGGCTATTTGAGAATCATGCTTAAGTCATCTGAGTTCTCACAACCTCAATGACAGCAATGATTCATGGGAACAATTGTATGAATAAATACAACAATCAAACATAATATTCAAACAAGTGTATTGTCATACATTAATATTAAGTGAACTATAATATTAAATCAAACTGAATATCATCGAGTATTATGTCCTTACAATAGATTGTCTCTAGGACACTAACACTAACAAAACACTCTAAAGTAATTTTGAAAATTAAGTAAATAAAAAACAAAAGCTGGTAGAATGTGTTGCAAATACCCCCATAATCAACCTTACATGAATTAATTAACATAAATTACTCAAACATAATCAACCTATGGCATCCACTAATTTTATATATTAAGTAGAAGTATCAAAAGAAGCTCTAAACAGGGGCTTCAACTTTTCCTTAGCTTTTATGATTCCCAAGAACATGAATCTATATAAAATCACCATACCGAACAAGATAGCAACATCAACCCACTTGGAATATCCCATCTCCACTTGCCAAACATTCCTCAAGATCTCATCACCCGTCACAATAGATGGTCCTCCAATTTGTTCATTAGGAAATTTCAATCCTTCAAACTCATTCTTGTAGAAACCTTGATTCGCATATTTATGAAATGCGATATAGTACATAGGGTACTTCCAAACAGGCTTAGGGAGATCGTTTGGCAATCGGAAGAACCCACCATTAAGCATCATCACTCCTTGAATACCTGCCCCGGTTATAATCCCCATAAGAAAATCAGGCACAATGCTTGCAACAATCATCATTAGGCTTTCTACGAGCATCATACATGCAAAAAGAAGCAATGCAAAATAGACGAAGTGGTCTATGCTCCTTTGAAGGCCAACTAGGTAATAGGCCATCGCTCCCGGTACAATTGAGATCAGCAATAAGTATGGTGTCGAAGATATCGTATTGGCTATCACAAATGCAGCCACACCGTAGTGGCCATTCAACCGTTCTCGCGTGAAAATCTGCAAATATGTTATAATTAGGGGACCAAAATACGATTATTCAGAATGGAGTGTGAGCGAGGGAAATTACTTTCATGTCCTCTACAAATGATGGGAAGCCGCCAATAGCCATAAAGGTCAAGAAAGCTCCAACAAACATCAACATTGAGCCTCTAGCCTAAAAAGACAAATGAGATCTCCACAGTAAACTTAAGAAAGTGATCTTTTTAATTTAAATAATTTCCATTTTTTCAAGTAAATAATATATTTTAAAATCCCAAAAGGGAAAAAAAGGATGGTGATATAGACACTTATGTTTTACTTCGTACATACCTGGATGGATCCATAAGTGTTGCCAATATCGTGAAATATAGTTCCAACACAGAAGCATAAGGCGATGTATATAGCAAGTCGAAGCCAATAATATCCCAAATCACGATACATGTTGACGAAAGATCTTCGAGTTAGGGCAAGACATTGAATCATGAATCCTGCATAGCTTCCCTTCATCTCCAATGCTCCTTCTCCAATCTACAAACTCAATTTGTTACAATACTCATCATCAATAATCAAATAATAATTTACTTGTACTCTACATTTTAAGTCTAAAAAATAATTGTACATATATAATAAAATTGTACCTTCAAGAGACATATTTCTTCTACTTTTTGTTGAACTTGGTGGTAAGCCTCTGATGATTTGTAAGACTTGAAGAGTACCTCGACTGCTTCGGATGCGCTTATCATATTATCAGTCCCCTGCTCTATGTCCTGCAATACATACATTCTCTTCTCTCATCTTGTTTAAGTTCTTACAAAATGTATACTTCAGTAATTTATCTAATTAACTCACAATGTCAAAATCTTTGTTGATTGTCCTAAGGTAGTGTTCTGATGGACTCCTCATTGATGGACATGAAAAACCATTAGAAGAAAAAAGCTGTACCAAAATCACAATATATTATGTATACTTCATAATAAAAAAAAAAGGCAAAAGATCGTGTAAAAAATAACACATCACCTCATTTGCAGCTGAAGAAGAACCAAAGTAAACCATTTTTCCAGTAGACAAAAGGCAAAGATTTTGAAAAAGTTCAAAAACTTCTCCACTTGGTTGATGAATGGAGAGGACAACAGTACGCATGTCTTGCTGAGCGATCTTAACTACACGACTCATGATATGATAAGAAGCTGCGCTATCAAGACCAGTGGTGGGCTCATCAAGAAACACGAGTTTAGGACGTCTTAAAATTTCAATACAAATACTTACTCTTCTCTTTTGGCCCCCACTAAGTCCCTTTACGCTCCACCCTCCAATTCTTGTGTTTATCGCGTCTTCTAACCCCATATCTTTTATTACAGTCTCTGCTCTTTCTTTTTTTTCGGATTTGGACATGGAATTTGGGAGTTGAAGCAACGCAGAGTAGTATACTGCTTCTTTTACAGTTAATGTTGTCATTAAAGTGTCATCTTGTGTCACATAGGCCTATATTATTTATGTGTTAATTTTGGTATTATAATAAAATTTGATGGAGTACAAACATTTTTCTTACTGAAGTGCCAAATGCTAGTGCTTGTTTGTGGCCGTTGATGAGGATATCCCCTTTTTGTCTTGTACCAGAATCTAGCCTCCCTGAAATATTACGTGTTCTAGTTAATACTTGTTAATCTGTATATACAATTTCTCAGAATAAGAAAATGAGAAAGTCTCTATTGAAATTTATTCATAGTATGAAATTTATATCATTACACATACAAACTAATACCATTAAACTTATCAACTGATATCATTACACTTATAAACTAAGATCATAGTATTAATTAAATGTTATTGATATTAATTTATAAGAGTAATGATATCAGTTTATAAGTGTAATAGTATCAATTTCATATTAGGAAGTAGTTTGATATGAGAATTTGTATAAGAAAATATATAATTAAAAACTTCAATCACTAATAATAAATAGAAATAAGAACTTAAAGTGAGACTGAGACTTGTTCTCATGAAACTATGACTTTTGATCACATACATCAATTATAAGAAGATTAATTAACCGCAATCAATACATAAATAGAAATAAAACCTTAAAGTGAAATGATAAACAAAACCCACAAACATTATTCTATTATCCAATAGGATTAGTTAAATGAGCTGAGATTAACAGAAACTGAGACTTGAATTGTTCTCATGAAACTAATTCAATTGACTTTTGATCACATGCATCAGTTATAAGAAAATTTAACCGGCAATCAATAAATAAATAAAAATAAAATCTTAAAGTGATGTATTTAGGTGCATATGCAAGACAGTAATGCATTTTAGAACCATACAAGAAGTTTATTGAAATATGCAACTTGTTTACAATTGAAACGATAATTGCACAATTTAATGTAAATAAGTTACATCTTTTAATATAATAAGTTGTATGATTCTAAAATATATTATGAATGTACAGTGCATCTAAATGTAAACGAGACCCACCCAAAGTGAAATGATGTCGACAAAAATCAAAATCCACTAGACAAAACCCGGGAGTCCAGAGAAACAGAAACGGGGACTTATTCTCACACGGAATGAGACCAAATTAAATTATTAGATTATTTCGGAGAAAAAAGGTTTTTTTTTATCTCATAATTTATCTACATTTCATCTTTCTTTGCAAAAAAATTTAAATATTTGATTTTAGTTCTATAATTAAATTAATTATTAATTTTACAACGAAAATAGCGAAAGACGTTATTTTCGATCAGCAAGTCATGTGGGTAAAATTAAGTCGTTTTTAAATTTGTAGATTTTAAAATTTATTTTTAATTTAATTTATTGGATTATTTACAATGTGTAATTTAATTGATTAAAAAACGTAAAAAATTATAAAGAAAAAAATAGTCAGCTAGCATCCACGTCAATAAGGGTATCGAAAACCCCAAAATTTTACCAGCACGTGATCAACATGTGATCGAAACGACGCAGTTCGCGACTTTTCGGTTAAAATTGGATTAAAAATTTGACAATCAACTTAGTTATGAAAATCTAAATTGGACAATTAAAAAATTTTGAACGAAAAGGAACAATAAATAAATTATGGGACAAAAATTCTTTCTTTTTTTTTCTCGATTATTCAAGTTGTCTTTTGGTCAAAATATGCATGAATATGTTTACAGAATGATATAATTTATGTCATTTTCGTGTTCCACTAAACATTAAAAAAATATTCAACAAAGCATCATAATTTTGTGTTAATGTGTTTAAATTTGGGTTAATGTGTTAAAAATTTAAAAAATGAAACAGAGAAATCGAAGTGTAACATTTACCCGCCAACGCATCAAGCAGAGTTGGCAAGAACCTCTCCGGGGGCGGCAAAGCCCGTGACTCCGGCCAAGATGGGCCGTCGTCCCTCCGCCGCCTTCTTGTCAGCCACCGTCACCCACAAATCGTTCCACGTCAAGTAAATCCCGCCACTTCCTGATTCCATTATCTCAACCATCGTTTCCTTGCCACTTTTCATCGTTTCCATGGGCTTTGTGATATGTGAATCGGAGCCGATGGAAGAAGAACGCGCGGGAGGGAGACCAAAGCTGAAAGGAAACTCGGTTTTAGAATTGGAACGCATTTCAGTATCTGAAGAAGAAATGCTATCCGAGTTGTAATGATGGCTTATCACGGGCTCTCTTATGAGCCTCGATGTCGGGCCCGGGCTTGGTGTCCATTTCGGGACGATTTCAGGAGACCCCATTTTTCAATTTTCCTTTTTTTCTTTTTTAGAGGAAACGCATGTGTTGTGTATATGAATTGGAGGGAACAATATGCTCTCTAATCCCTATATATAGAGTAGATTACATTAAAAAAAAAAGGAATTGATTTTTGGTAAAGTCAAAATTTTGAATGCACGGTCTCCTATACGTATTATGCTATATGTGTGAGTTTATGGAGTTCAATCCAACCATAATTTTTGGTATAGTTTTGTGGATGTACTTGTAATTCGATATCGCAAATTTTTCTGTAAAATTTGTTCATAATATAAGATGGCAAATTTTCTTGTGCACCATTTGCAATCAATTTAGAATTGGTGCAATTGTATTTTTTAGTTTTTTATATTTATTTTTTTCAGTTTTTTTTGTTCTTTATTTTTTTCCCGATCCAAAATCGGCCCGATTGGTTTATGATTCACCCGACCCGAATGGGTTTAAAGATTCTTTTACTTTAAGTTTTTTTTCAAATTTTTTTACCCGGTCCGGATCCAATCCGACCTGATCCGAACCCTGCCCAAGTGGTTCATGGTTCACATGACCTGATTGGTTAATGGTTTAGAGTTTAATATTCATGATTTAGGGTTTAGATTTATGGTTCATGGTTCATCTAAATTAAAATTGAATCCAATTTCATCTTATGCAATTAGTGCACACAAAAGATCACTCATATAAGATTGATATCATTATACTTATGTACTGATACTGATACACAACAATTTTTTTTTTTAATTAACATCAATGGAGATTGTTAAACTATACTACGTATTTCAAAAAAAATCTATTATTTATTTTTTTTTATTTTTTTTTTTAATTTGACATTAGAGTTTGTGGAAATATAGTTCATATTCCAAAGATTTTTTCCCCAATTCAATTGCTATTGGAGTTTGTGAAATTATTCTAAAAAATAAAATAAAATAAATTTGACATTGGAGTTAGTGGAAATATACTACATATTCCAAAGTTTTTAACTCTAAACCCTATATCATATAGGCCCCTAATGATTATTTTTATGATCATTTTTTTTTATTTTTACGAGACAATGATTCGGCCCTCGAGTGGGGGCAATGATTCGGCCCACGAGACAATGAGTCGAGCGGATGCAATGATTCGGCCCACGAGACAATGATTCGGCCCTCGAGTGGGGGGAATGTTGAGGAATATTAAATAAATGAATTATTTTCGACCCTCTCTGTAAGTTCGGTTCGGATTTTTAGATGAGACGGAATCCTTCCAGATCCTAACTAAAGAAACAAAATTATCGTATTTTTTATTATTTAAATTTCACATTCATTGTTCAATTTACGCATAACCCTAAACCATCAACCGTTTCTACGGATGAACCATGAACCACTTTTAATTAGATTTTTGAGTCGGGTTGAGTTGGGTTCGGATCGGGTAAAAAATCTATTAGGCTCCATATCAAAATTATATATATATATATATAATGTTATAAATTTGACTATAAGTAATACATGTGACAATGACGGATCAAGCAATTTAAATTTTAAAAGGGCGAGAGTATAATAAAAACGAGTTTTAAATTTAATTAATAAAGTATCAATATTTAAATATTGATATAATTATATATACATACATATAATTTAAAACAAAAAAATAAGAATAAACACATATATTAATATAATTATAGAGCTCAGAAATCTGATGGAGGGGCAGCAGCCACCAATTGGCCCCTAAGACCCGTCTCTGCATGTGGCCATGAATCTACATGTGGCCATGAATCTACATGTGGCCATGAATCTACAAAATAGAATTATGGAAGTTGGATATACAATATGAAATGAGGATCGATGGTCAAATTACTTTCTTTTGATTTGACCGAATGGTTTTCTAAAAATTATATTTTAAATAGACTCTATTTTTTCCTTTCATATATTCGTTGTGCATGCGTGGGGAGCGGTTTAAAGATTTTTTAATTATGTGTAAGTGAGTCTCTTGTACATATTCGTGGTGCATTTTAAAAACATACAACTTATTATATTAAAATATATAATTTATTTATAATAATTTATATATTTATTTTTTTAATATTAATAATTATACGATTCAATATAAATAAATTATATTTTTTACTATAATAAATTATATATTTTTAAAAATATATTATAATGTATACGTACTAGACTTAAAGATTATAGTTTGCGATGACCGCCTAGTCGCGCAGACGCCAAACTTGACTTTCCGGCTTCCGTAATATAGTGAAGCCCCGTATTATTAATAATTTGTGTCCAGAACCTCCGAATCTAACATGCAAGTTGATATATTGTAATTAAAAAGAAATAATTATTTTTTTAACATTCCAAGTGAAAATGCACCCGTAACAAAATATTATTTAGATTTATTTGTTATGATGGGTCCATTATTATTTGTTTTCAGTTAACGAGTTATCTATGAGGTTTTCTTTGAAAAAAATACTAAAAATATTGATATACCACATTTATCGTAATAAAAAGATATTGAATTTATTGAAAATTTTGGTACATTAATTGTACAAAAAATTAGGCATATATGTTGTTTCGGTATAAAATAGAATTATAATTTTATTTCTTTATAATTGAATTGTGTTGTTTAGATGGTTAGGAAAATAAAATAAACGAATTAATTCCACATCTCTCTATAAGGTTCGAACTTTTGAATGAGATAGAATTTTTTCATGATATCAGCTTACGTTGTGGTTTCGATTCTCGATGAAAGCAACTCCACTCATATTAAATTATTCACTTGATGGGCCACCTCCCAAAGGATGATGGAAAGAAGATAATTAAATTTCACTTGAGTGAGAAGTCTTAGGGAAATTAAATAAACGAATTAATTCCACACATCTCTACAAATTTAAACTTTTAGATAAGATGAAATTCTTTCATAGACATATTTTATTAAATTAGATTTTTATTTATAAAAATATTAATTCTTTTATAAATAATAATTTCGATATAAAAGATATGAATTGATTTACACAGATACTTCTATGTGAAACGTTGTATACTAAAATTTTTGTACGGTATTTTGCTGCCTAAAAAATCGTTGATATTATAAAATTAAAATGGAGAAGCAACTTCATAATCAAATGCGTCTTTTCTTTGTTGCGCATAATGACTAGGTGAGAATAAGTCACACTACCGATAGAACCTCTGGGCCTACCTCTTAAAAAAAAAATTATTTCGGTTTGATTCGTTTAATTATTAAGTTAGGGTCAGGAATTTTTAAAACTCTATTTACTTAAATAGATCAGACTTGAGCTTTTTCGTAGGCCTCTTAAGCCCAGCAGACCGGCCTATTTAACTATATATATATATATATATATATATATATATATATATATATATATATATATATATATATATAATATATATATTAATTGTAAAAATATATAATAAAATAGATAATAAATAATAAATAACTAGTAGTAGTATATATCTAGCAAATGCAAGTAACACAACACTGCAATTATTAACTTTTATAATGCTTTAAATATTTTAGCAACTATTCATTTTTACAATAATTTTGTTATTATTTTTTATGATTTGATGAAGCACTTAGTATTGTTATTTGTACACTTAAAAATTTTATAGGTGCGATTTTGATTTTTTTTTATAATGAATAGTAGCCATAATAAGGTTGTAAAAAAAGTATATCTTTTATAAAGGCTTTTAAGAACTTTTACAGTACGCCTATTTAATAAAAAGATCAGACTTAGGCTCTTTAAAAAGCATATGATAGATAAAAGGCCAGGTTTCGGTCCAAAATTAATTACCAAGCTTTTTTATGTGAGGCATAGCTCGGTCCGGCCTATTCCCACCCCTAATAATAATGACTTTGCATTTGGATTTTTTTTCATGATATACTACTGGGCACTGTCCAATTGTACATTAACGTTTTATATTACATTTTATTATAAGAAAGTAGATAATTGTCTATAAAATATTTTGATATATCAACAGAATTTCGAACGAAAATAGTTTTATCCCTAAATAGTAAGAATTGACCACTTTGTGTACAAAATTTCCTAATCATATAGGCATTTCATTCATAAGTGAATTTGCTATAGAAATGTAAACTTGTTTGTAAGTCATTTATAAACCACAAATATAATTGTCTACGGAAATGCAAGTTGCCTAGAGAATTATCTTTTATAATTAATTTATTTGTCTACGAAAATTACAATGTATATGTCTATAAAAATCTAAAAAGCCGTACGCAAGTTATATATAATCTTCACTATTTAAGGAATAAATTATTTTTTGTTGTCAAATTTCCTAGCTATTTAAAAAAATTCATAAACAATTCTTTATTTTCTTTTAGTATATATTAATGTATTATATGATATAACAAATTAAATATATGGTACAACATTTTAAAGTATTGGCCGGCGGTGCCAACACTATAACTTAAAATCCCTAAATTTGCTGCATTACAGCACCTTTAATCATGCATGTGAGCCAACATTGAAATAACTGCACTTAGTGATGAGCAATATATGGTAAAAATCGAAAAATGGAGCCGAATCGAAATATAAATTCAGTTCGATATAATTAGTTTTCGATTCGGTTTTTATTTTTTTATTTTAAAATATCTGGTTTTTATTTTCGATTTTTAGGGTAAATTTATCGAGAAATCGTAAACCGGACCGAAATTTTATTGGGGAATAGGGTGCCCGGATCTATTTGAGATGCAATTAAATATATATTTAAATTATTTTAATTATTACTAGCATGAATTAATCCTATATTAATTCAAATAACAATTAAAAGCCAACAACATCATGCGTACAATTAATTTCAAGTAAATCATATACATGCGGAATTTAGGAGTTACGCGAAACATACCTCTTGGAGTGACAACCATTGAATAGATGGATCAACCCAAAACACCTTCTCAAATATGTCCCACGTCCTTGCTACTTAATCCGATTGGAAGGATTCTCACGAACAATTTTAACAAAGGAGAAAACCGAAAATATATTGCACCACCTTTGTGGATTTCTAATTTTTCCAAGACTGGAATTGTGTTGGGGATGAAAAATCCATCCCCTATATATGGATGAGGAGGTGGGCGAAAATTTGAGCTCTAATTAGGGTTATGGGAATTTTCTTTGTATCTTCCCAAGATACGATCTTGAATATATCTCATATATTCCATTTTCATAATAATCACAAAAGATCTCTTTCTCCCTTATCTATGTATTTTTCGAAAATATCTAGGGAAAAGAATCAAGATTTGATTAATTTAATTTATGGGATAATCTTGTATTTCAATAATACTTATCTTTTCCATAAGATCTTTTCAAGAAAATCAAGAAAAAAATTTCCTTTTCTTTTCCCAAATTTTCGAAAATAATAGGACAAAATTAGACAATAATATTTTTTTCTCCTTTTCATTAATTGGACTTATATTGGGCTATTTGAGGGGTTTTTGGGAGAATTAAGATTGGACCTCCAATGGGCTTTGAATTTCTTAATTTTGAGCCACAATATTATTCATCCCATTAATATTAATTTATTCCACTGTAAAATTAATATTGCACTATCCATCTTAATCCATATTACAATAATATGACTCCCTGTTATTATTTTTCGTGTTTAAGATTATTTAGTCCATTAATTAATTAAGCCACTGAAAAGCTTTATATTAATTAATATATTTTTCCTTGCAGTAAAAACAGTTCAACATTATTATCTATACCGGAAACTAATTCCACTTGCAAGATTGTTATGATAAAACTTCTGAGCCCACCAAGGGGACAAATCATACAAGACTTTCCTTGCACACGTTGCTCTGTATTAAATCTTAGCAATTGTCATGTAATTAATAATATTACCCAAAATGCAAAGTATAGAATGACTACCTGACTCTAAACTCAACGCATATCAAAGCAATAAATACTAATTACACACAATCTTATTTAAGTGACAAAGGTTAAGAAATTAACAACCATTAAGGTCTAATTCTTCATCCCATAAGTCGATGACGAAGAATTTATCCTCTATGTAGGTCCTCTTCAAGACATCACAATGTTCTAGTGTAATCTCTTGGTCAAGACAAGTCAATCTGAAGCCAGACTTCAACCTCTACCAATGGAGTGTTCAATTCCATCTAGGTTGTGAGGATGTACTTTTATTTTTACAAGGAACTGTTAATGTGATCTTCTGTGATCAGGTATCACCACATTAACTACATGTAATATGTACTATATTGAACGGTTTGCAGTAAATAAATAACATTCATTTATATTTAAAGCAACATCGATAAAACAATTTATATTCAGTAAATAAGAGTACATTAGTCTGTTATTACGTAAAAGCATATTTTCACGTATAACCCTAACAATCTCCCACTTATACTCAAAGTCTTCTTTTAAGTATACTTACAACAAGTCTCATGTTCTACGTGACATCTAATGTCACCTACATGAACCTAATTACATTTCTCCCACTTATACTCAAAGCAGATTGGCAACGCACTTGACACTCATTCCTTCCATGTGGCTCTCGAATGATTTTTGAGGCAAGCCTTTTGTGAATGGATCCGCTAGGTTGTCTTCCGATGCGATCTTTATCACCTCTATATCTCCTCTTTTAACGATTTCTCGTAGAAGATGGTATTTTCTTTCAATGTGTTTGCTGGTTTTGTGGGCTCTTGGTTCCCTTGAATTTGCAACTACTCCAGCATTATCACAGTAAACCGTGATAATGCTGGGCAAATTCGGAACTACGTCCAAGTCCACTATGAAGTTCTTGAGTCATACCACTTCTTTCACTGCTTCACAAACAACTACATATTCGGCTTCCATGGTAGAATCTACGATGCATTTCTGCTTAACGCTTCTCCATGTTATGGCTGCATCTCCCAGACAAAACAAACTACTTGAGGTAGATTTTCTGAAATCTATGTCCGATTGGAAATTCGAGTCCGTGTATCCAATGGGGATAAGATTGTCCGACTGATAAACCATCATTCTATCTTGAGTTCTTTTCAGATACTTCAGAATGTTTTTAACAGCAGTCCAATGCTCTTTTCTCGGATTACTTTGATATCTTGCTACCATATGCAAAGTAAATATCCGGAATCGTTCACAATATTGCATAATGAGGCTTCCAACTGCCGACGCATATGGAATTTTCCTCATGTCATCTATCTTTTTTGTGTCTTTGGACACATTTCTTTTGACAGATGGATTCAATGTCTGAAGGGCAAGAAACCCTTTCTGGAATCCTGCATGTTGAATCTCTTCAAAACAGTATCTATGTATGAAGCTTGGGATAAGTCAATCATCCTTTTCCTGCGATCTCGAGTGATCTTGATCCCTAGGATATGACCGGCTTCTCCTAAGTCCTTCATATCAAACTGTTTTGACAGTCACACCCTCACGTTTGAAAACATCTTTACATCGTTTCCGATGAGCCGAATGTCGTCTACGTATAGTACTAAGAATACCAATGAAGTTCCGTCACACTTTCTGTATACACAACTCTCGAACTCGTTTTGATAGAAACTGTAGGATTTTATTACTTGATCAAAATATTGGTTATAAGCTCGGGATACTTACTTAAGTCCGTAGATGGACTTCTTAAGCTTGCAAACTAGATGCTCTTTGTCTTTCGCAATGAAGCCTTTGGGTTGGTACATATAGATCTCCTCTTCATGACTTCCATTTAGGAAAGCTGTCTTGACATCCATTTGCCAGATCTCGAAATCTAGATGTGCAACTATAGACAAGAAAATACGGATGGACTTTAGCATGGCTATAGGCGAAAAGGTTTCCTCATAATCGATCCCTTCTTTTTGAGTGTATCCTTTTGCCACAAGCCTAGCCTAGAAGGTCTCAACCTTCCCTTCCAATCCCCTTTTTCTCTTGTAAACCCACTTACATTCAATGGGATTTACCCCATTGGGTGGTTCAATAAGCTCCCACACTTGATTATGATCCATATAACTTATCTCGACTTCCATTGCAGTTTGTCAAGAATCTGCATCCTTATCTTGAATCGTCTCGTTGTAAGACCATGGGTCTGATTCTTCTCCTGAGATCAAGTCTAAAGACTTTCCTATCCCTAAGAATCTCTCGGGTTATCTAACAACCCTCCCACTGCGTTGAGGTTCCGGTTGTGTAGGTGTGACGTTTGATATATCAACTTGTACAGTTGGTGTTGGAGTTGGCCCTCTTAATTCGTCTAAGGTAATCTCACTGTTGGGCTTCCTATTGTTCATATAGCCTTCTTCCAAAAATCTAAAGTGTGTACTTATTACAACTCTTTAATCGTTGGGACCATAGAACAAACACCCTTTCGTTCCCTCGGATACCCAATGAACAACCTTAATTCCAAATGTGAGTCCAACTTACCGGCTTCCTTGTCCAACACGTAAGCCGGACAATCCCAAATTCTCATGTGTCTTAGACTGGGCTTGCGACCAGTTCATAGTTCATTTGGGGTTTTAGGAACTGGTTTGGATGGTACCATGTTTAGAATGTAAGTCATTGTTTCCAAAGCGTGTTCCCAAAACGACTTGGGAAGATCTGAATAACTCATCATGGATCTGACCATTTTTAAAAGAGTTCAATTTATTCGTTCTGCTATCCTGTTTTGTTGAGGGGTTCCGGGAGCAGTTAACTGGGATACAATCCCTTCGTCTGGTAAGTAGTTCAGAAAATCATTGCTGAGGTATTCACCTCCATGATCAGATCGTAGAAACTTGATACTATTTCCCCTATGTTTTTCTGTTTCAGCCTAAATGCTTTAAAGTTATCAAAGGTTTCGGACTTATGTTTCATGAGGAAAATGTATGCATATCTTGAGTAATCATCGATAAACTTACCGAAATACTCATAACCTCCTCTTGCTTTGATTGACATAGGACCACATACGTCAGTATGAACGATCTCTAACACTTCAGTTGTTCTATTCCCCTTGGCTCCAAATGCCCTCTTGGTCATTTTACCCTCTAAACAAGATTCACAAGTCGGTAACGGTTCAACCTGGAGACACTCCAATTATCCATCTTGTACCAACCTTTGAATCCTTTTTAGATTAATATGACCTAATCTTAGATGCCACAGAAGTATTTCGTTCATGTCTGAAGAACACTTTCTTTTATGCTAAACAGTCGATGTGTTATAGGATGCATTTTTGTTGGGAAATTTAGAGTTTTGATGAAAGTTCTAAAACACATGTAATAGGACCAGTCAGACCTGTTAGCTGACTGATGTTTTTATTACCAGTGATAAGATTACAAGTTGATAATTGTTGTATAGAACAACTGATGTAATAGATAGGTCACATATTGAGGGGGAATCTCAATATGTATAGGTCAGATCTAAAGTTCAAAAGAACAGCTGATATCCGACAGACCAGAAGGCAAGAGAAGGATAGAAGATCAGATCGATCTGATATAAGTCAGATAATCAGCTGAAGTCATGAAATTCAAATTCAGAAGACCTGAAGATCAGATGACTTCCAGAAGATCAGACCAGAAGACCTACATCAGCCGAGTCTGCTAGTTGAGCTAAGACAACTGGCACCAGAAGACTCTATCAGGTAGAATGATCAGTTGTAACTGATCAGGTCAGCTCACACCAGGTGAAAACTGATGTTTCACCAAATCATACGTTGATGATCTGAACAAGAAGAATGTCAACCTTAGTTGGTAGAACAAAACACTGAAAAGTGCTTCTGTTATCCAATAAGAACAAGACACGTATGATCGGAGCCGGCAATTACGGGATTTGGTGCTGCTTGGTCTAACGGCTATAAAAGACACTATTCACGCTTTCGGCCATGCCGTCCCTGAAGCACGTCACATCAATCCTGCAAGTCTACCAAATATAGCCGGAAATTCAAATTGCTCTCCAACGGCTCTTTGATTTCGAGGTCTATAAATATGGGATTACTCTTCAGAGTGAAGACACGGAAACTATCAAGAAGCTCAAGCTATAATCAAATTTCCGCACGAAGAACACAAATTTGAAGATTATTTTCTAAGTGTTCATCCCATAGTTCTTAGCACAGAAATCTTTTCATCTAGCTGTTAGGCTACTTAAAAACTAGGAAAGATTTCAAAGTTGGAACAAACAACAATCTTACCAAAACCCAAAGTTAGGTTAAGTTTGTTTAGCAAGATTTCAGACTAGGGTTTCTAGTTCTGATTTCTGGGATCGGTTGAGTGAGAACTCTTTAAATATCTGTTGGTGTAGTGTGTTGGACTAACACAATAATCTAAGTCCAGTTGGTTTAGTTGGATAATCTAAGTCCAGTTGGTTTAGTTGGTGCCCCTTGTGATAGGGAAGAGTGGACGTAGGACTGGTTGTCCGAACCACTATAAATCTTATGTGCATTTACCTGCTTTGATTAACTGTTTTACATTATCGCACACAACTTAATTAAAGCTGCATACATATTCTAAGTTAAGATCAGCTTGCACCAAGCTTCTGATCTGATCAGTTTGACACTTTAGTCAACTGGTTGAAAGACTGACTTTGGAATCTGATTTGTTAAAACTGGTTTTTCACACGGGTTTAAATTAGCTTCCGCACAATCAGTTAAACTGATAGATACCGAACTGATCTGCCTTCAGGCGATTAGTAAGTTGGATATCAGTCCAAACTGATTCACTTGCACTCTGATCAGGCTAACTGCAATCACACCTGATCTGCACGAAAAAGTTTTCAGAAATCTATTCACCCCTCCCCTCTAGACTTCTGCCCTCACGAAACCCGTTCGGGACCTACAAGTGGTATGCGTGTGGTGTGCACTTTTAATAGTATAGAGATTGTTCATCAATGTCTCATAACAGATACACTCATCATTTCAAGAAATGATGAAATTCTTATTAAAAGAAACTAAGTATCCATCAAAAGAATTTTAGAAACTGAAAGTGAATTCTTTCTAAAACTGGGAACATAAAGAACGTCTCTTAAAACTAAAATTCTATCACTAAAAGATAGGTGCACTTCTCCCACTGCAATAACAGCTACTTTCGTAGTCTAGCCCACGGTGATAATGATCTCACTTCCACTTAATTTTCGTATTATCTAGAATCCTTGAAATATTGAAACAAATATGATTAGTGGTTCTTACATCCATTTCCCACGAATGGGAAGCATGTGCCGCTAAACAAGTTTCAATAACTGGTGTGTGAGTATTACCTTACGTACCAGCCTTCTTAGGCTTAGTACAGGCTGACCTCTGATGTCTTTTCACACCGTATTTGAAACATTTCCCTTTGCAGTCTTCTTGACACCCCTTTTGGTTCACCTTCTTATTGTCCTTGGCAACGCTTGAGTTGACTTGGTTATTGCCTTTTGTCCTCTTCTTCTTCTTACCTCCATTTGGCCTAGAAGAAGTGGAAGGTCCGGTTGCCACCAAGGCTTGATTTTTACGTCAAAAACCTCAAGCTTGTTAAGGTGAGCCATCATCTGGGGAACGTGCTCTCTTACGGGCGTTCCCTCCACCATTTTCTGATACAACATATCTCGCATGGTGATCTGCCTAGCCCTACAGTTCTAATGTTTAAACATAGCTTTAAGATTTTGCATAATTTTCGCAGCAGTTACAACGTTCTTGTGTATTTAGCCCATTCATTGGAACGCTCCCAGTCATTATACTATTTCTTATCCATTTTTCTAGAGTCATCAGTAGGCTTTTCGGGTTTAGGTACATCAAGAATCCACTTGTGTTGTTATGCAGTTAGGACAATTGATAATTTACTATTCCAATCATAATAGTTTCCTACTTTTATTTAACTTTAAGTATGTTAAATAGTGGGTAAAAGGAAATGACATGCTGAACTGAAAATAAACACACATTTTGTGTTAATATCCAAATTAATCACAAAACTTATCACATAATTCAATCACATGTAACATATCAAACTCTCAAAAGAATATGAACATGTATCAGTCAGCATCTTAAAACAGTTTAAATAGGTCACGTGGGGTGAACTGACTATTTAAACACATTTAAGCAGGTTACAAACAAAGACAGTTACAAACCTTTAATTCAAAATTAATAGTTGACTCCCACTTGACCATATAAAATTGACAGGAACTTCGGAGAAGTATATGCATATCAATTTTATACTTAAGTAATAACCATGAGTAAATAGAGAACTATTACTTCGTTTTGAACAAGTCTCGTGGGGAGGGTCATTGTCGCCACTAATAATAATTCACAATCATCCGTTAGGAATTTATTCATGTGATAACAATCTTTTGAACGTTAAAAAATGGGGAAAGTTCTCCAAAAGATTACACAAATAAATAACTCATGGAGGTCAGAATTAATTTGATTCTTAAAAAAAAAATTAATTATTTAATACATAATTAGTAATTTTGAGGTTGAGATTTTCACATATAATTTCTCATGCAAACACATTAAACAAATTAAATAGAAGCATAAGAAAAAACACATATAAAAAACAAAACAAAATATTAAACAAATTGGGCACCAATTTTCCAATTGTCATGGTTTAATTTTTATCATCTTGATCTTGAAGAAATGTCGTCTTGAATTTCTCCCACTCGTTCGTCTCAAAAAAAATTTATCACATTTTGCAAGCCGTGCCTCGGCCGTCGTTCAGCCATGTTGAGTAGCATGCAGCCAGGATGCCCATCTGTATCCCAACCGGCCGAGTCTACTGGGCTCCCGCTCCCGCCCAGCGTCGTGTCCCTCCACCCGCCTTCGTGCGTCCCTGCGCACGCCTGCCCAGCTGATCCCGCTCGGTGCTCAACCACACGGCCTTGCCCTGCGCGCGCCTGCCAGTGTCTGCATCACGTGCGTGCCTCCCTTGGCACGTTTCGCGTGACACACGATGCCTGCATACGGTTCCGGATCCGTCTTTAATTCCCCGTCTCCGTCTTCGATTCGGTTACAATTTATTTTACAAAAAATTAAATAGACCTAAAATTTAGATTAGTCTATTACATTGAACAAATCAAAATAGCCTAATCTACTGGATTTTCTCACGAGAAAAATAAATCCGAACGAGTCGAATTAAAAACCATTCTTACGCATGAACATAAATAAACATTAAATACCATTACAATTGGATACCTGCAAAAAAGATCTAGCAATTCTACTATCCAATTTTAAATTTAATGGTTAAAAATTTAAATAACAATTTAAATCACATAGCTCAAAACTGAGGCTCTGATACTAGTTGTTGGGGAATAGGGTGTCTGGATCTATTCGAGATGTAATTAAATACATATTTAAATTATTTTAATTATTACTAGAATGAATCAATCCGATATTAATTCAAATAACAATTAAAAGCCAACAACATCATGCGTACAATTAATTTCACGTAAATCCTATACATGCAAATCTAGGAGTTACGTGAAATATACCTCTTGGAGTGACAACCGTTGAGTAGATGGATCAACCCAAAACACCTTCTCAAATATGTCCCACGTCCTTGCTCGCAATCCGGTCGAAGGATTCTCACGAACAATTTTAACAAAGGAAAAAACCGAAAAATATATTTCACCACCTTTGTGGATTTCTAATTTTTCCAAGACTGGAATTGTGTTGGGGATGAAAAATTCATCCCCTATTTATAAATGAGGAGGTGGACGAAAATTTGAGCCCTAATTAGGGTTATGAGATTTTTCTTTGTATCTTCTCAAGATACAATTTTGAATATATCTCATATATTCCATTTCCATAATAATCACAAAAAATCTCTTCCTCCCTTATCTATGTATTTTTCAAAAATATCTAGGGAAAAGAATCAAGATTTGATTTATTGAATTTATGGGATAATCTTGTATTTCAAGAATACTTATCTTTTCCGTAAAATCATTTCAAGAAAATCAAGAAAATCTTTTTCCTTTTCTTTTCCCAAATTTTCGAAAATAATAGGACAAAATTAGGCAATAATATTTTCTTTTCCTTTTCATTAGTTGGACTTATATTGGGCTATTTGAGGGGCATTTGAGAGAATTAAGATTGGACCTCTAATGGGCTCTGAATTTCTTAATATTGAGCCATAATATTATTCAACCCATTAATATTAATTTATCCCACTATAAAATTAATACTGCACTATCCATCTCAATCCATATTACGATAATATGGCTCCCGGTTATTACTTCCCGTGTTTAAGATTATTTAGGCCATTAATTAATTAAGCCATTGAAAAGCTTAATTTATATTAATTAATTTTTTTTTCCTTGGAGTAAAGACAATTACACATTATTATCCATACCGGAAACTAATTCCACTTGCAAGATTGGTATGATAAAACTTCTGAGCCCACCAAGGGGACAAATCATACAAGACTTTCCTTACACATGTTTCTTTGTATTAAATCTTAGCAATTGCTATGTAATTAATAATATTGCCCAAAATGCAAAGTATAGAATCGCTATCTGACTTTAAACGCAACGCAGATCAAAGCAATAAATATTAATTGCACACAATCCTATTTAAGTGACAGAGGTTAAGAAATTAACAATCAATGAGATCTAATTCTTCATCCCATAAGTCAAGATTTTAAGAATTTATCCTCTCAGAGGGTCCTCTTGAAAGACATCACAATGTCTTTAGTGCAATCTCTTGGTCAAGACAAGTCAATCTGAGCTTTGCACTTCAACCTCTACCAATGGAGTGTTCAATTCCATCTAGGTTGTGAAGATGTACTTTTATTTACAAGGAACTGTTAATGTGATCTTCTGTGATCGGGTACCACCACATTAACTACAATGTAATATGTATTAATATTGAACGGTTTGGAGTAAATAAATAACATTCATTTATATTTAAAGCAACATCGATAAAATAATTTATATTCAGTAAATAAGAGTACATTAGTCTGTTATTACGTAAAAGCATACTTTCACGTATAACCCCAACAAATTTTATAATATATATATATATATATATATATATATATATATATTCATCGGCTACTTCTCCCTCAAAATTCACTTACTCGCATCGCGCCCACCGCCGAGTCTTCGACTCACCAAGCCCATCGACACGCCACCACACGACATCTTCTCCCTCACTCATCTACCTGCACCGACCCATCAGGCCCTCCTCAAGGCACCGCACCTCCACAAGGCGCCGCCGCATGGAGCCTTCCTCCTACTCAACTCCCATCACGAAATCCGGTCGCCCCGAAGTCTCCAACTCTCCGTCGTAAGCCCGTCGTCATAGCTCAATCGATTAAGGTTTGTACGTCCGCCTCCTTTTATTTTTGGAAATATTGCCAAAAAATATGTTAATGTAGTTCACATTGTTTACTTCAATTATAACACTACAGTTAATGTATAATGTAGTTCAAAAAATGCCAAAATTTCAATTCTTTCGATTTTATATAGAAACTGAACCGAAAATTTTGTTTCATTTCAAATCGGTTTTATAGCTAAATAACTCGATTTCAGTTCATTATGGTATAAAACTCGGTTACTTCGATTCGATTCGATAACCAATTTACAAAATGCTCACCCCTAATTGAACCATTTTTCATGTTTTTCAATCACTGGTGGCTTTACATAGTTGACCAGTAATTGAACTATAGTAGATTTTATTGAAGTTTTGAAGTTTGTTTCTGAGTATGAAAATTTATATCACTACATTTATAAATTAATATCATAATATTTATCAATTGATAGTATTATTATATTTTTAAATTGAGATCATACATATATGTTATAAATATTTTATAAGAATAGTAATATTAATTTATAAGTATAATAATATTAATTTGAGTTGATGACTATTAGGTTTCATTTGACAACTTTTATTACTACTAGGTTACAACTTTTAAAAACATTACTACTAGGTTCCAAAAGTAGATAAATTGACATAAATGCCCTTAAATGAGTCTTTTTTCTTCTTCTAGCTTGTGTCCAAAATACTACTCCCAATAAAGTGCATTTTCCACACCTTCTTTACATCACCCATCTTCCATTTTACATCACATTTTATTTATGATAGTTTTCTCCCTTCATTTTATTTCATTTACAAATTACAAAATTTTATATCTATAAGATAAAAATATCAAAATTTACATATCTAAAATGAGTGTTTACATATTTTCGTCTAAAATTAAAAAAATTACATATTTTTGTCTAAAATTAAAAAATTTACATATTTTCGTCATTATTCTAAATGCACATATACACCAATATGCATGCACATATGCACAAATACATGAACATATGTATCGATACATGAACATATGCATATAAATTTGGAAGAAAAAATTCCAGAAACTTAGCAGATCCATCTTCATCTTCAAATCTACATCTTCAACATCTTCAAATCTTCCAAAAGCCAACAATCAAGAAAGTTATGAATTCGGACCACCAAATTCCTCATATAAGCACAAAGGAATATAAAAATCCGCAAATGCCGCACGACCAAATTACCAATTAAAAACACAGTTCTCCATCACTACTAGCTCAGAAAATGTTGACCTTCATTCGCATTCTCCTTTCCACCTCCGCTTGCAGCTTCTCCAAATTAGCTCGCATTTTTTTGCCGCCGTCAGACAATTTATTCATTTTGATAATATGATGTGCCCTCGCAATTTTGTCGGCGAGCTCTTTATCGGAAAATTTCCTATGGTACCGGTCCATCTCATATTCGTCCTCATCCTTTTCGGCCATCACCGCCGCCAATTTCTACGGCGCCGCCTTCTGAACAAAGACATGCGGCGGCGATTGCGAAAGCCGCCACAGTAGGTTGTACGACACGGTTGCGCAGCTCTCGCTCAGCGGTGGTGATGATGTTTGGGTTTTGCAGATTTGGGGTTTGAATTTGGGTGGTGGTGGGGGGATTTGAGTTTGCAGATTGGGGTTTGAATTTAAAATTTGGGATTGTGATTTTGAAATGGGGTTAGTCAAGGGGAAAGAAATGTGAAAAGGGTGTATTGAATATTTTATCACATTTTGAAACCTTCTAATAACTGTAAAAATAGTTGGAACCTATTTGCAATATTTCCATCAAATTGAAACTCCAAGTAATTTTCTCTATTAATTTTATAGTAGTGTGTAAATTTCAATGGAGAATTTCTTTTGAACTAAAGGCTTTGGTTGGTCAAGGAACTTAATTGATATTGGCGACTGATATATGCAAATGATTGCCCCCATTTTCCTTCATTCTGGTCACGTGGGCCCACCAACTTGGCCCTCTAGATTAGAAAAGGGTCCCGATATACACACCCCCAAAATTAGTAGATACACATATTATTCTATTAAAATCCCTATACTACCCATACAAATTTATAATCAAACCTTTTGAATAGCAGCAAAAATATTTACGCACCCACCATCCCCAATGTCGTCGCCGGCAGCGGCCGCCTGCTCCTAATACCATTAAAATCAATCAGAAAATCATTCATTTTTGGACAAAAGAAAAGTAAAAATCATAGCTTTTTTCCAACTAGTGTCGGTCGGAATAAAAGAAAAATTACTAGGAATTCGACTCTAAATTGTTTCTGGTATCAAATCAATTACGGTTGATATTTTGAAATATTTGAAAAAAAGAAAAACTATGTTGCATAGGTGCGGGTGCAGGTGTGCGGGTGCGATAAGATACGGGTATGGGGATACAGATTTAAAAAAAAAAAAAAGAGTTCGTTACGGCAAGAATACGTCTGTTTATTTATATTTTATTATGTATAACACTTATAAAATATATGAAAATTTTAAAATTGGCATATCAAATATATGTAATTCACATAAAACTTAAGCATTTTTAATAATTTAATATAATTAAATAACAAACATTAATTCAAATAACACCAGTTCAATACATAAGTTATATTAAAGAATTCAATAAAAAAATAAGTGATATACTTTTAAGTTAAATTATATTGCATAATAATGTTCAATTCAAATAACACATTTAGTACTTAATAAAATGACTATATAGATTTTAGTCTTAAAAAATGCAAAAATTAAAAAAAAAAATATTTTTTCTAAAAAAATAACTACTCACGCACCCTTCCCGGACCGGATACGCGTATCCAGCGTATCGGATATACGTATCCTAATTTTTTTTAAAAAAATTTACTCACGAATTCGCCACGTGGCGTATCCGATGCGAATCCCACGCGAATCGCACCCGTACCCATGGAGTATCCGATACTGCACCGTGGTATTTTTAGAAGAATCTGTGCATCATAGAAGAAAAGTAACAAAAAATTGAAAACGGGCGAGGGCGGGTTTTTCAGATCTGATGCAGAAGCATGACAATGTGGGGCGAAGCAAATGGCGGCTTTGCACAAGGTGGAAAATGGAAGGGTGACGATGTACGGTGTCGGAGAGAGGACACTTGCGGCGAGGCAGCGGTGAGGGCCGGAATTTGAGAGGAAGAAATAGAACAGGATCGGCGGAGGAATGAAAGAAGAAAACAGGTCAGGGGTTATTTGGGGAAGGGTATTATTGGAAGTTCAATGGAGAGGCGGGTGGATATATTAATTGTGGGGTGTTAATTTTTCGTTTAATTGTTTCGACACTAAAAATGGCCAAAAATATTACATTTAGCACATTCATTTTCTTCGTTTAGCTTCCAATTTTGATCCCTCCTCGATTCACTCGTTCAGTTGACATAAAAAAATCTTTTAAAAAAATTGAATTAAAAAAAAATGGACACGTGCGTAAAAAATTTATCTTATCTAACAACGGGTTTCGTTTAAAAAAAAAAAACCACTTATTCTATAAAATAAACAAAACACTACCTTACTCCATATAAAATATAATTAGTCAACTTATTGTGAATGCATGAAATTTTATCAAATTAAGCAAAATAAACACATGAATTTCAAGAAATAATTACACTAAATCAGTTATGATCCTCAAAAGAAAATCGAGCAAAATGCCACCAATGATCATCGTACATGTAAAGAGAAGCAATTCAAAGTAGACAAAGTGGTCTACGCTCTTATATAGACAAATAAAAATAAAAATAGGCCAGCCCCTATGCAATTGATATTACTAATATGTACGGAACTCGAAAATATTGTATTGTATATCACAAATACAGCCACACCGTAGTAGCCGTTAAACTATTCTCATATGAAATAATTTGCAAATACGTAAGAAAATCCACATTGTAGTTAAATGTAGGGAGAGAGTGAAAAGATGGCAACATTTTTTTGTTAGCTTTTAATTTTTTTAGTTGATATGAATTTGAACAAAGTGGAATTAGGTGATAGTGGGACCATAAATAGTGAATATCAATTGATTGATGAGCCTTTTAAAGATCATAGTTGATTTGGAGGAAATAAATGAAATTAAAAAAATTACTCAGCCATTGTAAGGGCTCTAATAGTTAGGGGATTAAACTACATTCACTTAATCACAATATATAATTCGTTCACTAAACGTAAAAAAAAATATATATATATAATAAGAAGCAACACTCTCTCAAGAAACACAAGTTTAGGACACCTTAAAATTTCAATGCAAATATTCACTCTCCGCTTTTGGCCCCCACTGATTCCTTTCACGCTCCACCTTTAATTCTTGTGTTCATTGCATCTTTTAACCTCATTTATTATTTTATTGTCTCTATTCTTCCCTTCTTCTCCTTCTTCATGGATTAATTTGGACATGAACTCCGGGAGTTGAAGCAGGGCAGACTATTATACTCATGTACTAGGTTTCTGACACGTGCGTTGCACGTAGCTTGTGCAATTATGCACCGATTTGTCAAAGTATGGTTGTCCATGTTGATCAACAAATAAACTTTGAAATTTTTCAACAAAATACATCTTTTATGCTGATTTTGTATTTTAAAAACTTTATTTACCTTTACATGGACTTGTTTTTTTGTAGTGTTGTGGTGTGGTGGTGCGTGTCGCACCCGTTTTTTCTTAGAATTGTAGGTGAATTGTGGTGGTGGTGCGTATCGCACCCGTTTTTTCTTAGAATCGGGACTATATATTTTTTAAATTTTTTTAATATCAATTTTTATTATTATGCCCTCTTTACATTACATTCTCCTCGTTTATGTATCAAATAATCGTGATTGTATTCCAATCTTTCATTAGCAATAATACCCTTGAATGCAACAATAGTAAGGTAAGTTACGTAACAAAGCCTGATTTTCTCTGTATACTTATATCTTTGTTTATTATTATTATTATTTAAAAATCCTACTCTTTGAGCATAATAGTTGCTGGTAAATTTAATTTACCGTTCTACATTTTTTATGCCTTTTGGCAAAAGGGAACTCTAGGAAGGTGAGTATACCAACATAATCAGAAGAAACTAAAATATACATCTTAGTTTTACTTAAATATAGTTAGCACAAAGTATTTAGTCTCAATTCTATAGCTTAAATGCAGTAAAGTCAAATACTTGCTATATCAAACAACATAAAGTAGTCACACGGCTAATACCTAGTTCCACCGAATTATCATGTACTTAATTCCTCCTCACATAAAATAGCTACAGTCAATCAAAAGAACATGAAAGGATGTGAAGAAACAATAAGGCCAACGCAACTCATATGTGAACCAAGATCATTAGTCCCATCATATAATCCAATAATCCATGTACACAGATCTCACTAAAATTCATGTTCTGTTTATACTTAACAGCCACTATTCTTAAGTGAGAATTCTTGTATTAGAATACAGTTGATATCTATAACTTTATGTAAAACATATCTACATGACTTAATATATGAATTAAATGACATTTTTTTCCATTCGTGACATTAAAACTCATGTTTAATTTGTACTAACAACCACCATACTTACAAGTATACAGGTTAGCACTAAGGTAGATGTCCATCTCTTTCATCCCCTTTGCCTCATGAAAAGCACTCAAAAAGAGTAAAAGACCTTCATATATGAGAACCATAAATGTAAATCAGATTATAAAACTAACATATTTTATTTATGAATATAACCAGCATCATCAAGCCTCGTGCAACAAAACTGCCGCAGCTCTTCATTTTCAACTTAGATTTCCACCAATGACCCATTAAAAATAAACTTAGATATTACCATCAAAACTTTTTCATATTAAACAGTTGGTCTTGATGCTGCCATCATACTAGAAGAAAGACAAGTAGGAAAGAAATGGAGGTTGGGACATGAAATCCTATATTTTATCATATTTTTATGGAGAAAAAATAGAAGAAGACCGTTGCTGTCATTATTAGCCACTAAAATGCTATTTTAACAACTCTACTTCAGAATCTTAGTCAAATAGGCAATATAATAAAAGGAAAAGAAAAAAGGAGGCCCAAAAGTGACCTGTACAAGATAAATAAGTCAAAAGGAGTCAATGACCCTAAAGTGACCATGGAATCATAAAAGGAAATAATAACAAAAGCTAAGTGCAATGATCATCCCAAGATTCTAGTAAATGCATTTTACGCAGGGGTTCATAGTCAATATCAAAGGCAGCTTGTGAATGAGCTTTAGCTATGGCCACCGCCTCGGAGACTGATGGAATCGATGTTGTAGTCGCTCGTGCCCGAGTATTGTAGGGGGGGACAAGGGCGATGGGTTTTTGTTTCGTTCCTCCATGGGGTCTGCCCACCTTCTTCGTCGTCTTCACCACTGGTGATTTCTCCGATGGGCCCAGTGGGTCATTCGGATAGTCTTCAACGTCTGCTTCCGATTCCAAGGCTGTGTTCCCATCCCCCATAGGTGGGACAATGAAAGAATTAGAGGCAGCAGGTGGGGGTGATACATGTAGGCGGGTTGACGAGGTTGCCTTCTTCTTCTTAACCGTCTTTCAATCTTCTGAATCCTGGCCCTGAATATGCTCTTTCTCCCCGTGAAATTCCTTTTCCAATCTCTGCTCTACCTCATATGAGACTACTTTGTCCCCTTCAGTATCATTCTTATCCAAGTCATTCTCTGCCGCAACACCCAACTCTGTAGTATCACTACTAGAAAAATTGGCTTTAGTGATGCTCAAAAGTGTCACTATAGACTTAGTTTATAGTGACACTTTTGCTTTTAGTGATGCTTTGTCAAGCGTCATGTGATTTGGCGTTTCAAAAGCCTATTATCGTGACGCCTGAAAGCATCACTACAAATGCCCATCTTGACGCTTGTATGCATCATATTATTGCTATTTAGTAACGCTATTAGGTGACGCTATTTAGCGTCACCACAACGTGCTTTAGTGACGTTTTCTCGCGTCACGTGAAAACTTATAACTACCTTAACAACCGTGTATAGTGACACTTAAATGTGTCACGAGCTCGTTGTCTTGTGACACCATTATTTGTCATGATAAGCTCTTTTTGTGACGCTTTTTGCATCTCTAGGTTATATATAACTAACTTAACTACCTCGTTTAGTGATGCTTAAATGTGTCACAAATTAATTGTCTTGTGACACCAATATGTGTCACGATAAAAAAATTTTGTGATGCTTTCTTGCGTCACTAGATTATATATAACTAATTTAACTACCTTGTTTAGTGACTCTTAAATGTGTCACAAACTCACTATCTTGAGACACCGTTTGGTATGACGATAAACATTTTTTTGTGACTTTTTTTTTGCGTCACTAAGTTATATAAAACTAACTTAACTACCTTATTTAGTGACCTTTTTTATGTCACGTAATATTAATTACAATATACGTATAAGTGAAATTATACATATATGCATATCTTTGTACCTGCTCAAACATATATAATAATATAATAATTCAAATCAATTATACCCGTATACATAAACATCATAATAATAAAATATTATCATTAACTTGTAAACACGAAACAATCAAATATATATCAAGATATCTGTCATTCACATGTGACATCTAAAAAGTAACATCATGAAAGTAATAGCTATCAATCAAGACTAATCCAAACAAATGTACCAAAACTTTTAGTTCAATAATAAATTGCACCTAAATTACGTGTGACAAAATTCATTTTGCTGCACTCTCCTTATCTTTCATCTTCCGGTTGAACCTATAATAACGAATGAAAGTGAAATAATTAATACTTGAACTTGAAAGGAACTAAATTAAAACAAATGAAAGATTATCATTAGAAATTTACCAGATGCTTTGGCCAAATGATGCTATGTCCTATAGCTTGTCCAATATTTTTGACACCTTCAACTTTTCGGTTTAATAGTTCCTCTTATTTCATTGCCACAATAACTTTCACCTCACACCATTCATGTACGTCCTAATAATTCTCCATTTCCTAAGAGCTTCGCTGGATTTAAACTATCAATGGTGTCATTAGCAACATGGACTGAGCAGAAATACCATTTAAGAGAAATTTTGCTCAAACCACCTGTTAAAGCAAATATTATATTATTATCCTAAACACAGGTCCAAGATTCAAGAAAAGGGAAAAACATGAAATTTAATTGGAATTATAAACCATATTTTCCACAACAAGAAACAACATAACCTTTGCACGTCTTGCCAACGGTGTGTAAACAAGAAACCTAAATCAAGAAACTATCAAACATAATTCAACATAGTTTAAAAAGTAAATTTCTACATTTTGGAAGATGGGTAGAATTAATTACACCTATATGTATCCATATTCAACATAAATATGAACTGATATCATGTTGAGATTTAGAGAAAAAACTAAAATATATAAATTGTGCTTACTTTGATTAATGATAAATTACAAGTATATATATAAAAAAGTTCTCAGCTAATCTCACCTAACTAAACTAGCTGGAACCGTCTACAATATTTGTTATTTTTAACAGAACAATAATTTCAACAACTAACAAAGTTTTCTAACTAATTGATTCACACAAAGCTCTAGACTCACCTTCTTTATATATAACTCTAACATGCCCTATTTGGCTATAAGTTGTCTAATGAACAATCAAAGAACTTCAGACTCAAAAATCCAATCAAAGTAATCAACGAATAGATAAACTGCTGAAATTTACAAAATTATACGTACCTACAAGGGGCGAGAAAGTGCACTTGATGGCCTAGCAGATTGGATAGGTGCAGAGGACCTAGCAAATTGGACAGGCGCAGAGGGTCTAGCACACTTTGATTCTCTTAAATATGGTATTAACACACTTTGATAAGACTAAACTTAATAGACTCATATTCCAGTATTTCAAGTCTGGTACAATTTCTATTATAAACAAATACACACTTACATATTTCTTTCACGTACTTATAAATGGGACCAGCTGCCTTTTTTTTGTAATAATATTTTTTCTTTTTACCAAATATGCCAATGCCCAAAACCAATTCAGTCACCGCATGTCAACTCACTTAGAAATCATACCTTGAGGATCAATATATTGCTCATGGAGGTCATCATCAGTGTTCTGATCTCTATGTTGGTTAGCTGATAAAGAGTCTTGTTTGTTCCTTCGGACATGAATTGCACTTTTATGGCCTATAGGCATTGCTACAATGAGAAAATATGGTAAATTTCAGCCAATATGTAGTTACACACCTTGAGGATCAACAATTAAAGGTTAAAAGAGATCTCATGCAATATAATAATTAAAGTAATAGCAAAAGCATGGAAGCACAACGTATACTATTATATACCTAGAATGTTGACATGTTGCTCGGGATCTGCAGTAACTCTTTGTCCCTGCATCATTGATACACCATAATCTTTAAAATGTAAAAAAAGTTGACAAAAGAGAAAGTGAAAATTAAAATAATTCTGAAAACGATAAATGAGTTCTACAAAAGATGATGCATGCTACCTCCACGATGATCATATTGTTGATTGACAGCTTCACACAAAGACGGTGGCACCCTTTGGCCACTATTTGCATGAGCACTTTTTAGTTCTCTAGCCCTTACTTGAAGATCATTTACAGTAATAACTTTCCCGGCCTTTGCCATTTTCCTGCAATCACAATTTTTTAAAAACAATTATAACATGTTAAAACATAAATATAAGTAACAATTCACTATGAAAAGATCAAAACTTATTGAAATGTAAAAGTATGAATTAGAATAAATGGTGCAAAAGTAATGGAGTCATGTCCCTCTATCTAGTATAGAAAAAAAGTTCTCCTAGACATTTAACAATAGAGTGATGCCCATCTATCCTCTATTCTGCTAAAGTGGGAGGTGCCCCTTTGCGAATCCAAGAAGTGTCCTCCATCTCATTTAGTTATGTCCGCATATCCATCTCAACATTCTCATTTCTTCTACCCTCATCTTTTGGTTCATTTTCAAATTTGGTAACCCGAATATAGAAAGCATTGTATGACTATAGTCTGCTGTTCACAAGCATGGAGTTTCTGGTTTCAACGCAAAAATAACGGCATAAATTCCAAAACTCTTCATGGTATGGATCGTGTATGAATATGTTGTTCAAATATAGAAATAAGAAATTGGAAAAACATTTTGTGCTTACCTTCTTTTAAGTTATTATTATTAAGTATTAACCCTAATCTTTGAGTGTGTTTGTGTGAGTTGATGGGGTGCTAGTTTTCTTTACTGATGCAATTAATCATTCAAAATAATTGATCATCAGAAACCAGTAACAAAAAAATCAGAAAATAACAGCTTACCAGTTCTTGCTGAAGCTTGTTGTTTTGCTGAATAACAGAACCTTTCTCCTCGGTCAGCTTAGAAATCAGGGCTTTAACCTAAAATTCAAACAAACAAATAATAAAGAATAGTGGACAATAAGGACACCAATAGTTTTAACCAAATGGCCCAAATCCCAGGACAATCTTTTACACATTGAAAAGTGAAATAGATAAATTAGCAACTCTAGATAGGCATAGGCTATTAATCTAACACCAAACTATAGTAAGCCAAGAAAATATGGCCATATCGTATCTTATATTTACAATTGTGTGTATAATTTAGACTTGTATATTTCTATGATTAACCTCATACTGTAACTTAAATTATAATTTTCAATCATAGATAAGCACGATACTATGTGGAAGGAGGGAAGTTTAGTGTGTTCAAAGCTAATACTTTGAACATTTTGCTCCTTAGTTCCAACAAAATGTCTTGGCACAAACCTGCTATTATACACAATGTTAAGTTGTTAACTTGGACGACTTTCAATGAACCCAATTCATGTTGTAATACTCAATATTTTAAGCATTCGAGTTGAATGAAAACAAAGACTTGGAACCAGATTGTATTAGTATAAATAGAGATTCATGAAATAAGAAGAGATTTAAAGAAACCAGATTCCACTAGTATAATTACAGAATCACAAAATAAGAAGAGGTTTAAAGAACAAGGCGATGAATGTAAAATATCTTCTATCTATTCGCTTTGGATAATCACATACATGCACCATAAGGATATGTACAACAGTAGCGGACCCAGGATTCTGAAATCGGGGGTACGAACAATAGATAATTTAATAATATTAATTTATACATACATAATTATTAGGATGAATAAAACTCATGACATTAGAAAGAAACTCACTAATATTAGAAGGACAGAAAGAGAGCAAAAGTCACAAGAAATTCATTGAACAAAAGAAGACATGTACAAAAGATCCAACAATGCCACAAGGAATATGAGAGAAAAATTAAAGTCATTGGATATTTTCAATAATTTTAATTAGATATTATTCTTATACATTAATGTAGAACATGTATAATTTTATATATGTATTATACATATTTAAAATTTAAGAGTGCTCCATTTATATATTGGGAAAATCATAGGACTGAAAGGGATATTTAAAGTAATTTGTATCAAACTATTAGTTGTTCAGTACTTTTATAATTAATTAACTTGCACTTGTAGAATGCACATGTATTGACTTGATTATCTAGAGGACATTTTTCAGATATATCTTGGCATAAAATGATTTCTTATTTAATGAATGAAGCAACAATATATTGCTGAGTTACAGATATTCATCTTGCTGTAAATAGTAAAAATATTAATATAAATACTGTTTGTAAAGCATTTATCTTTTTCGAACAATTATTTTGTTTAATATCTGCAGGCTATAAACCCTTTTGAGCTAGCTATGGAGGCACTTAAAGTATTACAAACACGTTTCTATAAAGACTTTCCTCCCCACCCAAATGAAAAAGTATATGTATTTGCAACACCATCAACCATGAAAGTATGGAACCAACTCAGTGGAGCTGTAAGTTCTAGAACATAAAATATGTAACTTGCTATAATCATAATTGATTGTTTTGTGCATTAGCTTGCTACTTAATCATAATGGAACATAAAATATGTAACTTGCTATAATCATAATTCCCCCACATTACCATTACATTCTAGTTGCTCCTTTCAATGATTTTAACATCAAAACTATTAAATGCTCTAAAGAAGGGGGCTGGAAATAACAAACCCCTTTCACCAAATGCTCAAAGACTAATATCATGAGTTTTTTCCACTCTAAGTGAAGTGAAGAAAATGAAGCTTAAATTCAATCACCTAATATCCCTTAGATCATGAAATACATCATCTCACAAGTTTTGTATCCTAATCACAAACACACACAGAAAACTAGTCTAAACATATATAGCCTAAATGAAAGCCCCAAAAAAACCACCATAAAAGAACAAAACAATTGTGTGCAGAATGCAGATACAACAATTATAGCACAACAGGACCACAAATCTTGAAAATATATTAAACCTTGGATAATCAAACTACTAAAGAAGAGTGCTTACACAGTAAAAAGAACTTAATTTGTAACAAAAATAGAGATTGTAATTTGCATAATCAATTAATATTAACAAGGACGAACCTACAAGATAGATGAAACTAGGGCCACGATGAAGGTCAATGTGGTATTGAATCAAGTGCGAATTGGCGTGAATCTGGAATGTCCACGGTCGAGATCGACGAAAACAAATTGGCGCGAATGTATAATTGAACTAGGGCTCCCCACAACAATGAAAGGAATGTACGTGGATGTTATTAAATTGGCGGTGAATTGCGGCTGGAATATCAGTGACGGTGAAGGTGGGCGGAATACGGCGGCGGTGAAAGCGGGCGGAATACGGCGGTAGTGAAGACGAGCGGAATACTGTGGCTGTGAAGGCGGCCAGATTTTTTTGCTGGTGAATGGCGGCGATATGAATGGGAAACCCCGAATGGTGGTAGTATGATATGGAAATAGTTTTTTTTTTTCTGGTGAATTAGTGGATTTTGTTGAAGCCCCATGAATGTTGGCAGTGGATGAAAACATTTGAGGGAAAGTTGATTATTGAAAGAGATTAGTATAATTGTGGGAGCGGGAATTTGTAATTTTTTATGAGAGTATCTAATTAAATTTTATAAAGCGTCACTATAGATATATTAAAATTATTTTGCGCTTGCTGAGACTCGAACACGGGTTTACAAGAGCTGAAAATTATTATAAAGCGTCACAATAACTAACGAAATAATGGAGGCGTCACTAAATTTTTATATTGTGATGCTTATTTTACAGTGTCACTAAAAAAACGTCACTATAGAGGGATTTTTTTAGTAGGGTATGATTGAGAAGGATCTCGTCCTCCCCAACCTCCTGCATCTCAATATCAATCGTCTTCCCTGCCACTGTATCATGATGTCCCGTGCTGTTCCCAAAGTGGGCAGTGATGTTGTTAATCTTTTCTGTAGACCCCTTTTGGACCCATACCTTTTGTTTGTAATCATTGCCCGGACCAGGAGGTTTGGCATTGTCATCTGGCTTTCCTTCAAGCTGATTTCCTCCAAGAGCACGACAGTTGTCCACCGAGTGGCCAATGACATGACAATGAGTGCAAAACTCTGGGTGTTGTTCATATCCTACTGAGGCAAATCGAACAGTGACCTGATCTCTCGTACATAATGTTATATTTCTTGCCCTTACGAAGATCCAGTTCAACTAATACGCGAGTACTTCATAATCTTAGGATATGAATGGAAACACCGACCTTCACTTTTTAATATGTGCAGTGTTCTTTGGACTAGGAAGCTGCTTATTGTGAGCAGGTGTGGCGGTCACATCATCGATCCTTCCAGTACCATTACGTGCAATTTTGATCATCGTGGAAGTTAATTGAAGTAAACCCCCTTAAGCTCTTATGCTTTAAAGTATTTTCACAAAATATCCTAATCTAACCACTGATTTTTTTAATATATAAAAAAAAAGAGGTTATATTTCAAAG
The DNA here is from genome assembly GCA_037126765.1 of Stenogyne calaminthoides. Taxonomy (NCBI): domain Eukaryota; kingdom Viridiplantae; phylum Streptophyta; class Magnoliopsida; order Lamiales; family Lamiaceae; genus Stenogyne; species Stenogyne calaminthoides. The sequence continues at coordinate 27,121,235 of JBBCBC010000022.1, read as the reverse complement.
TAAGACTTCACTCATAACAAATTGCAGCTAGTACATAAATTTGTATATTTCAATAGCCTTCACACAGACCAAGTCATCATAGTTAACATTTTCTCAAAAGAGAGATTCATTCGACCAATAGTTGAATCCCCCTGGATAGACCCCCTAAAAAACAAAAGTAAAACTCAAATTAGAGTGGATTAAAAATCTCCATTCTCTACCATACTCAAAGTTTTTTCATAAGATAATCCCCATCTTGATATTAATTCAACTCCAGTAAAAATAATAGACATCTTATATATATTAAGAAACTTAAGCAAGGAATTCACCAATTAAACAACTCGAGATTTGATCTGATCATCGTCAAAAATTAAAATGCTAATTCAGGAAGGACACATTTTAATTCGTAATAACATTATAGCACTATATAACTCAAAATCGATATGGACCATCCCTTGTTTGGTCTAGTGACCAAGAATTTATTGTTGCAGTGACCTGGCATGTGAGTAGTCATGAATGAAACAGTTGCAATTATATCAAAACAATGACAAAAAGGCATGAATTTATTTGCAATTTTTCAAAGGATTTCTAGTTGCCACATCAGCATAAGTTGTCTGAAAACGATCATATGATTTAATTGCAAATTTTAAGAAGTGTGGGTATTGAATTGTGAATTTTTAATTGTAGCGCCCCAAAAACAGACGTCACTCACTTAGGGGAAACTCAATTTAGGTTTAAATAATTTAAATTTTTATACTTAAAGTGATTAAAGCGGAAGACCATATTTATGAAAAACATGAGCCATTTTTTTTTTTTTTAAAAAAGTTTCTAAATATGCTTGTGCCTATCTCATGTTTTACCCACATTTCTAAGCCAAACATTTACTCAATTAAAAATTTCAAAGTATAGCATCATACACGAAATAAAATGTAATAACTAGATATAATATATTTAGAATAAGTTTGACAGTGTCATGCATATGAGTTCAAGTTTAAAAGATCGTCATAGATACTTAAAGGAGTACAAAAAGGTTTGACTACATGACACATAAATTTAAACATAAACACGAAAGTAAAATATCGAGGACGTCCATATATGTCACACTAATACTTAATACTCTTCTTACGGAGTTTTGATACACAATAATTAAAGTTTGAGGAGTCCATCGTAGTAAGTTACACGTCCGCCTCGTCTCCAGCAAGACCTGGAATGATTTAAGGAGCATCATGAGTCTTCACCCGGAGAGGAAGCCCAGTGGGATAACACTTAATATGCAAATGTATTAAGAAAGTCATTTGATGCGAAAGAAATGAGTACATGCCAAGGCCCGTCGACCCGGCTAATCCACACAGCTTAATTCCACACAGTATAATCCACACAGCGTAATTCACATAGTATAATCCACACAGAGCGAAATCCGAAGATCTACTTATATGCATCTTACTCTCAAATTAAACTAACTAATACAAAAATAATTAAATGTTACCCACTTTCTTGACGTTGAATGCCTCAAGATAGCTTCCCGAAGCACCGCTGGCTCGTACTGCACTCGACAAATTTGATAGTTCTTTAGTCTCATAATCATTTAAAAGTTTTAAAGCACACATATTATTTGCACTATCTCATGTAATATAAGTAATACATATGTACATTATTACTACGTGTTATTCATAAGGGTATAAATATTTCTACTAGTTAAATCATACTTCAAGGAAATCCTTGTTATGAAAGCTAGGCAAATTCGTAAAGAGATACATGTTGAATTGTAACACTTAAGTAAGTATCCCACATCTCCATAATGAATCATATTAGTATTTTATAATGCTCATAACAATTTCAATTTGTTCATTTTGAAGTTCTCATATTCTTAGTTAACTAGGTGATTAAATAAAACAATCTACCAATTCACTTCTATATGTTAAACTTCCTTAAAAGACAACTTGTAGTGGATAATTTATAGACAAATACGAAAACATCAGAATATCATGAAATTTATACTGTGGGTTAATGACACATATAGCTTCATATCATAAAAATTTTAATTCAAAATAACCTGTAGATATTTTATTGTGATTTTCACAAGTGGACTGAAAAGCAGTGTACGAATAGGGCCTATATCAAATCATTTTCTAAAATTTGGTAGAGATTGTGTATTTCTCATAAAAATGTAAGACAAAATCCCTTGTAACCATAAGAGTCAGTAGTAATACCAGTAAAATGAGCATAATTTAAAACTTAGAATTTACTATTTAATGGTATAATTTTCTAGAGCCTTAAAACTACCTGTTTTTCACTGTAAAAAGTACTGTGTACTAGAAAAATTATTAAAAATATAATATGACTCCAAATTTACCCAAATAAAATCCAAATGAAATCTAAGATGTAATCAAATAACATAGTCTAAAATTAGTTCTAAATACGAAGTTATCCGTTCCCAGTAAATCCTACAATCATCGTCAAAAACAGGGCCGATTTTTCAGTTATACAGTAGTTTAATAGAAAAATCATATAAATTTGAAAACGACTCCAAAAATTCTGAAATTTTTACCACTTAATCTAGAATTTCAGACCTTTACTATGATAAAAGGTTTCATAAAATTCTTTCACAAAAGATCATAAATATTTCCGAAATCAACATGCAATTCAAAATCAACATGCAATCATCTAACTAACAAGCTATCCATTAAATAATATCAAACAACTTTATACTTGGCATATCCATGGCTACACAAATAATAACTCATCAAATTATTCAACCAAACGTTCCATAAAAATGTTAAAAAGTATAGTTTGTTTATTTCTTACCTTTGAAGACTCTTGAATTCCTAAGAAAACAACGTTGATTTTTCTTCAGAATTTAGATAGGATATTAGAGAGAGTGTAGAGAGAGAGAGAGAGAAGCGGAGAGTTAGAGAGAGAACACAGATAAAAAGTGACGGTTCATATATCCAGGAGATTTATATATTTATGCATTTCTTTTCTTCTTTTTTTTTTAAATCAGAGTGCGTTTTTTTTAATTAAATTTTATTTGATTAATTAAATTATAAAAGATTTACAAATATATATATATATAAAGATATAATAATAAAGAAGATTTGAAAACAATCTATGTAATATCTTTCTTTATATATCTTTTATTTTTAAATATTATAACTTTATTATTATTAAATATGTTATTATTATTATTATTCGATCTAATTCTACCACAATTAGTTTCAAATATTAACTTATTTCGTTTTATTAGTTATATTGTGTCGAGTGCTTTGCATTTGAGCCCAGCCTCCTTGGTCGGCTATCCTGCAAAACTTTTCTAAACTCGTAGATAACATTAGTTCTTTCATTTAATAATGAAAATTCTTTAATAACAATAAAAATACTCCACCATAATAATTAAAATTTAAAACATGCAATATATATTTTAAAAGAAAACGGGGTGTTACAACTCCCACCACCTTATAAAAATTTCGCCCCCGAAATTTGGACCAACTATGTGAAAAGTTCAGGGTATTTGCTTAAGATTTCTCCTTCTCGTTCCCATGTCGCCTCCTTTTCTCCATGTCTACTCCACTGTATTAGGATCAAGGATATTTCTCTATTTCTTAAGGTCTTAACTTTCTTTCCGAGTATGCTTATGGGCCGCTCTTCATACGTAAGATCCTTATTGAGGTCTAAATCCTCGAGTCTTATATGGTGACTGGGGTCGGGTATATAATTTTGAAGCATTGATACGTGAAACACATCATGAATCGCGGATAACTCTGGGGTCAAGGCAAATCGATATGCTACGTCTCCAATTCGCTCTAAGATTTCGAACGGCCCCACATATCTAGGTCTTAATTTCCCTTTCTTCACGAACCTGATTATCCCTTTAATGGGTGAAACTTTCAGGAACACTTTTTCTCCTTTTTCGAATTGTAAGTCCTTTCTCCGAGAGTCGGCATAAACTTTTATCGATTCTGGTCGATCTTGATTCTCTCACGAATTTTATTGATGGCTTCCACAGATTTCTCTACCAGTTCGGGTCCCAAAATTTTTCTCACTCCAACTTCATCCCAATGGATTGGCGTTCTGCATCTTCGTCCGTAGAGCGCTTCATATGGAGTCATTCTAATGGTAGACTGATAGTTATTATTGTAAGCAAATTCTACTAAGGACAAGTAATCTTCCCAGCTTCCTCCAAAGTCCAAAATACATGTCCTCAATAGATCTTCTAGTATCCGATTTGTCCTCTCTAACTGTCCATCCGTCTGTGGGTGGAAGGCGGTACTGAAATTCAGTTTAGTGCCCATGGCCATCTACAAACTCTTCCAAAATTTTGAAGTAAATCGCGGATAACGATCGGATACAATGGATACCGGCACCCTATGCAATCGTACCACTTCATCAATGTACAATTTAGCCAATCGATCCATCGAGTAGGTCATCTTAACTGGTATGAATCGGGCTACTTTTGTTAGTCTGTCGACTACGACCTATACTGCTTCATGTTGTTTTGGACTTCTCGGCAATCCTGTCACAAAATCCATTGTCACATGTTCCCTTTCCATTCTGGAATATCTAATGGTTTCAACAATCCAGCAGGTCGTTGATGTTCAGATTGGTCATTTGGCACGTGAGACAAGTTCTATCAAACTGGGAAATTGACCGTTTCATGCCCCTCCACCAAAAACTACTTCTGAGATATCGATACATCTTTGTCTCACCGGGATGTGCAGTATATGGTGTGTTATGAGCTTCTTTCTTTATATCATCCCTCAGCTCCTCCATCTTGGGCACATAGATTCTTCCTTTAAACATCAATGCTCCATCTAAGGTTATGGAAAAATCCTTAGTTAATTTCTCTTTCACCTTGTTGCTCATTAATTTCAGGAACCGATCACCCTTTTGAGCTTCTATTATCCGTTCTCTCAGTGTTGGTTGGATTGTCATTGTAGCTAATATTGAGGTTGACTTTCCTGGGTTGACGATAGTCAACTTCATCTTGTCAAATTCCTCAATCAAATGCTCTTGTTGAGTGGTCAGTACAGCCAATTGACCTTCTCTTTTCCTGCTGAGTGCATCTGCCACCACATTCGCCTTGCCTGGGTGGTAAAGGATAGTGCAATCATAATCCTTGACCAATTCCAGCCATCTCCTTTGACGCATGTTTAGTTCCTTCTGTGTGAAGAAATATTTCAGACTTTTATGGTCTGTGTAGATCTCACACTTTCCGCCGTACAGATAATGTCTCCAAATTTTCAGTGCATGTACGACAGCGGCTAACTCCAAATCATGCGTCAGATAATTCTGCTCGTGTACCTTCAGTTGTTGTGATGCGTAAGCTACAACCTTCCCGTGTTGCATCAATACACAACCTAATCCTGACTTAGAGGCGTCCGTATAGATTACGAACCCTTCTGATCCTTCAGGCACTATTAGAACAGGTGTTGTTGTTAGCTTCTTCTTTAACTCTTGGAAACTGGCCTCACATTCAGGCGTCCACTTGAACTTTTCATTCTTCTTTGTGAGATGTGTGAGTGGTTTTGCAATACGTGAAAAATTCTGAATGAACCTTCGGTAGTACCCTGCCAAGCCAAGAAAACTGCGAACTTCATTCGCATTGGTTGGTATTTTCCAATTCAGAACCGCCTCAACTTTAGCGGGATCAACCTCTATTCCCTGCGTTGTGATCACATGCCCTAGAAAAGCCACTCTTTTGAGCCAAAATTCGCATTTACTGAACTTAGCATACAATTTTTCTCGACGCAATACCTCTAAAATGGTTCTGAGGTGTCCCTCATGCTACTTTATGTTATTTGAATAGACCAAAATGTCATCAATGAACACGATGATAAATTTTTCCAGGTATTCGTGAAACACACGGTTCATCAAATCCATGAATACTGCGGGTGCATTTGTAACCCCAAATGGCATTACATTAAACTCATAATGACCATATCGGGTCCTAAATGCGGTCTTAGGTATATCATTTTCCTTGACCTTGAGTTGGTGATACCCAGACCTGAGGTCAATCTTAGAAAATACCCCTGCATTCTTCAACTGATCGAAAAGATCTTCAATCCTCGGTAACGGGTATTTATTTTTTATTGTTAACCGATTAAGTTCTCGGTAATCAATGCACATCCTCATCATCCCATCCTTCTTCTTCACGAACAAAACGGGTGCCCCCCATGGCGAAGCACTAGGTCAGATAAACTTCTTATCCAAAAGTTCCTCTAACTGTTTCTTCAATTCTTGCAACTCCTTTGGTGCCATTCGATATGGAGGTTTAGACACTGGTGCAGCCACATGAACCAGGTCTATAGTGAACTCTATGGATCGATCTGGTGGAATTCCAGTAAGATCTTCTGGGAAGACGTCAAGATAGTCTCTCACTACTGCCACATCTTTCGGTGTCAAATTCTTCCCTTCTACATTGGCAATATTTACTAGGTACGCCTGACACCTTTCCTTTTTCAGCAGTTTAACTGTGTTTACTGCAAATATAACAGGCATGTACTCTCGTTTATTTGTCCCATAGAAGGTGAGACACTGACCGTTGATTGTTTCTAAGTCCACTTCTCGTTCCATGCATCGGACCACAACTTTGTGTTTGCTCAACCAGTCCATCCCCAAGATAACATCATAACTCTTCATTCCGATCACGTGCAAATCGGCGGATAGGTCATTTCCATCAACCTAACATCCTTAGCTAAGTTTCTAATTCTAATATTTTCTCCTGAAGGCACGCTAACCTCTAAGTTCACAATTGTAACACAATTTAGCTTAAGTTTCTTCTTAAAGGTATCAGATATAAAGGAGTGTGAAGCTCCGGTATCAAATAAGACATATGCAGGTACATTTGAGACAAGTATCGTACTTGTCACAGTTTCATTTGCCTCATCACCTTCTTCAAATTGTCCTTCCTCTGGGTACTCTTCTTCCTCAGTGTATTCAGCATTGGACATTGTATTCAACTTAGCCTTACCCTTTGGGTTCACTCTTTGAGGATTTACCACTCTTGACTGTCGCGGTTCAACATTCCCACTGCTCATAGTTTGGGTTTCCATTGGATTTGGACATTCATTAGCCATGTGACCAGGTTTCCGACAACGGAAACAAAAGCATGTCCTTAGAAGTCACTCCCCTCGGTGATTCTTGTGGCATTTCAGGCATGGTGGATTTATACTCGAAGGTGGGACCGCAAAGGGTCGAATATTCCTAGCCACGGTATTTCCCCTTGATGTCGGATGTGGTGCACCCTTCCCCTTGAACTGTTTAGAAATCTGTCGATGTTCATTCTCCAGACCCAAACTCATCGATACTATTCTTGCCCTTTCAAAAACGTCCCTGAAGTGTGGTAGCCTCAAACCAGACATTATCCCTCCCACTTCTGGACGTAGTCCTCTTACGAACCTACGTGCTTTCCGATCATCGATGTCCACCAGATGTGGGGCATAGTGAGAGAGAAAATTGAACTTACGTTCGTACTCGGTAACAGTATCAGTCCCTTGTCAGAGGTTCATAAACTCTATTTCCTTTTGATCTCTCAGCGACTGTGGAAAGTAGCGATCAAGAATGGTCTTCTTGAAGTCTCTCCATACAAGAGCTCGCCTTACTTCCACTGTTAGGGTCCTCTCGTGGGATATCCACCACTGCCCTGCGTCCTCAGACAACTGAAATCTTGCGCATGAAAATTTTTGCGTCTCGGTTAACTCCATATGCTCAAAGATCCTTTCGAGCTCAGCAATCCATTTCTCGACCACTGTCGGTCCTCTTTTCCCATTGAATCTTGGTGGTTGGAACCTCCTGAACTGTTCCACCACGGGTCTTGGCCTTGGATTCTGTTCTTGATTATTTTGAGTCGGTGCAGGTGGTTGTTGTTGCTGCATGAATTCCCGCATTTGAGCGAAAAAGTCCCTTGCTACATTAGCATCTGCATTTTGCTCATCGGGTTGCTCCCTAGTTTGTGGTCTACCTCTTCCTCGCGGTGGGGTGGCCATAGTTCTTGCTCTACAGGGGAAACATAGTCTCTTATTCATTCTATTTTATTATAACTAGGTGAAGATAAGTAAGTAGTTAAATAAGTTGTCTTTCAAAAAGAAACATCAATGAACACACGAGAATGTATACACTAGATTTCACCAAGATAACATCCATTTCATAAATAACATTATCACATACCAACAAAAGAGGGAAAATTTTGTCATAGATAGAAGCGAAAGCATGTCAAGGTGGTGGTCAGTGTCATGGCCTACCCCTATATACAACAAAAGGTAGTAGTACGATCTAACCGGGAGGTCATCTATGCCTTTCAACTGGTACACAAAATATACATTCACAAGTTAACAAAATGATAAGCACATAGTCTATAAAGTTTAACCGGGAGGTCTACTATACCCTTCGACCAATGCAAAAGGATACATCCACATGTTAACAAAAGGATAAGCACATAATCAATAAAGTCTAACCGGGAGGCCTATTATACCCTTCAACCGGTTCAAAAAGTACAATCAAAAGAAATCAACGACTCTACTAACAGTCTAGAGTCTCAAATCTCGCCATCACCCTCATCAAAACGCCCAAAACGTGGGTGCTTTCTTTCTTGAGTTCCCCAAGTCGTCAAGAGGCTCACTCACTCGGCCCGCCTTATCGGCTCTGTCTCGACTCACTTTGATCATCACCTAGATAAGGGGTCGGGGTGACTCCGGTGACCCCACAATGAAAGAGTACTCACTACCCAACTCAGAATCATCCTCGCTGGCATAAGCCCTCTAGAAAGACTCCTGAGCTCGAGTGGTGTACATCTCATGAGTGGTGTGCTCCTCTCCTAAGCGCATCTCCAACCTCCGGAGACGCATCTCTGACTCAGTCGCGCGTAAAGTATAGCGCTCACCCTCGGCCTCCAACTCCATCGTCGTCCGTACTCTGACATCATAACTCTCCACCTCCTCCTTTAGCGCTAGCTCGTAACCCTGAGGATCCACCAATGGCCCCACTATACAATCGTACATGGTACAACTTGGAAGGTCTTACGAGCTACTCCAAGATAGTAGTTGTAAACTCTGTCTCTCAAGTGCCTTGATGCCTCATAGTCGGTCTCAACCATGCCAAAAGCCAGTGCCTACTCACGTGCCTCCCCTATGCGGATCAAAAAGTCACCAATCTCCTCTCGGGCCTGCATGTAACAGTCTCGGTACTCCCTCTCGTAACGCTCCCTACGTGCCTCATCACGATCCATCCTAGGCAACCATATCTAGGTCAGGTTTGGTACCACAATCTCAGGGATTATATGTAAAATAATGCATGCATTTTCAAAGAAATAATATTCTTAGCCAAAAATAAAATAAAACAAAATATTAAATTAAAAGAGAGTAATTTCAATTAAAAATTTACAATAACTCTTCTATTTTAATCATTCAATATAATCATAATTCATTTACTCATAGATAAAGCTTCAATAACCCTTTTTTTTTTTTTTTTTATAAAGCCCTTCGAAATAAATTTCAAATTGTTACCTGGAGACGATTTGGAAGTGTGCTGACAACAGACTCCCTCTTATTAACTTTCATTCTTAAAATAAATTAGCAAATTTTCATGTATATATAAAACATGCATGCTCGTTTAAACTTGAAAATATTTCACTTAGAATCCGAGGAGGAAAAATTTAACCTCGGCTCTGATACCACGTTGTAGCGCCCCAAAAAACAGACGCCACTCACTTAGGGAATTTAGGTTTAAATAATTTAAATTTGTATAAGTGATTAAAGCGGAAGACCATATTTATGAAAAACATGAGCCATTTTTTTTTTTTTAAAAAGTTTCTAAATATGCTTGTGCCTAACTCGTGTCTTACCCACATTTCTAAGCCAAACATTTACTCAATTAAAAATTCTCAAAGCATAGCATCATACACGAAATAAAATGTCATAACTAGATATAATGTATTTAGAATAAGTTTGACAGTGTCATGCATGTGAGTTCAAGTTTAAAAGATCGTCATAGATACTTAAAGGAGTACAAAAAGGTTTGACTACATGATACAGAAATTTAAACATAAACACGAAAGTAAAATATCGAGGACGTCCATATATGTCACACTAATACTTAATACTCTTCTTACGGAGTTTTGATACACAATAATTAAAGTTTGAGGAGTCCGTCGTAGTCAGTTACACATCCGCCTCGTCTCCAGCAAAACCTGAAATGATTTAAGGAGCATCATGAGTCTTCCCCCGAAGAGGAAGCCCAGTGGGATAACACTTAATATGCAACTGTATTAAGAAAGTCATTTGATGCGAAAGAAATGAGTACATGCCAAGGCCCGTCGACCCGGCTAATCCACACAGCTTAATTCCACACAGTATAATCCACACAGCGTAATCCACATAGTATAATCCACACAGAGCGAAATCCGAAGATCTGCTTATATGCATCTTACTCTCAAATTAAACTAACTAATACAAAAAAAATTAAATGTTATCCACTTTCTTGACGTTGAATGCCTCAAGATAGCTCCCGGAAGCACCGCTGGCTCGTACTGCACTCGACACATTTGATAGTTCTTTAGTCTCATAATCATTTAAAAGTTTTAAAGCACACATATTATTTGCACTATCTCATGTAATATAATTAATACATATGTACATTATTACTACGTGTTATTCATAAGGGTATAAATATTTCTACTAGTTAAATCATACTTCAAGGAAATCCTTGTTATGAAAGCTAGGCAAATTCGTAAAGAGATACATGCTGAATTGTAACACTTAAGTAAGTATCCCACATCTCCATAATGAATCATATTAGTATTTTATAATGCTCATAACAAGTTCAATTTGTTCATTTTGAAGTTCTCATATTCTTAGTTAACTAGGTGATTAAACAAAATAATCTACCAACTCACTTCTATATGTTAAACTTCCTTAAAAGACAGCTTGTAGTGGATAATTTATAGACAAATACGAAAACATCAAAATATCATGAAATTTATACAGTGGGTTAATGACACATATAGCTTCATATCATAAAAATTTCAATTCAAATTAACCTGTAGATCTTTTATTGTGATTTTCACAAGTGGACTGAAAAGCAGTGTACGAATAGGGCCTATATCAAGTCATTTTCTAAAATTTGGTAGAGATTGTGTATTTCTCATAAAAATGTAAGACAAAATCCCTTGTAACCATAAGAGTCAGTAGTAATACCAGTAAAATGAGCACAATTTAAAACTTAGAATTTACTATTTAATGGTATAATTTTCTAGAGCCTTAAAACTACCTGTTTTTCACTGTAAAAGTACTGTGTACTAGAAAAATCATTAAAAATATAATATGACTCCAAATTTACCCAAATAAAATCCACATGAAAGATAAGACGTAATCAAATAACATAGTCTAAAATTAGTTCTAAATACGAAGTTATCTGTTCCCAGTAAATCCTACAATCATCGTAAAAAACAGGGCCAATTTTTCAGCTATACAGTAGTTTAATAGAAAAATCATATAAATTTGAAAACGACTCCAAAAATTCTAAAAATTTTACCACTTAATCTAGACTTCTAGACCTTTACTATGACAAAAGGGTTTCATAAAATTCGGTCACAAAAGATCAGAAACATTTTCGAAATCAACATGCAATTGCAAAATCAACATGCAATCATCTAACTAACAAGCAATCCATTAAATAATATCAAACAACTTTATACTTGGCATATCCATGGCCAAACAAATAATAACTCATCAAATTATTCAACCAAACGTTCCATAAAAATGTTAAAAAGTTTAGTTTGTTTATTTCTTACCTTTGAAGACTCTTGAATTCCTAAGAAAACAACGTTGATTTTTCTTCAGAATTTAGAGAGAATATTAGAGAGAGTGTAGAGAGAGAGAGAGAGAGAAGCGGAGAGTTAGAGAGAGAACACAGATAAAAAGTGACGGTTCATATATCCAGGAGATTTATATATTTATGCATTTCTTTTCTTCTTCTTTTTTTTTTTTTTTAAATCAGCGTGCGTTTTTTTTTAAATTTTATTTGATTAATTAACTTATAAAAGATTTACAAATATATATATATATATAAAGATATAATAATAAAGAAAATATGAAAAAAATCTATGTAATATCTTTCTTTATATATCTTTTATTTTAAAATATTATAACTTTATTATTATTAAATATGTTATTATTATTATTATTATTATTCAATCTAATTCTACCACAATTAGTTTCAAATATTAACTTATCTCTTTTCATTAGTTACTTGTGTCGAGTGCTTTGCATTTGAGTCCGGCCTCCTCGGTCGGCTATCCTGCAAAACTTTTCTAAACTCGTAGATAACATTAGTTCTTTCATTTAATAATTAAAATTCTTTAATAACAATAAAAATACTCCACCATAATAATTAAAATTTAAAACATGCAATATATATTTTAAAAGAAAACGGGGTGTTACATTAATAATATATGTTTTAATTGAGAAAAGGTTAAAAGGTCGTGATAATTTTGCAATTAACCCCAAAAAAACCCTTAAAATTTTTTATTGATGACTCGGTATCCGACCTAGAGACCAACTAATTAATAAAAACTTAAACAAAGAATTTATTACATCTATAAAATTAATAAAAAATGGAAAATCAGGAGAAAAAGGCATAGCTTGCATGGTCATATTTAAATAACCAAATCAAGAAATATTAAGTAGTGATGTATGTAGTGCCTTAATTGGGGAAATAGAGAATAATGCTTCAGTGACTAAATACGTATCTTAATCCAAAACAGAAGGCACAAAATAGTGTACCATAACATCGAAGAAAGGAGCTAGATTTGCATCCCAGGACTTGTTCGCTTGAAAGCGGCATTCAAGTGTTGAGCATCAACAAAGGTGTAGCCAGGATTGGATGAATGGAAAACAATATTGATTCGCATGAGATGGATCATAATTCACTGCACTTCCACTGCTTCTATGAAACATACCACCATCAGAAGCATTTATGAGAGAATGTTCAATATAATACCCATATTCTTAATTTTTAAGTCTAGAAAGATATTGAGAAATATTATTTCTTCATTAATACCCTAAGGTCAAGAATATAGAGAATGTACCTTGCAAATATATATCTACATGGAAGATATTCAAATAATTTGAAAGTAAGCACGTGCAGAAGCAGTTTAACCATTGCAAGAAAAATAAATATACAGGGGCCAACTGATTGTAGACCAATTTCATTTGTAGACATGCAGAACCTTTGGCTCTTGAGATGGAAGCTGCCCTAAAATGCACAAATTGAAATAATAAGCTAATGAATAACACTTGGGAACGTCGGTTGCATCGTGCAACTGGTGCCAACTAATATTGTTCAGTGAAAACAACTAAAATTGTTCAATGAAACCAACTAATACCTTTGAGTAAAATAATTAATATCATTTAAAAAATTCATGTGAGTTGTGCGGTGCAACCTGTGCATAACTAATATTGTTCAACAAAAACAACTAACACTTTCAATGGAAACAACTAATACTGACCAACGAAATACATTTTCCTAAAATAACTAATATTATTTAAAAATGCACTTGAGGTCCACAGTGCTACCGGCGCATAGAAGCATTTGCCTAAGCTATAATGCCATGATCTCCCCAAACACAAGTAACAAGTTTATCTATTGAAGATACCACATAACATAGAAGCCCTGTAAAAGCAAACATAAATAAGATCAGATAGAAAATAAATATTGAAAAAACACTTCCATAATTGTCAAACTCCAATGAGGGTAAAGAAGCAACATGTTTTTGTATAAAAAGTATTATAGGCTACAATGAGAAAGACATTTTCTGAACCGTAAGTTTAGGAAGAGAAACAGTAACTAAAATGACCATCTGAAAATTATTGAAATAAAAAAAAAGTATTAAGAAATAAATAAGGAATCAAAACTACACGAATGGAAATACAAAATAAGGAGCCACTACATCAAATGAAGTCCGTAAATATAGCAAAAATCATGACATAATCACTAAAGTTGTTAAGTTAGACTCCCATTAACACACAAAAACATCAACTATAGCAAAGACAACAATTCAATATATAGTCCAATTCTCATTCTCATCATAATTAAAAACCACAACAACAGAAATAAGATTCACTAAGAAAAAAAGAGTGAAAAGAAACAAATGCCTCAACAACAACTACATTATGTTTTAAAAGGAAACATGATTTGCAACAATACTGAAGAGTACTCTTAAAATTTTCCCATAATTCATAACCTTTAATTTTCATGTATGCCACATTTTATAACTTTGAACTTGTTAAGCAAATGTGACTGCATAAAACAAACACCAGTTCACCAGTATTACTTTTCTCTGTCAGTTTAACTTCAAGAAAAATAAGTTTCCACATTATAACAAGAGAAGGTATTAAAAATGGATTGTAGATCTTAACATCAAATAAGACTTGTCGTTAAAGTATCTCTGTAAAAATTAAAGGAATGAGCATATATTAAGTAAGACTAAATATATACCATATCAAGAAACCAGTGGTTCTCCCAAGCTAGTTTCTACATAAACAGATTTCACAGTGCCAGAAGAATATGTAGCAGTCATGCCAGATCCAAAACTACTAAAGCTTAAATGTGAGCAGTCATTCCGGACTTGCAAATGATCTGGAATTACCAGAGAAGGAGTTCATCCTTCATATGGAAATCTTAGAGTAGTGTATAAACATAAGATGCTAGTAATTTCAAATAGTACGAAGCTTCATCCAAAAATTTCTCATCCAAATTCCTCCAAAAATCAGGATCATTAGGGACCATTAGCCTTCTTCAAGTTCTTCAATATCATCATCTCCTGCATATTGGTAAATAATAACTATAAAGATCCCCTTGCAATGAACTCACTGTAATCACCTATAACAAAATCCCAGGTTGGGGCATTCAGTTTACCCGTATCGCAAATCAAGAGATTTTGAAACTAATCCATCGAAAATAATAAATAGATTGGGGAAAGCCGATGGTGGTTAGGGCGGTTTCGACGGCATTGCTTTCCATACGAATCCATCGACAACTACAAATAGATTGGTGATGTATATACAGAGATAGACAAGTCCGCCGGTGGCAAGGGCGGCGACGACGGAGGCCGATCGTCGTTGTGGCTCTCCTCGGGCTTTTCAGATGTAGTGAAGCCTACGAATTATGTGATAAAATGAGATGTGGATTTTAGGTTGAAATTGGAAAAAAGGAATATAGGATTTTAGGATAAAATTGAACAAAAAGAAATAAATAAGACAAGGGCAAAGACGTCAACAAATGATTTTCACCATCTAGCTTCTTTTTAATATAATATAGATATAGATATATATATAGTGTTGTCATTAAGGTATCGTTTTGTGTCGCATAGGCCTATAATCTTTTTCATGGAATAATTGTATGAATTTTTTTTAAAAAAAAAAACCACAACAACATATCATACAACAAATTAATAGTTTGCGTGTTATAATTTATTTGTTTATGATTTGTTTAATTGTGATAGCTAAATTATCTGGGTTGTTGGTGTTTAAATTGGTTTTAGTGATCTAGCTAATCAAACAATAAATTTGATGTAATGATCATAAATAAATGCTGAAAGATGGATTTAATGAAGAATAGATGGAATGTTCTTTACCAAATGCTAACAAACAGAATTAAATTGCAAGAGGGATTTTGCTAAATTGAGCCTCTTTCCTTTGGCAGTTATAGCCTGTGTATTCAATATTTTTCAACCCTTGTATAAGTCTTGAATGCTCATATTTATAGCACAAAATCATCAGCTTGTCTTACTCGCATTCCAAGGCGAGCTCAACCAAGCATTAAATGTTATCAGATAAATTGGACTCTAAATCCTACTAATTACATTAACCTAAACAAGTTTCCGGTTTTGAAGCGCGGCGGTTGCAGACAATTTATGGAGATCTACACCTAAGTTTTCCTCTTCGAGTCCCTGGTGGTAGAACCAACAATTTATATAGAGGATTTTTTGGCCATATTGGGGCCGACTCCCTGGTTTTGGTCGTTAGCATACCCAGTTAGCCAAAATCAGGTATTGGTCACAATTCTTCCTGTTATCTCATTTGCAACTTCTTGATCACAATTCCATCAAATTTCCTAAGTATGGCTGGATGAATTAATCCTCTCCATACCAGCAACTTTGATCAGGCGAGCTAACGAGCTCACCCAATTATTCTTCGAAAATGGCGAGTTGGGCGAGTTCGTCAAGGTATGGGGCGAACTCACCCAATCATTTGCGGAAGGAGGCGAGCAGGGCAAGTTCGCCCAATGCTTGGCGAACTCGCCCATTCATGGAAGGCACAGTTGGGCAAACTCGCCCAATCATGCATGAGAGCAGCGAAAACTGGGCAAGTTCTCTAGGCATTGGGCGAACTCGCCCCATCGTTCAAAGGGTGGGCGAGTTCGCCGGATAGTGGGCGAACTAGCCCAATTGACTCGAGGCTTCTTAGGGGCAACTCGCCCAACTCTTCATGTTGGAGGCAATTGGACCTTTCATTTCTTCTGAAACTTCTTGAGCTGGGCCATAATTCGGAATTCTTAATGGGCCAAAGAGCCCAAATTGTTATCCACACAACAGTGATAAATGTATAAATAATGATAGAGTGAAATTCCATTTAGAGAAGTTAATTAATAAGAAATATAAAAATAAATAATATGCATCAATTATATTATTTAAGGTTTTTATTAATAAAGTAAGCACTTTACAATTACTTAATAATATCGTAATATTAAATAATAAATAATTAAATATCTTTACATAATAGTATTTTCTTTTTTAGAGCCTGTTTGACACAACTTATAAGCTCTTTAAAACAAACAGATTATAAGTTGTTTAGAAACTTATAAGCTCCTCATTTGGTAAAATAAGATGTTTAAAATCTTAAAAAAATCTGAAAAAAAAAAGTTATTTATAGTTTATAAGCTCGAAAAAAATAAGTTTGGATATCCCAACTTAATTTACAAAAATTATATAAGTTATACCCTATTCCAACCCATCCTGACCAAACCCAGTCGGTTCGACCCGAATCAAACTTAGCAGGGCTACCCGGCCCAGGCATCTCAATATACAAAAATAAAATAATTAAAAAAATATGCTTTAAAAAAATTTATTTTTTTGTAAAAAAAAAAAATTTTTCGAAAAAAATAATTTATTTAAAAAAATTGAAAAAAATAAATTATATTATATTAAAATTAAAAAATATTTTTAAAATTATTAAAAACTTATAAGTTTTATTAGCCAAACAATTTAACAACTTATAAGCTACTTAAAAATTATGAGGGTGTTTGCAAAAACTTATATGATTATAGTCACCTAGAATTGTGTGCAGATGTAATTTGAAATGTTTTATTTCTCTTTTAGTAGCTTAAATAAGTTCTCATAAGCTATAAGTTAGAGCTTCAAAGAGGGTGTTTTTGGTAGCTTATTAGTATTTTTTTAACTTTTAACTTTTTTTGCAAACACTATCAACTTTTCTTTGAATTATTTTACAAACACTATCAATTTCTACTATTAATCATTATTTTCATAATCACTAATTTTAACCACTTCTTTAAAACAATAATTTTTTTCAAAGGCCCCCTATATATTATAAGCTCTTAAAACAATTTATAAGATAAAACTTATAAGATGTTTAAAATAAGGTTAGCCAAACGGGGCCCTTACGTTCATCATATTTTGGATGAGGTACACTTTATGATGCATAATTTTAACATAGACACTTTAACACTTTGGAAGGGATGAGTATTAATTTGTGCTTGTTTGTACCCGCCTCTTGAATGAGACTATCTCATATGATTTTATAGTCATTTTGAATCATTACATAATAATTTATTATTGATATTTATGAATAAATAACATACTTATATTGATAAGTCGAGTTTAATGTGTTATTTATGTATTTATTGTGATAATTTTGTGATTATTAAGTTACTATTCTTTTGCATTTACTCGATTTATTTTATCTAGGTCTCGTGATGCTTTGATTTTATATTTTTGGTGAATTTAAGGTATTTATGGGACTTTCTAATAAAAATGAGACGTGTCTAATACGTAGATACAATCGTATACAAATTGATCGAGTCAAATCGGAAGAAAAGATTTACATCAAAGAAAAAAAAAATTCCTAATATGTATATATATATTTTTGTTTTTGAAAGATATGCACATATCTCTTAAATAAATACTCCATCCGTCACAAACTTAACCTTACAGTTACTGTGTGCTTTAGTTTTAAGAAAAAATGATAAAATGATAAAGTGTTGGGGGTAGAAAGAGTTGTTTATTAGTATTTTATGTGAAGTTACTTTCATATCCTCCACAAACAATAGGGAAGCCACCAATTGCCATAAAGGTCAAGATTGACGTGACAAACATAAGCATTGAACCTCTAGCCTGAAAACACAATGAGAACTCTAATTAAGCTTAAGCAAGTGATACTTTTGGGTTCACCAACTAATACTTTTGATAGATAGGTTTCTGTTACAGCTCATAGCTAACTTAGTTGAAGCAATAACTGTTTCACTTGTAGAAGATTTTAGAAATCTCAGATTCCATTTATGATATTCATTGGTAAAGTTGAGCAAAGTCATACATATTTCAATCTACCAAGATGAATAAATGAATGAATCTTGTTTCAACGTGTATAACTGAATGGACCCGTAAGTGATGTCAATGTGGTAGAAAATAGTTCCAATGCACACACCCAGTAGTAACCCAGCGGGTGATGTTGATGAACGATCTTTGAGTTAGGGCTAGGCACTGAGTAGTGAATTCGGTGTAGCTTCCCTTCATCTCTGACCCTCCTCCTTCATTCTACTATTCAATTGAAATAACATATTCCACATTTATGTAAAAATATTATTATATAAAAAAAAAAATTGTACCTTCAAGAGGCATAATTGTTCCACCTATTGCTGAACATGGATGCTAGCCTCTGCTGTTTTGTACGCGTTGAAGAGAAAATCAACTGCTTCTGAGGAGCTCATCATTTCACTAGTTCCACGTTCTATATACTACAATGCATAAACAAATTATCCCTCTGTCAAATTTGTTTTCTTTTCTTACAAGAACCTATAGTAATAATAATATAATGAACTCACCATGTCAAAGTCCTTGTTAATCGTCATAAGATAAAACTCTGATGGACTCCTCATCGACGGACAGGGGAATCCATTCGAAGCAAAAAAATTGTGCAAAACAAACAAAAATACACACTTAAGACAAAAAAAAAAAAAAACATGTAAAAAATTGATTGATTGGTTGAAAAGCAAGTATCATCACCTGACTTGCAGATGTTGTTGGAGTTATACTGAAAAGTGTGCTGTTGTTGGGGTTATACTGAAAAGTGTATTTTTACTTTGTATAATCAAACTGATTTTTCTTATTTATTTACTGAAATAAATTATTAATCACTGTTGCATTTAAATATGAATGAATTTTATATATATTTATTGCAAACCCGTTCAATAAGTCAGTACGTATTACGTTGTAGTTAATTTGGTGATACCAGATCACAGAAGATCAAATTAACAGTTCCTCGTAATTAAGTACAAATTCATAACCTAGATGGAAATGAACAAACCATCACGAAAGGTTGATGTATAAGACTCGGATTGACTTGTCTTGACCAATAGATTATACTAGTGCATTTGGATGCGCTGAATAGGACCTATAGGAGGATAAATTCTTCGGTACTGAACATACAAGAATTAAACCTCAGTGGTGTGTTGTTTCTTAATCTCCGTCCCTTAAATAGGATCATGTGAAATAATAACTATTGCTTTGACTTATGATAGGAAGAGAGTCATTGCGATTCGATACCTTATATATTGGACAATATTATTAATTATATGACGATTGCTGACATTTAATATGGAGAATCGTGTGCAAGTACGTCTTGTTTGATTGGTCCCCTTGGTGGGCTCAGAACCTTTATCATACCAAATCTTACAAGTGAAAATTTATTTTCGGTATGGATAAAAATATTGAGTTGTCTTTACTCCAAGGATAAAGATATTAATTAATATAAAGCTTGTTCAGTGGCTTAATTAATTAATGGACTAAAATAATCTTAAACACAGGAAATAATGACCGGGAGTCATATTTTAGTAAAGTCTGGGTTAAGATGGATAGTTCAATATTAATTTTATTGTAGAATAAATTAATATTAATGGACTTTGAATAATATTTGGCTCAATATTATAGCTTAGTCCATTGGAGGTCCAATATTAATTCTCCTAAAGGCCCCTCAAATAGCCCAAAATAAAGTCCAATTAATGAAAGGGAGAAAAAAATATTTTTGCCTAATTTTTCCATTAAATTTCAAAAAATATAAATAAAAGAGGGAGAAAGATTTTCTTTGAATTTTATTATGTAATGAATATAAGTATTCTTGGAATACAAGATTATCTCATTAAATTCAAGAAATCTCCACTTGGTTATTTATTAAGAGATTTTCGAAAATTCCATAACATTAAGGAGGAGAAGATTTTGTTGGGAGATATTTTGGGAAATAGAATATATTGGATATATTCAAGATTGTTTCTTGGAGAAGAAGCAAGAAAATTTCTCAATAGCCCCAATTGACCTAAATTTTCGTCCCCCCTTATTATAAATAGGAGATGAATTTTTCATCTCCAATATATCACAGAAGTTGTTTTTTTGGAAAAAATATCAGCGTCGATAAAAATATCAAATAATTTTGAAACGTCGATAAACTGTATTTTTTCGAAAAACTTCAATTGTGAGAGTTCAATTCCATGTGTTTGAAATATTAGAAAGAGTGCCACTAAACACACCCTAAAATTCTCTAAACACACCCAATAAAATTTAAAAATTAAATTGTATTACTAAACACACCCCATTTCTTTCCTATTATATCCTTGCTCTATTAAAATTGAGAAATAACACTTTCCTACTTTTTATTTTTTCATGAATATTTCTCCAAAAAAAATTATTTGAATCTTTCGTATTCCATGAATATTTCTTAGAATTTTATATAAATTCATAAATATATTATAAAAAAATCAACTAATTTTTTTCAAACATAAATATATTCAATAAATTAATTTTAAATAAAATCTCCAAAATCATAAAAAAGGCCTAATATAAAATAAAAATATTAAAAAAATCAACTAATTTAAAAAAAATAATAAACAAAAAAATAGATAAAATTAAATAAAATTTGTAAATTATTTTTTAAAAAAGAAAATCTATATCTAAAAAATAATTAAATTAAAAAAAATCAGTAAACCTAAATAAAATTTGAAAAAATTTAATTAAATTAATTTTTGAGATTTATTTTATATTTAATATTTTATTTAGTTTTAATTTTTTTTTAATTTTCTTAACTTACTTATTTTTTATGATATCTTTGATTTTTATAATATTTTTAAAGTTTAATTTAATTTTTATTTTTCAATTTTTGCTTATTTGATTATTTTAATTTTATTATTTTTATATTTTAATTTATTTTTTTCAAAATTTTCAATTATTTTTCCATGTATTAAACTTAAAAAATTATATGGACAAAAAATAAAGGACCAATCAAAGTGACAAAAAATTTTAAAGGACTAAAATCAAAGTAAATAAAACTTAAAAGACAAATAATTTTATATAGGGTAACTTAGTCATTCTATATATATATTTTTTTGTCTTAAAAATTATGGGGTGTGTTTAGAGGATTTTGGGGTGTGTTTAGTGGCACTCTATTAGAAATCCAAAAAGGTGGTTGCAAAATATTTTTGGTTTTCTCTCTTATTAAAATCGTTCGTGTGAATCCTCCCATCGGATTGCGTTCGTGGACTTGGGACATATTTGGGAAGGCTCTTTGGGTTGATCCATCGTCTCATCGGTCGTCTCTACAAGAGGTTAGTAATCTCATAACTCCTAGATTACGCATGCTTAGGATTTACGTGGATTACGTGTACGCATGTCGTTTATTCGCTTATTAATTATTATGTTGAATTGATTTAGGATTAATTCATGCTAGTAATTAATTGATTAATTTAAATATGTATTTAAAATCATCTCGAATAGATCCGGGGCACCACAATTTCCCAACAACTGGTATCAGAGCTCTGGTTTCAAGCTCTGACTTTTAAATTGTTATTTAAATTATGTTGGACATTAAATTGAAAATTGGATTGTAGAATTGATAGATTTGTTTTGCAGGTATCCAATTGTCATGGTATTTAATGTGTTTAATTTTCATGCATATGAATGAATGGTTTTTAATTCGACTCGTTCAGATTTGTTATTCTCGAGAGAAAATCTAGGCTATTTGATTTGATCAAGTGTAATAGACTAGTCTAGATTTAAGGTGTATTTATTTTTCGTTAAATATATTATAACCTGATCGAAGATGAAGATGGAGACGAGGAGTTAAGACGGATCTGGAACTTTACGTGGACGACGTGCGTCGCGCGAAACGTGCCAAGGGAGGCATGCTCGCGACGCGGACGTCGCTGGTCGAGCGGGCTTGGCGCATGGCGCGGAGCGGGATCAGCCCACGACGCTGCGTCGCGACGCTGGGATGAGGGCGATGTGCGTCTTGGGGGCGACGAAAGGGGCGAAGAAAAAGGCGAAGGCGTATGCATGGCTAAGACAAAGCGCCGCGATGTCGCTGCCGAGCTTCCGAAAGCTGCCGAGAGTAAACCATGGGCGATGAGCATTTGGCTTTAGCGCGCGCGATGATCGCTTCGGCAAAGTGGCGGCGGGATGCGGCGAGCATCCCTTGCCGCGAAGCCGCTGGCGTGGCGTTCCAAGATGGAATTTTTTTCGAGATGAACGAGTGGGAGAAATTCAAGATGATGTTTATTCAAGATCAAGCCAAGGAAAATCAAACCATGATAGTTGGATAATATGTGCTCAATATGTTTATTTTCTGTTTTGCTTGATTTATTGTTGTTTTTTTCTTATGTTTTATTTAATTTGTTTAAATGTGTTTGGATGAGAATTGCTCAACGAAAAATCTCAAATTCAAAAAATTGCTAAGTATGTTTTAATAATTAATTTGATTTTGAATCGAATTAATTTTGACCTCCATGATTTATTTATTTGTGAAATCTTTTGGAGAAATTCTCCCTACGGGACGCTCAAAAGATAGCTTTCACATGAATAAATTCTCAAAAGGATGATTGTGAATTATTATTAGTGGCGACGATGACCCTCCCACGAGGCTCGTTCAAAAAGAAGTAGTAATTATGTATTTAATCATGGTTATTACTTAGGTATAAAATTTATATGCATATACTTCACCAAAATCCCTGTCAATTTTATATAGGTCAAGTGAGAGCCGACTATTAATTTTGAAATTAAAGGTTTGTAACTATTATTGTTTGTGACCTGCTTGAATGTGATTTAAATGATGACCCTCCCACGAGGCTCATTTAAATCTGTTTTGAGATGTTGGTTGATGCATGTTCATATTTTTTTGAGATTTCAATATGAATCATGTGATCGAATTATGTGATTTTTTTTGTGTTGATTCGGACATTGACACAAGATGTATGTTTATTTCAGTTCAGTATGTCGTAACCTTTTAATCCACTATTTTTATACTTAAAGTCAATAGAATTTTCTGGGAAACTATGTTGATTGGAAACGAAAATGGAAGTTGGTTTGTTCCAATCCCAAGCGGAGTGGAAAGAAATGTAATTCTCATACACTAGTTGTCGAAACTTGTTTAGCGGCGTATGTTGGGGAATGAGTTGCACAGATCTATTCGGGGTGAATATTTAAATACAAATTTAATTCATTAATTATTACTAGCATGAATTAATCCTATATTAATTCAAATAATAATTGCAACAACATATCATGCATATAAAAAGCCACGTAAAACCTACGCATGCGGAATCTACGGGTTTACGTGAACGTACCTCTCGGGATGGCAGTGGCTTTGGTCGGACGGACTAACCAAAAGGACTTCCCAAGTATTCCCTTAGCCCTTGCTCGACAATCCGGTGGAAGGATACTCGCGAACAATTAACAAAAGGAAAAAATAAACTTTGTTGCACCACTTATGTGGATTTGCTAATATTTCCAGCACATGGAATTGTACTTGGGAATGAACTAATCATCCCCTATTTATAGGAGAGGGGTGAACGAAATTTTTTGTGTTTTTTCAATGTGGGAAAAGACTTTTCTTGGTCACCAAGAAATCTTGAATATATCCCATATATTCTTTTTCCCATAATTAAAATATTCCACAAAAATCCACCTCCTCTATTTTATGGAGATTTTCGAAAATATTAAGTGCAAGATTCCAAGATTTGGATCTTCTTGAATTTATGAGATATTCTTGTATTTCAAGAAATACATATCTTCCATAATATCTTTTCAAGAAAATCAAGAAAATCTTTCTTGCCCACTATATTTCCAAAATTTCGAAAATTTCACTATGTATAACCAAGTGGGAGATTTCTTGAATTTAATGAGATAATCTTGTATTCCAAGAATACATATCTTCATTCCATAACAAAATTCAAAGAAAATCTTTCTCCCTCTTTTATCCATAATTTTCGAAAATTAGAGAAAATATTAAGCAACAATATTTATTTTATTTTAATCACCTTTTCAGTTATTGGACTATATGTTGGGCTACTCAGGGGGCCTTTAGGAGAATTAAGATTGGACCTTCTAATGGATCTTGAATATCTAATATTGAGCCACAATATAATTCAAGCCCATAAATATTAATTAATCCCACTACATAATTAATATTGACTATCCATCTTAACCCATATTACAAATAATATGGCTCCCGGTCATTATTTCCGTGTTTAAGATTATCTAGCCCATTAATTAATTCAAGCCAATTGAAATAGCTTTTCCGTTAATTAATATCTTTTGTCCTTGGTCGGGGAAATGGATCAAACATTATTATCCATAATAAACTAATTCCACTTGCAAGATTTGGTATGATAAAACTTATGAACCTCCCAAGGGCAAATCAAGCAAACAAAGCGTGCTTGCACACGATATCAGATTAAATCTTAGCAATCACATGTGACCAATAATATTGTCCAAGATAAAAAGTATTGAATCTCTCTCCGATTAAGCTACCCATGATAAGTCAAAGCAATAGTTACCAATCCCACGTGATCCTATTTAAGGGGCGAAGGTTAAGAAACAACGAACCACCGAGGTCTAATTCTTCCTTGTTCATTCAAGAATTTATCCTCCTCAGAGGTCCTATTCAACAGATCACCATGCACTAAGGTAATCTCTTGGTCAAGACAAAACCAATCGAGCCTTTACACCTCAACCTTTTCGCGATGGTTGTTCATTTCCATCTAGGTCGTGAATGGCATACTTATAGTTACAAGGGACTGTTAATTTAATCTTCTGTGATCGGGTATCACTAAATTAACTACAGTGTAACATGTACGAATTATTGAACAATTATGCAGTAAATATATATAACATTCAATCATATTTAAAGCATCGATAAACAATTTATTTCAAGAATAAGTCCGAAATTGGTTTCGATTATACAAAGTAAAAGCATACTTTTCAGTATAATCCCCAACAGCGTATACTTCTCATTCGTGGGTAGTTGATACGGGATCCACTGATCATGTTTGCTTAACGGGTTCAAGCTGACCCGACAACTTAGTGAAAGTGAGATCCTTATCACGCTTGGCGATGCTACGAAAATGGCAGCTAAAGTAGTGGGAGAAGTGCACCTGTCTTTTGAAGACTAGTTTTTAATTTTAAGAGATGTTCTTTATGTTCCCGTTTTTCGAAAAAACCTTATTTCAGTTTCTAAACTATTTGTCGATGGATATTCTGTTCGTTTTAATAAGCATGTTACTGTTTTGCGTAACAATGTGATTATCTATCGTGGAATTTTACGGAACAATCTCTATATTATTAACTGTACACACCACTCACATAATGCATCGTATAACACATCTACTATTTCATGTAAAAGAAAGCATTCGGCTAACGTGAACAAAACATTTCTTTGGCACCTAAGATTAGGTCATATTAACCCAAAAATGATTTAAAGGTTGGTTCAAGATGGTTCATTGGGGCCTCTCCAGATTGAACCATTTCCAACTTACGAATCGTGCTTGGAGGGTAAAATGACCAAGAGGGCATTTGGAGCTAAGGGGCTTAGAGCTAAGGAAGTGTTAGAAATCGTTCACACCGACGTGAGTGGTCCAATGCAAATCAAAGCTAGAGGAGGCTACGAGTATTTTGTTACGTTTATCGATGATTACTCACGCTACGGATACATTTTCCTAATGAAGCATAAATCTGAGACCTTCGATAAATTCAAAGAATTTAAGGCTCAAGCAGAGAATCATAAGGAAAAGACTATCAAGTTTCTACGATCTGATCGTGGAGGCGAATACCTCAATAATGAATTCTTGAACTACCTATCGGAAGAGGGGATTGCATCCCAGTTGACTGCACCCGGTACCCCTCAACAAAACGGGGTTGCAGAATGAAGAAATAGAACGCTTTTAGAAATGGTAAGATCAATGATGAGTTATGCAAATTTACCAAAATCGTTCTGGGGTTACGCTTTGGAAATAACGGCTTATATTCTAAACTTAATGTCATCCAAATAAGTTCCTAAAACCCCGAGAGAAATGTGGACAGGGCGCAAGCCCAGCTATGGACACATCAGGATCTGGGGGTGTCCAGCATACGTGTTGGACAAGAAAGCTAGTAAGTTGGATGCACGTTCAGAATTAAGGTTGTTCATTGGGTATCCCGACGGGACGAAAGGATTCATGTTCTATGGTTCCGAAGATCAAAAGGTCATAATCAGTACGCACTTTAGATTTTTGGAAGAAGACTATATGAACGACAAAAAGTGTAGAAGTGATATTACCTTGGAAGAACTTAAGGGGTCAACTCCATTTCCAACTATACAAAATGATATACCAAACGTCACGCCTTCACAACCAAAATCTCATCATAGTGGGAGGGTTGTCCGACAACCCGAGCGATTCTTAGGGATTGGAGAGTCTTCGGACTTGATCTCAGGCGAAGAATCAGATCCCTGGTCCTACAATAAGGCGATCCAAGACAAAGATGCAACTTCTTGGCAAACAGCAATGGAAGTCGAAATGGGTTCAATGGATCACAATAAAGTGTGGGAGCTAGTCGAACCACTTAATGGGGTAAAACCCATTGGATGCAAGTGGGTATACAAGAGAATAAGGGGACCGGACGGAAAGTTTGAAACTTTTAAGGCAAGACTAGTGGCGAAAGGGTATACTCAGAAAGAAGGGATCGACTATGAGGAAACCTTTTCGCCAGTAGCCATGCTCAAGTCCATCCGTATTCTCTTGTCGATTGCTGTGCATTTCGACTTTGAGATCTGACAAATGGACGTCAAGACAGCTTTCCTCAATGGAAGTCTTGACGAAGAAATCTATATGCAACAACCTGAAGGCTTCATTGAAAAAGGTCAAGAGCATCTGGTTTGCAAGCTTAAGAAGTCCATTTATGGGCTGAAGCAAACATCCCGTGCTTGGAATCAGTGTTTTGATCAAGTTATAAAATCCTACGGTTTTGATCAAAATAATTTTGAAAGTTGTGTTTACAAAAAGCGTGACGGAACTGCATTGGTATTTTTGGTACTATACGTTGACGACATACTGCTCATCGGAAACGATGTAAAGGTGTTATCGGATGTAAGGGCATGTCTGTCAAAATAGTTTGATATGAAGGATTTAGGTGAAGCATGTCACATCCTAGGGATCAAGATCACTCGAGATCGCAAGAAAATGATGATCGGGCTTTCACAAGCCTCATATAT
Source organism: Stenogyne calaminthoides (assembly GCA_037126765.1). Taxonomy (NCBI): domain Eukaryota; kingdom Viridiplantae; phylum Streptophyta; class Magnoliopsida; order Lamiales; family Lamiaceae; genus Stenogyne; species Stenogyne calaminthoides. The sequence goes on along the minus strand of JBBCBC010000022.1, from coordinate 27,093,465 downwards.
AGACACTATTTTGAAACGCTTCAGCATGCATGATTCCAAGAAAGGCTTTGTGCCCTACAAACATGGAATCCATATATCCAAAGAAATGTGTCCCAAAACACAGAATGTGATAGATGACATGAAAGACATCCCTTATGCTTTGGTTGTAGGAAGCCTCATGTACGCAATGTTGTGCACGAGACCGGATATCTGCTTTGCCGTAGGCATGGTAGCTAGATATCAAAACAACCCTCGGTAAGCGCATTGGACTGCGGTAAAGAACATTTTGAAGTATCTGAAGAGGACACGGATGGCCAATGTTAATTTACGGTCGAGACGATCTAATCCCCATCGGTTACCGCGAACTCGGTTTCCAATCGATATTGACTCGAAAAAAGTCTACCTCGGGTAGTGTATTTTGCATGGGGGAGGAGCCATGACATGGAGAAGCATAAAGTAGAAATGCATCGCCGGTTCTACCATGGAACCCGAATACGTAGCTGCTTGTGAAGCAGCGAAGGAAGCGGTTTGGCTCAAGAACTTCCTATTGGACTTGGACGTTGTCCCGGATTTGCCCAGCACAATCACGGTCTACTGTGATAATGCCGGAGCAGTTGCAAATTTGAGGGAACCGAGAGCACACAAGGACAGCAAACACATTGAAAGAAAATACCATCTTATACGAGAAATCGTTAAGAGATGAGACATTGAGGTGGCAAAGATTGCATCGGAAGATAACCTAGCAGATCCATTCACAAAGGGTCTGCCTCAGAGTACATTCGAGAGACATGTGGAAGGAATGGGTGTCAAGAACGTTGTCAATCTGCTTTGAGAATAAGTGGGAGAAATTAATAGGTTCGTGTAGGGTGACATTAGATATCACATAGAACACGAGACATGTTGTAGTATATTTAAAAGCAGACTTTGAGTATAAGTGGGAGATTGTTGGGGTTATACTGAAAAGTATGCTTTTACTTTGTATAACCAAACTAATTTTTCTTATTTATTTATCGAATAAATTATTAATCAATTTATTGCATTTAAATATGAATGAATGTTATATATATTTATTGCAAACCCGGTTCAATAAGTAAGTACGATATTACGTTGTAGTTAATTTGGTGATACCAGATCACGAAGATCAAATTAACAACTCCTCGTATTAAGTACAAATTCACAACCTAGATGGAAATGAACAAACCATCATGAAAGGTTGATGTATAAGACTTCGGATTGGCTTGTCTTGACCAAGAGATTATACTAGTGCATTTGGATCTACTTGAATAGGACCTCTGGGAGGATAAATTCTTTCTTGATCTTGAATATACAAGAATTAGACCTCAGTGGTGTGTTATTTCTTAATCTCCATCCCTTAAATAGGATCGTGTGAATTAATAACTATTGCTTTGACTTATGATAGGAAGAGAGTCATTGCGATTCGATATCTTATATCTTGGGCAATATTATTAATTACATGGCGATTGCTGACATTTAATATGGAGAATTGTGTGCAAGTACGTCTTGTTTGATTGGTCCCCTTGGTGGGCTACCAAATCTTGCAAGTGGAAATTTATTTCCGGTATGGATAAAAATGTTGAGCTGTCTTTACTCCAAGGATAAAGATATTAATTAATATAAAGCTTGTTCAGTGGCTTAATTAATTAATGGACTAAAATAATCTTAAACACGAGAAATAATGACCGGGAGCCATATTATAGTAAAGTCGTAATATGGGTTAAGATGGATAGTTCAATATTAATTTTATAGTGGAATAAATTAATATTAATGGACTTTGAATAATATTTGGCCCAATATTATAGCTTCATAGTCCATTGGAGGTTCAATCTTAATTATCCTAAAGGCCCCTCAAATAGCCCAAAATAAAGTACAATTAATGAAAGGGGGAAGAAAATATTTTTGCCTAATTTTTCCATTAAATTTTGAAAAATATAAATAAAAGAGGGAGAAAGATTTTCTTTGAATTTTGTTATGGAATGAAGATAAGTATTCTTGGAATATAAGATTATCTCATTAAATTCAAGAAATCTCCCACTTGGTTATTTATTAAGAGATTTTCGAAAATTCCATAACAATAAGGGGGAGGAGATTTTGTTGGGAGATATTTTGGGAAATAGAATATATTGAATATATTCAAGATTGTTTCTTGGAGAAGAACAATAAAATTTCCCAATAGCCCCAATTGACCTAAATTTTCGTCCCCCCCTTATTATAAATAGGAGATGAAATTTTCATCTCCAATATAACACAGAAGTTGTTTTTTCGGAAAAATATCAGTGTCGGCAAAAATATCAAATAATTTTGAAACGTCTATAAACTGTATTTTTTCAAAAACTTCAATTGTGAGAGTGCAATTCCATGTGTTGGAAATATTAGAAATCCACAAAGGTGGTGGCAAAATATTTTTGGTTTTCTCTCTTATTAAAATAGTTCGTGTGAATCCTCCCACCGAATTGCGTTCATAGACTTGGGACATATTTAGGAAGGCTCGGTCGTCTCTACAAGAGGTTAGTAATCTCGTAACTCTTAGATTTCGCATGCTTAGGATTTACGTGGCGTGGATTACGTGTACGCATGTTGTTTATTCGCTTATGAGTTATTATGTTGAATTGATTTAGGATTAATTCATGCTAGTAATTAATTGATTAATTTAAATATGTATTTAAAATCATCTCGAATAGATCCGGGGCACCACAATTTCCCAACAGCTGCAATAGAGCCAAAATAAACCATTTTGTCAGTGGACAATAGACACAGGTTATGATATAAATCGATCACCTCAATGCTCGGTTGGTGGATGGACATGATGATCGTGTGCATAGATTTTCAATTATATATAAATTTAAAATTTATTTTCTTTTTCTCCTCCCATTTTTACCCACGTCTCTCTCATTTACAGACTCTTCATCCCCACACCCCCACCTCAGCACCACCTGTATGTGTAACCTCTTTGCACTCGAAGATAGACCATGATTTTGGACAATGTTGTTGTTGCTCGCACCCACACTATGTTGATGATGTTTTTTCCCCTCCTTATTATTTTTTTTTTTTTAAGAATCTTCTTTTTTTTTGTCTTTTTATATTATCCATAATTTCAGTGATAAATATCGAAAAATATTGTTATTGATGTCGATATTGGTGAACTGTAGTTCAAAATGCGCATAAATTGGGGATATTTTTGGGGAATATCAATAAAATATCGACAGCATATCGGATTTTTTAGATATTTATGAAATTATAAAACTTTAAGTGTAAAAGATTTGAAGGTATTAGTGTTGTTTAGATTTAGATGACATTCTTCTTTTATAATTGAGCTTTGACATGTTATCATTTTGGTATTAGTTTTATTGTATTAACTTATTATGAATAATTATCGTATTGTTTTAGGTTGCTTATTTATTTTGTTAGCGACATATTTTTCATAAACAATTCATTTTGTTGAGATTTTAAATTAAATTTAACTAAATTTATGTATTAAATATAATTTTAATATAGTCTAAAATCTCATGTTAATTTTTTATTATTTAAATAAAAAAAGTTGAAAGTTTACTTGTATCGAATATTTTTACTGTATCGATATTCGATGTCAATATTTCTTTTGATATATTTAAAAAAAAATAAATTAAAACTTGTATGAGTCAGTATCATACATGAGACAAGACACAAATTTTCACAAATTAACATCATTTTCTCCCAAAGTATTAAAACATCAATACTCAAGTTATGCTTCGTCTCACTGTGTACCTCTTTAAATTTAAGGTACCAATATTTCTACCTTTACCCATATTTTTGTGCTTAGGTTTGGACTTCGACTAATGACGGTGGACATATTAACAAGCGTAATTTGATCTATCGAATTAGAGCTATTTATAGAACAAGATTCAATTCTACAATCCCACCAAATCTTTCCAAAACATTTCATACAATAAGGAGAATTTTCGAGCCACCCCATTGTCGATTTTTCAGTTCTAATCATGAATCCAAAATATTGTAAATCGCAATGGATGAATAGATTTGAGGGTGTGATAGATGGATTGGTGGCCAGAATATTGGAAACTCCAAAAGGACGTGAAATGAAATGAATGGAAATATTGAGAAGATGCTAAACATTGGCATTGATATATGACTCATTTCTTAAGTGGATTGAAACGTGGATCCAATTGCACGATCCACTATTGGTGCAAATGGTGTACACAAGTATTTGTCTTTAATTAATTGTCTTAATTTATTTTACTTTTTTTAATAATCCATAAACCCATTAAAATTGAATATTGTTCAACTTTAATATACTTGTACATGTGTGTTTACATGATATTAATTTGAATATGGATTATAAAAGTTGGATATACAATATGAAATGAGAGATACTAATCAAATTGTATTTTTTTTCTTTCTCGAGATTTGCTTCCATCATTAAATAGGAGTGTACTCTAAGGTCTGAACCCTTTGTACTTACAAGCTCACGCTTGATGTACGGTCAATTGAGGTATTGACACCATCAAGTAAGGTACATCAATCATCACTCATAACATAATCAACTTTCAACGCTCACTTATTATATCAATTAAGCAGCTAAAGAAGCTCTAATAAGGGGCTTAAATTTTTCCTTAGCTTTTATTATTCCCAAAAACATAAATCTATACAAAATCACCATACCAAACAAGATAGCAATATCAATCCACTTAGAATATCTCATCTCCACTTGCCAAACTTTCCTCAAGATCTCATCACCCGTCACAATCGATGGCCCTCCAATTTCTTCATTAGGAAATGTCAATCCTTCAAACTCATTCTTGTAGAAACCTTGATTTGCATACTTATGAAATGAAATATAGTACATAGGGTACTTCCAAACAGGTTTAGGAAGATCATTTGGCAATCGGAAGAACCCACCATTAAGCATCATCACGCCTTGAATACCCGCCCCAGTTATAATCCCCATAAGAAAATCGGGCACTATGCTTGCAACAATCATCATTAAGCTTTCTACGAGCATCATACAAGCAAAGAGAAGCAATGCAAAATAGACGAAGTGATCTATGCTCTTTTGAAGGCCAACTAGGTAATAGGCTATAGCCCCTGGCGCAACTGAGATCAACAATAAGTACGGAATCGAAGATATCGTATTTGCTATCACAAATGCAGCCACACCATAGTGCCCGTTCAATCGTTCTCGTGTGAAAATCTGCAAATACATAAGAACACTCATATTGGTAGTTTAATATAATGTATAATTATAAGATGGATAAAAAAAGACATTTAAAATCAGAGTCAGACCTACAAATTGAGGAGTTTGGTGTAGAAAAATAATCATACCCCTTATATATATTACGTAAAAGTAATTTATAAAAAGAAAAAAATAATAAAGAAAGGAAAGATTTGTGATTAAATGAAGGGGTGGGGGGGGAAAAAGAAAATTAAATGAAGAAAATGGGAAACTAAAGAAAGAGGTAGGAAAGGTTCAAAATCAAGAATGAATTATAATGTTAATCAAAAAAGGCAATCCATAAATGAATGAAAAATCATTTATCCATTGTATATGCTCTAAGTTTGGGGATCAAAACACATTCCGAAAATGTATTAAGTGGGGAAAATTACTTTCATGTCCTCTACAAAAGAAGGGAAGCCGCCAATAGCCATAAAAGTCAAGAATGCTGCAACAAACATCAACATCGAGCCTCTAGCCTGAAAAGACAAATGAGACCTCTACATTAAGTTTAAGAAAGCAGTCTTTTTTGTTTGGATCTTATTTCATTTCCAAGAAAAAAAATTGAAGATGAAAATTGAAGGGCAACTGTATGCACACCCATTGTTTTATATTATGTACATACTTGGATGGATCCGTATGTATCCCCAATATCGTGAAATATAGTTCCAACACATAAGCATAGGGCAATGTATATAGCAAATCGAAGCCAATAATAGCCCAAATCACGATACATGTTGACAAAATATCTTCGAGTTAGGGCAACACATTGAGTTATGAATCCTGCATAGCTTCCCTTCATCTCCAATCCTCCTCCTCTATTCTACCACTCAATTACAATAATCATCATCAATACTCACATAGTTATCTTCTTTTATTCCAAATCTACATATATCTGATTAAATTGTACCTTGAGGATACGTAGTTCCTCTACTTTCTGTTGAACTTGGTGGTAAACTTCTGATGATTCGTACGAATTGAAGAGTACCTCGACTGCTTTGGAGGCGCTTATCATATTATCAATCCCCTGTTCTATATCCTACAATGCATAAAATTCATCTCACATTTTGTATTCTCACATGACCTTATATATGATATAATCTTAATTAACTCACAATGTCAAAGTCTTTGTTGATTGTCCTAAGGTAGTGTTCTGGTGGACTTCTCATTGATGGACAAGGAAAACCATTTGAAGCAAAAAACTGTTTCAAAATCACAATTATATATACTTTACAAAATAAATCATGCAAAAATCATGTAAAATTAACAGAATGGGATAAAAATAATCACCTCATTTGCAGTTAAAACAGAACCAAAGTAAATTATTTTCCCAGTGGACAAAAGACAGAGATTTTGAAAAAGTTCAAAAACTTCTCCACTTGGTTGATGAATAGAGACGACAACAGTTCGCCTATCTTGTTGCGCAATCTTGATTACACGACTCATGATATGGTAAGAAGCTGCACTATCAAGGCCAGTAGTAGGCTCATCAAGAAACACAAGTTTGGGGCGTCTTAAAATTTCGATACAAATACTAACTCTCCTCTTTTGGCCCACACTAAGTCCCTTCACACTCCATCCTCCTATTCTTGTGTTCATCGCGTCTTCTAACCCCATATCTTTTATTACAGACTCTGCTCTTTTCTTTTTCTCTGATTTGGACATGGAATCTGGGAGTTGGAGCAAAGTGGAGTAGTATATTGCTTCATTTACGGTTAGTGTTGTCATCAAGGTATCATCTTGTGTCACATAGGCCTACATATATTTCATGTTAATTTTAAAAGAAACTAAATATCATTCAGTCTACAACTAATTATTTTTATTTATTTATGATAAGTGTATATTATAGTTGGTATAATTATTTTTCTTACCGAAGTGCCAAATGCTAATGCTTGTTTGTGGCCATTAATGAGGATATCTCCCTTTTGTCTTGTACCTGAATCTAGTCTCCCTGAAATGTAATGTGTTCTAGCTAGTTTACCCGTACAATTTCTTAGAGAAAATAGGAAAAATTATAAGCAAAATATTTAAATGTAATTTGAAATAAAAATTAAGTCCAATGATAAATAATTATGTACTAAAAGCGGAAGTGAATGCTGATCGGGACAATCTTATCATTTTTGGTGAGATCGGGTCCAACTGATTCTGATCATTACTAAAGCAACTTATCCGGTATGAATGCCATAATTATATAATATATAAATTATAGATTATCTATAATTTCTTTAAATAACAGTCCTTCAATTTGTTTCTCCAAAGTTGCCCTTCAAAATTGCAATATAAACCCTTGAATAAGTAAAAAAAAAAAAGGAAGATTAAATAACCCTCATTTTAATTTCTTTCCAAATAATCTATCAAAAAAAAAATCTTTCCAATAATGTTTGATCGGCGTTTTGACCGGTTTAACATGTCAATATTTTGTGTCGTTTTTCCCACTTTAGAGCGTTTTGTGGGCGATTCGAAAGTCAAGTAGTCCAACGCTTTGAATTGATTTGTCATGCTTGTCGAAAAGCGGTCTGACCAACCGATCCAACCCACTTTTTGAAACATATATAAACAAAACCCACTGTCATTATTATGATGTCCAATAGGGATTTAATTAAGACAAAGTCTAGTATGAAAATTTTCATACATGAAAAAACTTTAATTTACAACCAAATTCTGTAATTGGTGAAGGTAAGACAAAATTGAGTGATTCATGGTTCACTCGGTCCAAGTAATTCATGGTTCACCCGGCCTGAATAGGTCATAATTTAGGGTTTATTATTTAGTGTTTAGGGTGTAGATGGTTGCTTTAAGACAATTTTATAAATTTTCATACATGAAAATTCTCACACTAGACCTACTCTTTAATTAAATGAGCTGGGATTAGCAGAAATTAAGACTTATTCTCATGAAACTAATTCAAATTGATTTTTGATGACATCCATGATGATAAGAAAATTTAACTGCAATTAATAAATAAAGAGACACGCTTGCATGAGACGGTCTCATAGTGAGACAAGACATAATTAAGTTCGGCGTAGATGCTATAACACTTTGAAATGAGTGATTGTGATTTGTGTTAAATTGTATCTCGTCTCATACATGGAACCATCTCATATGAGATTTTGTCATAATAAGAAATAGTAATAATATAATAACTCAAGTGAAGTAATGTCACTAGTCACTATCTGTAAAACAATACCCACGGACATCATTCTGATCCACCCTCAATTAATAAGGAAATAAAAATAAAAAAGTGAACATTATTCAATTCTAATCCAATTGGAATTAATATAATGAGCTCAGTTTAACAGAAAACAAATCTTAATTACTCAAACTGAATTTTATATTAATCACACGATGCAAGAACATGTTACCTGCCAACGCATCGAGCAGAGTTGACTTTCCACAGCCGGAAGGCCCCATAACGGCAAGAACCTCTCCGGGGGCGGCGTAGCCCGTTATTCCGGCCAAGATGGGCCGCCGTCCCTCCGCCGCTTTTTCCGGCACCGTCACCCACAAATCCTTCCACGTCAAGTAAATCCCACTACTTGTTGATTCCATCTCAACCGTCCTTTCTTTGCCGTTAGATGGACCACTTTTCATCCTTTTCATGGGCTTTGTAATATACGAATCGGGCCCCGATGACCCGATTGAAGAAGAACTCATGGGAGGGTGACCAAAGCTGAACGGAAACTGGGGCTTTGAATTGGAAGGCGTTTCAGTATCCGAAGAAGAAATGCTATGATCCGAGTGGTAATCGTGGCTTATCACGGGCTCTATCATGAGCCTGGATGTCGGGCTCGTGCTTGGAGTCCATCTTGGGACGATTTCAGGAGACCCCATTTTTCGGGGTTTTTTTTTAAAGAGGAAATACGTGTGATGTGTATACGGATGGGAGGAAACATCCATATATATATATATATATATTAACATAGGGTAACACAGAAATGGATATAATTACACTATAAATTTATATCATTAATTTTATAAATTAATATTCCCGTTGTCCAACAAAAATTTGCTCAGAGGGATAAAATAGGTTTTACGAAAACATAGATTAAGTATGTTTACGGACACAAATATTTTTATCTTCATCATCCAACAATCACTTAATTACTCAAGTTATCATTATACGTTACTCACAATCAATTATGTTACTCATAAATGGACTTAATCTACGTTTTCGTATAACATATGTTTGATTTCAACCCGCAGAACACACTTTTCGTGGAGAGAGAGAGTATCAATAACATTTAATATTATGATTTTAAAAATTTATAAATATAATAGCATCAATTGATAAATATAGTAACATAAATCTGTTAGTATAATTGTATAAATTTTATATTATAAACAAATTTCACCGAAAAGTTACTCAATGCATAAACACGATATCATTCGATGCAATTAGAAGGGAAATAATTGTGTATTTTTTGAGTAACTTATCTAAAGGTACTTGATAATTATTTCAAATCACGGATATTAACCTATCTAAAGGTACTTGATAACTCCGCCGAAGCAGAACATTGATTGGCCACGTTCCTTGATAAAAGTCTGGGGTCTTCAAGAGATCTACCTAAACATTTTATAGGTCCGTTTTTAAGCCTAACCTTGGTAAACAAGCCATTATGGTAGTATTTGGATCGTATTTTTTCTTTAAATGTGATTGAATTGGGTTTTCTAAACTCATGAATCATGTGATGTACTTTTTTTTACACACACTTGTATAAAATATTTTAGCGATCAATAAGTCCTTAAAATATGGTCCAGTTAAAATGAGAAGCGAATAAAAATGAGGGAAGAAGCAGATGAGACACATGGAATAACATTTTTTTTCTACAATAACACATCTTTTTTCTTATAACAATTTTTAATATTTTATATGCGTTAATGTAATGATAAGCATGTGTACTTAAAAGGATAAGTATGTGTTGTTCATCCTTACAGTAACACATGTTCGCCCTTAATATAAAACATGCAGATTTGGGATTGAGTTTTTCTATTTTATTTTTATAAAAAAAATTGTTTAACTCGGCTAGACTAGTAAAAGAACGACCAATTTTCAACTTTTTTCTCAAATGTGCTAATTTCACATGGATGTTCTTTCTTTTATCGTGATTCAAAACTTTTATGGCCGGTAGGTTAGTTAAAAATGTAAAATATATATTAAATCACAGTTCAAAACATTTATGGCAAGCAGGATATAAAATCAGTGAAAATCACTCACGTATCATAGCTGATAGCTATCGTTCACGGGCAAGTCACAAGTGGCAACTAGTACGTATTTAATCTGAGGCTGGTCCTAATATTGAATCTGGCTTCACAAAACTTGTATGTAGCATGTTTGACTATTCTTAAAGTTTTACTATATTAACAATTTCTATAAATAGGATTAATATTCAGATTTCTAATAGACACTCGATCATATTTCATATATAAAAATTAAAATTAAAATCTATAATATGAATTTATTGTAATTTAAATTATATTTATTAAACTAGAATATATATATACACACACTATGTATATCATAAGAGGATAAAAGAAAATATTTTATCAGAGAGAAATTAAAAATAAGTAGGTATAGTGTGAAAATTTTTATGTATGAAAATCTATAAAATTGTTTTAATTCAACCATCTACACCGTAAACACTAAATAATGAATCCTAAATTATGATCTATTCGGACCGGGTGAAACATGAACCACTTGGGCCGAGTGAACCATAAACCACTCAATTTTGTCTTACCTTCACCAATTACAAAATTTAGTTGTAAATTAAAAAAAATTCATGTATAAAAATTTTCATACAAAATTTTATCATCAAAAAATAGTTTAACTATGAATATAGAGAAAAAAAAGTTTATCCCTGTCTAATAGAAGAAAAGGGAGGCAGCTTATTGCCCGTTTCAACTCATAAATTCAGTAAATAGTGGGGCTCAATACAAGTCAAAGTCGGTCGCCACTTTCACAAGTCAGCCGAGAAAAGAAAAGCATGGCCACATCACATCAGCCTATATCAGGTAAAGATATAGAGAGAGTGAAATAGTTGAACTGATTAAAGCACAATTACATACTCGGGTCAGTTTTCACAATTATTTGGGACAGCAAATCAAGAAAAAAACACTTTATACAAAAAGTCATGACATATGAGTAAATAAGTGTATTTTTTTATGGGTGAGAGTTATATAAATTAAAAGTGTCCATTTTTTAGTGTAAAAACTGATATGAAACAAAATAAAAAAGAAAGTGTGAAAATTAATGCGAAACGGAGGGGGTATATTATTAGATCACGAGTTGTAGCCATCACTTTTGGAATGGAGAAATGGATGCTACCTTTACCTCAAGAAATAAGAAAAGCAAGATGTGTAATGACTTAAAATAAAAATTTACACAAAATGTTGGAATATTAATTAATATAAATTAATATTTTTCTTTCAAAAGTATTAAAAAGTCATATTTAAATTATATTTTATTCCACCTCGAGATCGTATCAAAATAAGGGTGTGTCTTGAAACATTTAAAACAGCTTTCAGAAGCACTTATTTTTAAACTTTCCTCTCACAGCTTTTGAAAATAAGTCTTCCGAAAGTTATTTTAAGTATTTTAAAATACACCCTAAATGTGGCTTATGAATTAATTGTCACGTGGAACCCACTTCAAAAAATGGTCAGAAAAGAATTAAAAGGAGAGATAGAGTTGATGCCAATACCTCACCCTATCCACCGAGAAAAATAGAATTCTTTAAAGGAAGAGACTAGAATTTTTCACCTGTAATGCTAGTCCATCGGTGAATTATAAATTAAGGGATATGCTTGAATAAGGTTTTATGTGAAACTAGTTTATCATACACCACTCATACTATTATTTATAGAAATTAATATTATAGCAATTATAGTATTAATTTTTACAAGCAATAATATAAGTGGTGTACAGTAAACCAATTTCATATGAAACTTTGCCAATATATAATGCATATAGAAGAGAATTAATATAATTCAATCTATTAATAGAGTTCCATAATATTTCATTAAATTTTGTCGCAGGCGGTGTTCAAATATATATTGCTAGAGATTTTTTTTTCTCAAGTCTTACCACTCACTTGTATCTTCTCATCTATATATCGGATGAGAAAAACAGTTTTGGCTATTGGACAATAGTGCCAGGGATGAATTTAGGATTTAACGGTGAGATGAGCTGAAATTTTTTAAAGTTTTATTACATTAAAATTTTATGTTTATATTTAGTATTTTTTTTAATATATTAATTTAAGTGGTGTCATATGAGACTTCAAAACATAAAACTCATCAGTAATTAAATCGTAATTTATCTATATATTTAACAAAATATATTTTAAAATATTGATTTTCATTTATAAAATAAGTTATTTTTCTATTAATAATAATATTAAGTTAAAACAAAATTATGCTACTCATGCTCTATTTTTATAATTATTTCAAGAAAAGTTTATCAGTTTAAAAAATATTCCATTTAACTCATGTTAATATATTATTACATTTATAATTTGTCTTTTTCTAAAATTAAAGTGTCCAAAATTTTATCATTATCACAATATATAATAATAAAATATAAATTATTCATACATATTCATCAAAAGAAAAACACAAAAATTAAGAGAACAATGTAGATTTTTAATATTGAACAAGTTAAATAAATAAAAATACTAAATGAAAAAAATAGAACCATATTCAGGTGATTATACTCTAAATGTTTGAGTTTGGGAGCCTCAAGAAAGCACATTCAAAATTATAATAAAATAATACCTTTGTTATGGATGAAATTTTTTAATTTCAATATTTTAATTTAGTTTTAACAAGAAAAAGAAAAAAGAAGGAGAGACATGATAAATCAAGAAAACATATTTATATCAAGTTATATCTTAATTTAATAATTGAATAGAGAGTGTGGGAATGAACTTTAATTTTACATTGGGGATTGCATATTAAATATAAAATAGAAAATAATATTTAATTGAATTTAAATTTATATAATAAATTTTATTCACATATTATATATAAATATATAATAGATTAGTGGGGCTTGTACTAAGCTGGAGTCTGATGCAGCCCCTAATACATCCGTCCATAAATGGTGCCAAACAGTGCTTACATGTTCTACGGTAATAACATGGTAATAACATATTAAGTGTCTGTTTTAAAATTTTAAAAAATTATAAAAAAATACTTATTTCTTAAATTATTAAACTCATTTTTTTTGAAAATAAGTTTGCAAACACGGCTTATCATACTTCACTTGACTCATGCACGAAAAAAATCGAGAATTCATTAATTCAAGAGAATGAGCTGATCATTTATTTCACATGGACCCCCCATATTCATTGTCATCTATGTAAAGCTCTTTGACAACAAGCTGCCTTTTAATAGCCGCGTGTCCATACAAAGTTCCTAAAACCTACTTTTATATCTCTCGTTATTTTGGTTTTTTTTTTTTTAATAACTCCGTATTCGAATAGAGGTCGATTAATTTGAAGGACCAGAATTATTGTCCACTAACGAAAGCCTCACTTTAAATCAAATTAAATTTTGTATGGATTGATTCATTTCAAGAGTTGATCACACAAATCTACACCACTAAAACAACCCTTGGGGGTTATTATTTTGAAGTTCTGTATGTGGAATAATTTTAGATATACATTTTCCATTAGTTACAAGAGATTAATCTTTCTTTACTTCTCTTTATTTAAATATTTTGTTATTTAATAGTTTGGGAGTGTTGGTTTTTGGCTAGAACATGATCATAGAGTTATAATTGAATTGAAATTGAAATCGTACTCTTAATTACATATAAATCTTAATTAAGTTTAGATGCAATCTTGATCTTATTTGATAGTAAAAATGTTGTTAATCATGTACATTCGATAATGAAATGAAGTGTGTAGGAAATTAGAAAAGGCGGGCAAGAGTTAGTGAAAAAACTTATCTCATCACAAAAGATATTGAAGAAGAGAATTGCATCATGTTAAGCTCGTCGAAAAGAGGATCGCAAAACAAATTAAGTCAATCACAATTTGGGAGCTCAAGTGATTAACGAAATAAAATTGATGGAAAGCAACCAAAACCAAAAATTGGAAGAGTTGGTCTCCCATGAACCATATCTAGAGATGTTAAACGGGCCACGGGCCAACGAACCGGGCCGGGCTAACTGGAAATTTTTCAGGGTTAGGGCTTAGGTATCTCTGGCCCGTTTAAAACCGGGCCTTTTGGCCAGAAACCTTTTGGCCTGGGCCTTTATCCGCCCCCAAATGAGCTGCCCGTCCCGACTATTTTTTGTTTTTTTTTTAAATTAATTTTATAAAAGGGAGAGGGCCGAGAGAGGTCCAAGAAGAATGATAAATGGGCTGCTGGGCTGAAAAAATAAAGTAGAATGATAAATGGGTCAACAAAAGAAAAAAAAGAAGAATGATAAATGGGTCATTTCTTTGGTTTGAAAAAAAATATAAAGATGTCCAAGAATGATAAATGGGTCACCGAAAGTCTTTTTTCTTCTTTGGCTTAAAAATAAAAAAAGGTCCGGTTCATTATTCATTCACTTTCTTCCATTTTCCATTTTCACTTTTCATTTTCATTCACGTTTCACTTTCTTCCATTTTCCAGTTTCTTCGTGTCGCCTTCGCCAGTTCGCCGCCATCATCTACTTGACCATCTTCCACAAATCCACAGCGACCTCACGCCACCGGTGACCGGCCGCCCGCTCTCTTCCTCCATTTTCCAGGTTCTTCAATCGGCCGCTGCCCAACCAGCGTCTCTCCCCATTAAAGATCTCAGGCCACCGCCGCCACCCACTCTCTTTCTCCCTCACATCTCTGGTAAAGTTACGCTCTCCTTTTTATTTTTTTAACAGCAAGAATCAAAATGTTTTAAATTTGGGATTATTGGGGGTGTTAATTGTTAACTGTTAAATTAGGGATTGTTGGGGGTGTTAACTGTTAAATGTTAAATTAGGGATTGTTGGGGGTGTTATTAATATGCTGGGAGGTACATCCGTTAGTTGTTTGCATTGTCTCCATATCCACACCATTTCTCTACCAGTAGATTCTTTTCTGTAAACATATTTCAACTATTAGGAAATTATCTCAAAAAATATTTACGTTGGGCTTGTTTGGGAGTCCATTGGATAATATTTGTTAGAAAAATATATATAATGATAAGCAAAATCAAAGTGACTGTTTTATTTAATCAAAAAGTCACTTTAGTTTTATAATGACCCAATGTATGTGTGTAATTGCAGTTTTTCATTTTGGGGATTCAATGGATTTTGAAAGTCAAACTCAAGCAACTGATGATGATGTAGAGATCTTGGATTCAACTCCCACCGAGGCTACTGTCACAGATAGTGAAAAAGATGCAAAGAAAGCAAGAGTCACCACTTCTGAAGCTTGGAATTATTTTGGTAAACTCGATAATGGCAAGGTAAAATGCACTAAGTGTAATACTCAATATGTTTGGAATGGTTCAAATTATGGGACTTCTACTCTTACCCGTCATTTGAAAAATTGCTTGAAAAGTGCAAAAGATGGAAAATGTTGGTTTGATGTTAGATGGTGAAGGGAAATTAAGATCTAGGAAAATTGATCATAATCATGTGCGTGAATTGATTAGTAAGATTATTGTTTCACATGATCTTCCACTCTCCTTTGTTGGTTACAAATGGGTTAGGGAATTGCTGAAGTATTTGAATCCTGAATACAAATGTTATGGTAGATTAACAACTACTAACCGATGTGTTGAAGTTGTATAATCTTGAAAAGGATAAATTGAAACGTTTGATGATTGATTGTTATGGGAGAATTTGTTTAACTTCGATTGTTGGATCTTTGCAGGTGTGGGTTTCATAAGTTTGACAAACTCACTTTGTAGATCGTGATTGGAAGTTGAACAGTAAGATACTTAATTTCTGTAGATTGGAGCCTCCACATACTGGATTTGTATTGGCAAATAAAGTGTTTGATTGTTTGAAAGAATGGGGAATTGAGAAAAAGGTGTTTTCTCTTACTTTGGATAATGCTTCTGCCAATGATAATATGCAAGATACCTTGAAACAAATGCTTTGTTTACAAAATAGTCTTTTATCCAATGGTGAGTTTTTTCATGTGAGATGTTGTGCTCACATTTTAAATCTTATCATTAAAGAAGGCTTGAAAGTAGCTGATGATGCTTTGAAAAAGATCAGACAAAGTGTTAAGTATGTCAAGAGTTCGGAAGCAAGAATGAAAAGTTTTAATGATTGTGTGATTCAAGTTGGTGGAATTGATACTAAAATTGGTTTACGCATGGATGTATGCACTAGATGGAATTCTACTTACATTATGCTTGAAAATGCACTTAGATATAAGCGTGCTTTTGGTTTGCTTCAATTGAATGATAGAGGGTTTACGTTTGCTCCAACGAATGAAAAGAGTGGGAGAGGCGGACAAAATGTGTGGGTTCTTGCGTCCATTCTTTGTGATCACAAATTTGATTTCTGGTTCTTCTTATCCCACATCCAACTTGTATTTTATGCAAGTATATAAGATAGAGTGTTTCTTGAAATCAAATTTGGTGAGTGAAGACGAAGTCATTAAGGATATGGCTACGAGAATGCAAGCAAAATTTGAAAAGTATTGGACTGACTATAGTGTTGTGCTTGCATTTGGGGTTGTGCTTGACCCTCGAGGAAAACTAGGAATGGTCAAGTATTATTACTCTCAACTTGATCGTGATACGGCTCAAGCAAAGGTTGATCATATAAGAAGTAAATTGCAAGCACTTTTTAGTGATTATGTGAAAGCGGGGCCTTTGAATGAACCAAGTGGAAATTCTACTGAAAGCTCTTCAAATTTATCAAATTGGACTACATCAACACTTGGTGGAATGAGAAAAGAGAAAGTGGTTGTTTTTTATGTAAGTCTTTATATATTGTTTTTTCTTCATATATTATTTATTTATTGTTCTTAATTGCATGTTTCACTTATTAATTTGTATTATTTTATTAAGGTTATGGAAGACTGGCAAAGTAAAACAAGTGATATCCAAATTACAAAGTCTGAACTGAATCAGTATTTGGATGATCCGCCTCTTGAATTGAAATTCTATCCAAATTTGAATGTGTTGGAGCATTGGAAAATTAATAAACACCGATATCCAACATTATCAATTATGGCTTGTGATATTCTTAGCATCCCAATCACCACCGTCGCTTCTGAATCCGCTTTTAGCATTGGGGCTCGTGTTTTCAACAAGTATAGGAGTAGACTTCTTGGGCATCACGTGGAAGCCCTTATTTGTACTCGTAGTTGGCTACAAGGATTTGATGTTGGTAATGTTCTAATTATTTCATATATATATATATATTTCGTTTTCATATAATTAAATAAACTTGTTTATTAGTAACTAAATATTTTCTATGCATGTTTTAGAAGAAGAAGATGATGAGTTGGAAATTGATGATGATGAGTCTTTGTCCAAGGAAGGATCGAATGATGAAGAGTGATGATGAGTTGGAAGTTGGAAGGGTCGAATGATGAGTCTTTTGTTTTTGTACATGTGGAAGCCCACATACCTTATGCAACTTTAAAGTTTTAATTTGTTTGTTAGACTTTCAATTTGTATGATTTTATGTTTTGGACTTATTTTGTTCTATAATGTCTATTGGACTTATTTATGGTTAGAGTTAAGTACTTAAGTTGTGAACTTGTGATAGTTGTAATATATTTAATATGCATTTGGATTGTATTTTAAATAAAAAACGGTGTGGCCCGCCCGTTTAGCCCGAGGCCCGCTAGGGTTAGGGTTAGGTTACGACTCTTAATGGCCCGTTTAAAAGTGAACCACTAAGGCCCTAACCCGTTTAGGCCCGTGGCCCTGTAGGGCTGACCCTAATGGGTTAGGGCTGACCCGTTTAACATCTCTAACCATATCTATGTTATGAACTTGGTTTATTTGACCAATTTCATTCATTTCAAACATATTTTTCTAAACCATTAAATTTGACCCGTATTATACCCTGAGTAGGGTCAAATGACATGAATTAAAAACGCATGAACTAGGTTTATACAATTTTTTGTCAAAATTGAGTGAAAAGCCCAAAAATAATTGATCGCCCCATTAGCAATTGGAAGCATAGACATAGCAGCCCATTTGATCCACTTCTTCGATGCCTATTTCAACAAAATAATTGAGAAGGAATATATTTATTGGAATTAATAGAGTTATCATGACCCAGCAAATCTTTATTGCAATATAGCAGCAGAACATATATAGAAAAGAGCGAACACATGAGCAGCACCTAAATTGTTAGCAAAGTTAAAGGCCCAGCAACAGTCGCATCCCTCATATTTGTTCAGCCCATTAGCAATTGAAACCATACATGTGCAACAGAAGAAATGAATTCATATAAAAAAAAAAAAAAGGTTCTGGCTAGGTTATTTGCACCCCATTTTCATTTTTAATTAGGTCACCCACCAAATTAGTACACTGACCATAAGCTTTCAATTATCATAACACAAAAACTCATATGAAACGGTTCACGATCACCATTCCCAAAATATTAAAGCGTCAATACCCAATTTATACTTTATTTCACCGTAAGACGGTCTCATACAAGTGTGTCTCTTATTATATCTATAAATCTTAAATTTATTTTCATTCCCCTCCCATTTTCCCCTCTTCTCTCTCTCATTTCCATCTCTCTCTCTCTCTCTCTATTTTATCTATGTGTCGCACTGTCATCTCCACGCCACACCTCAACGCCGCCTCCATATGTAACCTCATAGCACTCATAGACAGGTCACGATTTTCTGACAGTGTTTCCGCTGCCCACGCCTACATTGTGCTGACGATGTTTTTTTGCCTCCTTATTATCCTCTCTTTTTCTCCTTCGAAATTCCCATTTATTTCCCTTTTTTTTGTTCTTTTCAGAATATCAATGCTAAATATGGGGAAATATCATTATCAATGTCGATACCAGCGAGCTATAGTTCAAAATCTAACTCACTTAACCATTAATTTTCTCTCTCAAGAAAGAGTATGAGTTTGGTGTTATTTCCAACTAAGTGAGATTTTCCCTTACATTGTTTTAGTCTTTAAGCTAAGGTTGAGAAAATCTCTCTAAGCTTAGGATATGAAATTTATGCTTAGATATAATATAGAACACTCTTGGGTAAATTTGAATATTTAATGTTTTGTGTTCTTGAATGGAGATGCTTGAATATTTGTCTTTAATCTTCACTTTGCAGCATCCTCCATTATCTTCTTTTGAAGATAGTGCAATGTATTTATAGTGTGGATTTGAATATTACCGTTGGAGAGTAAATTCAAATTCATACTAATAGTCTTCCAGCTTTTATTTGTCATTTTGCACTTTTGCTTGCAGCTTTATGTCACATCAATATATTTATGTGTTGTCATCTTCCCATTGGCCAGCTTTTTGTGTGTCTAACGGATCTGATTTCAGATCGCCTGATTACTGTTCATCTCTTCTGATTCTGGTCGCCTTATTTGGTATGCAGATTTACGGTCCGCATAACTCTCTGGTCTCTCTTGATCCGTCTGCTTTGATCTGTCGCTGATTCGTCGTCACTTTGATTCGATCTCTGCTTTACGGTCGTCGATTTCGTCGTTTGATTTCGGTCGTCGATTCGGTCGTCTCACCTCGATCGATCAAGACAAGATCTCTTCTTCACAAATCAACATGCTTCTTCTTGTCCAGCTCATTAGCTTTCATGGAACTCATCAGTCCCGTTTTTGTTCTGATCAGCCTCGTCTTCTCTTGATGAGTTCCCCCTCAACTTGTTACCTGTAAGAATAAAACTAAGTTTAGAAACACAAGCTTTCTATACAACTTAGTTTGTCCTATTACAAGGTGTTTTGACATAATAATCAAAACTAAATTTATCCCAACATTATCTTTTTGTTTTTTAGGTTCATAACTATCATTTTGGTATTACTTGTATTGTATTAACTTATTATGAATAATTATCGTATCATTTTAGGCAGGGACGGATCTAGGATGTAACGACGGGGTGGGCTGAGAATTTTTTTTTTAAGTTTGGTCACATTAAAATTTTGTATTTATATATAGCATTTTTTTAATATATTAATTTAGGTGGTGTCACATGAAATTTCAAAATATAAAACTCATTAATAATTAAGTTTAAATTTATCTATATTTTTAGAAAAATATATTTTAAAAGATTGGTGATCATTTATAAAATATGTTGTTTTTCTATTAATAAATAATATTTAGTTAAAACAAAATCATATGCTGCTCAATATTTTTTTAATCATTTTAAGAAACGTTTATCAGTTTAAAAAATATCCCATTTAACTCATGTTAGTACATTATTACATTTATAATTTTTCTTTTTATAATATTAAAATGGCCAAAAATTTATCGTTATCACAAAATATAACAAATAAAAAGTAAATTACTCATACATATTTCTCAAAAAAAAAAGGACAAAAATTGAGAGAATAATGTAGATATTTAATATTGAACAAGTTAAATAAATCAAAATATTAAATGAAAAAATAGAACCATATTCAGATGGTTAAACTCTAAATGTTTGGAGGTGAAAGCCGCAAGAAAGCACATCCAAAATTACAATAAAATAAAATCTTTATTATGGATGAAATTATTGAATTTCAATACTTTAATTAAATTTGTAATAAAAAAAGAAAAAAAAGAAGGAGAAACACGATAGATCAGGAAAATAAATTTATATCAACCTGTATGTTAATTTAATAATTGAATAGAGAGTGTGTGAATGAGCTTTAATTTTAAATTGAGGTTTGTATAAATTAAATATAAAATAAAAAATAATATTGGGTTGGGCTTAAATTCGTGTATTGAATTTTATTCATATATTATATATAGATATTTAACAGGTTAGTGGGGCTTGCACTGGGCTGGAGCCCGGTGCAGCCCCCTAGAAGAACAGCCCTGATTTTAGGTTGCTTATGTATTTTGTTATTGACATATTTGTCATAAACAATTCATTTTGTTGAGATTTTAAGTTAAATTTATGTATTAAATTTAGTTTTAATATGCTCTAAAATTTCATGTTATATTTTCATTATTTAAAATAAAATTTTCTAATTTTTACTTATATAGATATTCGACATCAAATATTTCCTTCGACATATTTCAAAATTTAAGGCACCGATACTTTTACCGGTATTAGACTTTGCAGCAGAGCGAGGAATTCCCATTACCCACGGGAATCCACCCTAAATAGGGCGGAAAATCCCTGTGTAAATTCTCCATGGGACCATGACGGGAAAAAATTACTCCCCGTAGGCAACGACGGGGATCCTTAATTAGTTAATAAAACCAAAAAAAATACAAATAAGTTTTATCGATATTGAATAAACCATAATCCCACTCTTTTTCACTTACTTCTCACAGTTGTTTTTTTTAAGCACTTCTCACAGTTGTTAAATTAAGAAATAATATAACAAATAAACAATTGAGTTGATATTTTGTTGTTGTTGTCATATGAATTATCTTGAAAAACTATTAGTGTTATGTATGCTTTGTATTTGTAATTTAAATTTTAAACATGATTATATTTTATGTACTTTTATATGATTTATTTTGATATTTGTATTACGATTTTTTTTTAAATGAAAAATGGGGAATCCGCGATTCTTTATGGGATGAAAATTCCAATGAGGCAAGAACGAGGGATGATGACAAAAATTTGTATGCAGTATTGCATACAAGTGATATGTGCAATTATAGATCAATTGGGCTTTTTTTTCATTTTTTGCGGGTCAGGCTTTGCCGATTCGGGTTAGGGCGGAATACCGGGTTTTTAATGATTTTTCATTTTTCGTCGTGCAATAGTTTCTTCTTCTTCATCTTCTCTTCAGATTAATCACGGATCTCACGGGCTTTCTTCTTCATCCCCTCATCAGCCGCTCCATACCGCTGTCACTTTCCTCTTCATTTTTTGTAGGCAGAAAATACATCCGTCGTGTGTTCCCTAATTTCTTGTCCAATTTTATTTTCTTCGATTCGCTCCGATCATTGGATGAAAGTGTGGATTCTGTGAGAAGAGAGAATATGTGTGTGATGTTGGATTACACCTCAACACAAAGTGTGTGCTGAAATTTAGATCCTTCTGCACTTTTTTCACGGTGTTCTGTAATCTGTAATTTTTTACTGATGATTTTTTCGTGTTTGTACTGGTTTTTATTAATGTAGTAACACTCTTTTGCTCATAGGGTAACAGTCTCTTGTTCATGTAGTAACACATTAAGTTGTTATGTAAATTTATAATTTTGTACTCGCATTTATTTTCGCGTTTGTTGTGGTTTTATTTATATGGTAACAAGTTTTTCTTCATATGGTAACACTTTTTGTTCATGTAGTAATACATGTGTTTTTTAGTAATATGTAACACTGTTCATATATCGTCGTAATACTATGTGAATACTCATGTGTTACCATATGAACAATAATGTGTTACCTTGTGACCCATGTTACCTTATGAATATTTATGTGTTACGATATATTTTATTACGAGTTACGTAAGATATGAAGTTTTTTCAATATAATAATGTAGTAATACTTATACATAGATGTAGTAACACAAAAATTTGACAAAAAAAATTTAAAAAAAAAAATTGACAAATTTTTTTTTAAAAACTTATGTCTTCAGTGGAAATCGAACCTGCGACCAAATTCATTAACAACAAACCTAAACCACTAGGCTACAACACATATTTGATAAAATATCCCTCTATAAATACTTATGTGCACCCACGCCCTGCCCACTCTGCCCGCGCCCGACCCGACCCGACCCGACGCCCTGACCCACGAAATCTGAACCATTTTTGTCTTATCTATGTTGTATTGCACATAACACTAGTATACAATATTTCACACAAGACTTTCTCCGAAGGTCTTGTGTGAAAATATTGCACACTAGTGTTATGTGCAATACAACATAAATAAGATAAAGATTGACCAAATTCGGGTCACAAATGCAAGCAAGGGCAGCTCGGCCCAAGTGGGCGCGGCAGAGTGGGCATGAGTTGTGGACTGTGGACTTTAGTTTGGGAGGACGCATATATATTTATAGAAGGATATTTTTATCAAATATATGTTATAGCTTAGTGGTTCGGGCTTGTTGTTAATGTATGTGGTTGTAGGTTTGATTCCTATTGAGCACATAATTTTTTAAATATTTTTTTTATGTGTTACTATATCTATGTGTTATTACATGAAAAAAAATGTGATACTTATAGAAACGAAATGTGTTACTACATGAAATAAAAATTACATTATCATTTTTTTTTAAATACATTATGATATGGTAACACATTGTTGTTCATATGGTAACACATGAATATTCATTTAGTATCACGACGACATGTGTACAATGTTACATATTATTAAAAAAATATGTGTTACTACATGAACAAAAAGTATTACCCTATGAAGAAAAACGTGTTACCACATGAACAAAATCAGTACAAGCGCGAAAAGAAAACCGGAGTCCAAAATTACAGATTTAAATAACAACTTGATGTGTTACTACATGAACAATATAGTGTTACATTATGAACAAAAGAGTATTACCCTATGAACAAAAAAGTATTACTACATGAACAAAAATTAGTACCAGCGCGAACATAAAATCTTCAGTTCACAATTACAGATTTAAGAGTCCACGATTATAGATTTAAAGAATAACGTGAGAAGAGTGCATAAAGATCTAAAAGACCGCGTTAAAAAATTAAAAGGAAGAAGAACAGATGGATCTGTAAATTTGCGAGGATGAAAAAACTGTATAAAGGGAGAAAAATATGAAAGAATTTGAATAAGGAAGAGAAAGAAAGAAAAAGAACAAGAAAACTGGAGGAAAAATCTAGAACCACGCCGCTGCAAAATCCATTAAATTGCAAGGAAGAAGAGCCGCTGCAAAATCAGGTAAATCGCAAGGAAGAAGAAGAAGAAAAAAAGTTTGGAAGCGGATCCAAATTGGGCTGGAAGGACCCGCAAGAAATTAAAAAATCCTAATTTAAACTTAATTACACATATCATTTTATATGCAATATTACATAAAAATTTTTGGTGATTTACCAAATGTTTTCCGGGGATGAATCGAGAAATCCCCAAATCTCATGGTACCGAGATGAGAGTTGCCCCGGCCGTTGCCAAGCCTAACTGGTGCCAATATTTTCCTCGTTGGTTCGGAGTCTTCGGACTAATGGCATACAAAAATTCTAATTTGTTAAAAGTAAAACAAAATTATAATATGTGCACGGCACAAATGGTAATATTTCAAATTAAATATTCCACAATGAAGACCTCGATTTGGACTCTTTAGTCTCCACGTCAGCGAGAAACGACACAGACCTGTTTTTTTCTCCTTTCACACCACCCCGTCTCCCCCAATCCTCCTCTCAATTCTTCGATACGAAACGCCGAATTCCAGTTGTTTCTTGGCGAGAATTGAAATGGCGAGCAGTGGGTACGGCGACGCCAGCCAAAAGATCGATTATGTGTTCAAGGTGGTGCTGATCGGCGACTCCGCCGTCGGAAAATCTCAAATACTCTCCCGTTTTGCTCGGAATGAGTTCAGCTTGGACTCCAAAGCCACCATTGGCGTCGAATTTCAGACGCGAACTCTTGTTATTCAGCATAAATCTGTTAAGGCTCAGATCTGGGATACCGCTGGTCAGGAAAGGTGCGTCGTGTTTCTAATTCTCTGATTTCATTAATGTTTTTACTGATTTTGTACTGTTTATTGAGATGTTGTTGGTGAATTTGTGCTGTTTATTTAGATGTCGCTGGATCGATTTGCTCTTTTTGGAGTTAAAAACTGAATTGAACTATTTGAGATTCATTTTTTGGTTTCTGAATTCTCATTTGTGGTTCTATTCAATAAGTTTGAGACGCATTAATGGTTTTGGTTGGAAGATATTTACATTTGTGCTCAAGCATGCCTTATTTAGTTAGAAATTAGAACAAATGCAAGTGGGGAAACAATCTTTATGAGTTTGTATTCAAGTCGGGTAGAACTTGACTCAATTGGGAACAGAACAATTTTAAGCTTGATTAGAATTCAAATCAATCTTGAATAATGCCATACTTGGCTTGACTTGATTTGATTGCACACCTTAATCTGGTTGTGATTGAGTTATTTGAGAATATATGTTAGTGTTTTAAATGCTTGATTTGCTTCTAGTGCATTGAATTCTTATGGTTCTTGCCAGTTTTTTTTAAGTTTTGTGCAATTTAACTTTGCTGAGAAACAGGTACCACATGGTTTTTGTTCATGGTTGATTTAGTAGTTCTTTTATCATAGTATAGAAAAATTAACCTGTTGCCTTTACCACCAAGAACTACATTCAAAGTTGACTGTGATTTTGAAAAGTGCATCTTTGCCTGTAACTGTAAACTGATCTATGGTTAAATATAGGAAATTTTTAATGCTTTTATCTTGAAACATAAAATTAAAAGAGTATCATTATAAGGATTTTAACAAAAATAATATTTTTACTTGGTTACAAAATACATTTTAGTAACTTTGAAGTTGATGAAATAATATTGCATATTTAATTTTTAACAAAATCAAAATAATCATATGTTAATTTATGATAATAATGTTTGATTATTTTTAATTACTTAAAAGTTAAAACTGATATAGAAAATAAGCAATTATAAATAAAAGATAAACTAAATATATAAATGTGTAAAAGGCCTTACACGTTAGTTATAGAGAACCACAGCTCTAAACCTCTAAAATATTAAAGAAAATAATTTAAGATCAAGGGTGCAGATGTTGCTCAATAAAGATGAGCCAACTGCCACATCTTTGGTGTGAATGTATACCTTCAAATGTACATTCACCTAAAATTGAAAGGCGCCTTTTTTGAATTATATATATTTTGGGTGGTCAAATTCTACTTGTGGTAATATTATGTTTGAAAATCCATGATTAAAAAATAATTTGTTTAAAGTACGATGTTGGCATGTTGCTGATTTTGTAAACCAGAATGATTTAAATTTTTAGGTGACTAAAGAAATATTTTGTTTGCCAGATATTAAATTGTAATCAAAATTTCTTTATTTCCATGGTGAAACAGGTTTTAGGTATAACCAAATTAAAATAAATTTGATTTAAATTATACTTCCAAAGTAATGATAAGGACCCTGCTTGAGTAATTTTTGGTGCTATTGGGGTATTATACTAGGTCTAGCAATATCATATTTTGCTCCATCTGGAAACCAAATTTAAGACTTGAATGGAACTTATAATTTCAACAATATCAGTTTGTTATCTCTTTATATCATAATAGTACGCATTTCCTGAACATAGGTAGTTTTTCCTCCATCTTAATTAGTGGTTGTACTTTGTAAATAAATATGTGCATTGCAAAGGTACAAGGGATATTTGGCTACAGATATGCCGTTTATAACCTTATAAGGGCACTAAACAGGGCAAAATGCAAAAAAGTTGTTACTACACTATGCCATATTTCAAGGTAGGATGTTTTCTCCAACCCTCTACAAAGAGGCTGTCAGCACATTCCGCCAAAACTTTACCTAGATGAAAATTGTGCAGTTAATAGAGATTTTACAAATAACAAGAGTATAATTTGATGATGTGAAAGTGGGGTTTAGAAAGACCGAGCATAGGAAATAATTTGTTAACAAACATATAATACATTAAGCTGCGTACTGAAATCCTCTTGTCTTCTGTGTGTTTAGAGTGAACTCAATTTCACCATCACTAGCATCTTGCAAGATAATACAACATTATTTACTAAGTTTTCTACTCAAAGTCTCACTTTTGAAGATTGATGATGGCTTGCATATTACTTAAAGTAATAAAAGTACAAAATGATAAGGATTAATATTATTTCTGGTCCCTGAAATTTACATTTTTCCAGTTTTGGTTTTCCTCTTTCACTCACTATCAAATTTCATCCTGGAAGTACACTTTTACTCACCATTAGCTGATCTTCCATTGACTGGAAAAAACTTTTTAAGGTGTGCTAAATGTAATCATAAAAAGTTTTGAATTTAAATGTAATTACATTTAGCACTCTCAAATAGTTGATTCCGTCAGTCGACAGACAGACAACTAACTGTGGGACCAAATGTGGAGGAAAAGTGTATTATCATGTCAAAAGTTGATAGTGAGTGAAAGAGGAAAACCGAAACTGGATCCAAACAAAACTTCAAATTTACCAGATTTATAAATGGCCAGTTACTAATGATACCATATCATAACTTGGATTTGTAGCTTCATTTATTGGTTCATGTTTTAGACATGATATATAACAAGTTGGTAAAGATTCTCAATCTTATTTTATTTGTCTT
This sequence comes from Stenogyne calaminthoides, assembly GCA_037126765.1. Taxonomy (NCBI): domain Eukaryota; kingdom Viridiplantae; phylum Streptophyta; class Magnoliopsida; order Lamiales; family Lamiaceae; genus Stenogyne; species Stenogyne calaminthoides. The sequence continues at coordinate 27,065,917 of JBBCBC010000022.1, read as the reverse complement.
CAAAAGCAGATATAGAGCTGTCACTAGTGCATACTATAGGGGAGCTGTAGGAGCAATGTTGACCTACGACATCACCAAACGTCAAACATTTGACCACATACCCCGTTGGTTGGAAGAGCTGCGTGCTCATGCAGACAAAAACATTGTAATAATTCTGATCGGAAACAAAACTGATCTCGAAGACCAACGAGCAGTCCCCACTGAGGATGCCAAGGAATTTGCACAGAAGGAAGGGCTGTTTTTCTTGGAGACCTCAGCTTTGGAAGCTACAAATGTGGAGGAGTCGTTTCTGACCGTGTTGACCGAGATCTTCAACATCGTGAGTAAGAAGAATCTCGTTGCTGGTGAAGGTGAAGCTAATGGAAATCCCGTAAATTTAGCTGGTAAGAAAGTCGTCATTCCAGGGCCCGGGCAAGTGATCCCGGAAAAGAACAGGATGTGTTGTCGATCATCGTGATTTGTGTCGAGATGGCGATTCTTTTGAACGAGTGGTTTATTCTGTTGTAAATTATATGTTACAGCATCGAGGTGGAGAGGTAAAATGTGTTGTGGTTTTTGATCTGGAGAAATAATAGACGTTGCAGTTGAATTTGTTGTTTGTTATTGATTTATTTGATTCTATTCTCTCTTTTCTTTTGTAATCTCGTTACAGATTTACTGAACTGTGAGATGATCTATTAATATTTTTTTGGCAAAAAGTGCATTTTAGGCTTTTAAACTATTGTTCTCGATACATGTAAGCCGATGTATTTTTGTGTTCAGAAAAGCTCCCAAACTTTATTTATAAGGACGTTGAATTCCCTCTGTTACTATTATAGAAAGAGACCTCTTATACTCGATGGAATTGAATGATATTAAGCAATTTGACTTGTCTGGAAGACCTACTTATAGTGACATTTCAGGATTACAATTTATTAATAGTGTAAAATAATTACATATACATAGGTAGATTAGCACTTTTGTGTACAATTTTAGCTATATTTGTATATATAAAAGACTGAATTTATAATTTGTCTATTAATAATTTGGCTATATATGCAATCAAAAATTTTGACCTATTAATAATTTGTATTAAAATTTTGTACCTATTAGTAATTTTCCCGTCTTATAGGAGACCGTATCTCTCAAATTTGTTCTTCCCTCACACGCAGAAATTGTCGGGTAAACTTTTTTTTTTATAACGACAAATGGTGATTCAAACTTATAATCTCACAGCATAGATAGTGCTACTTTAACGCACGGCATAAATAGTGTTGCTTTAACGCATAAATTATAGGGGAAAATTGGTTGATAAAAACTAGAGATTCATATATTCCTTCAAAGCCCAATTTTGTAGAGCCTGATTTTGCACTAGTCTATCAGTTTTTCTCCCGACCAATTCTTGTAGTACGCACTTTTACGTATATACGAAGAAATGGGGGCGACATATATGAAAGGGAAGTTCTAAAATTCTAATGTAGCTTCCCCATGAAAAATTAATAATTTTTTTAAATATATTACTATATGTATGATTATCTAAATATTCTTATAACATTTTTTATATTTTAAAAAAATACAATTTTTATAATTTAAATATTCTAAAAAATATTTTATTTAAATAATAATATATTAATAGGGATATATATATATATGTAATTTTATAATTTATCTTTTTAGTTATTTTAAATGAAAATGATATTTGACAAAGTCTAGTATGAAAAATTTCAAACATGAAAAAACTTTAATTTACAATCAAATTTTGTAATTGATAAAGGTAAGACAAAATTGAGTGGTTCATGGTTCACTCAACCCAAGTGGTTCATGGTTCACCCGACCCGAATATGTCATAATTTAGAGTTTATTATTTAGTAATTAGGGTGTAGATGGTTGATTTAGGGCAATTTTATAGATTTTCAATATTAAAATTTTCACACTTAACCTACTCATGATATTTTTGTTATTTTATAATTATTTATTTGATTTATTAGTAAGGTTGAATTATGCACAGTATATACAAAGTGTAATTATTTAAAAATATAATTATTGATCTAATAACAATTAAATAAGTTTTTGGCATAAGGAAGTACTAAATCGTTCGTGACGGTAGAAAATCTCTGTTTAGTATATATCCAAATAGTGTTTAAATTTTGATAAGTGTGTAAGAGAGTGCTTCTTATAAGTTAATAACTGCCCAAAACCAAATACGGATTACAAAATTTATTGCATTTCTTCTCCGTATCCTCTAATTACTGAGTTTAATTCCTTTTATAGTTTACAATTTATGCATTGGACCATGCATTAATTTATTCTCAAAAAAATAATTCGATGCCAAAATTACTGAACTAGGCTCCAATAATGGATTCCACTATGTCGAAGTGGGCCAAGTTGATCAAGAGTCGTGTAACAATAACCAAATTTGTTGAAACCTTCTCGTATAAGGAATTCTTTATAGGGTAAATTGTGTCAAACCCTAATCTGATTTGAAAAATCAGCGTCAAACTTCTCGTATTTTAAAAATTGTGTGAAATTCTTTTGGTTCCATTTGGATGGATAAATTTGAAATTCATGAATTTCACATAAAAATCATCACTTTCTCATGGATTTATAAATACATCGATTTGAGAGTTTAGTTTAAAATGGAGGGATTTCAAATCCTCATCAAAACCATGTCATTTGTGAAATCTCTCCTCTTTACCCCTTCTCCCCCCCGGTAAATTCATTGGAGAGTGGTGATTTGTGTGTGTAATCCATGGATTTCAAATCCATCCATCAAAATGAAGTCTTTGTGGTTTTATAAATATGGCGTGAAATCTCCATTTTTTTTACGGAGTTGTCATACTTTTAAATTCTTCAAATTTTAGAGAATACCCAACAATAAACCCATAGAGAATACCCAACAATAAACCCATAGAGGGTGGAGATAACATGGTAGATGCTCCACACTAAAGTTTTATCCATATTTTTTAAGATCTTGAGCTTACGGAATCATCATACTTTTAAATATGGGAAAATTCATGTTCATTTTTCAAGAAAAAACGTCTTTTTTCAAGAAAAAATGTGTCATAAGATGTTATGAATTTACCATCGAAATTTTTAAATCCAAACCAATCATTGAACTGAATAATTAATTGGATCACTAGGTCATTAGTTCGACCAATTGAACCGTTGTGCAAAAATCTGACGACTCGAATGTATTATATACTCAATCTGACGAACCATTGTGGAGTAATATATACACACATCATAAAATTCAATATTTAACAAATAATGCATAAGATTATAAAATAAATGCATGTTCCATTAAATTTATTAGTATTTTTGAATAATTTATTGTACTCGTTTAATTTTACTTATATATAATTAAACTAAAATTAAACGAGCACAATAAATTATTCAAAAATAAAATGCAAAACATTTTTTTAACTAGAGTATGTTATAAGGGCTACAAGAATAAATTTTAAATGCAAAAATCCATGTACATATATTTTATGTCATTACATGTCAAAGTTAATTTGTAGCTTAATGATAAACTATTTATCTAACAATACCATTTGGTCCATGGTTTATATATATACATATATATATATAATAGTGATATAGAATTAACTATCTAATTTTTTATGGAACCAGATTATTAAGGTGTCATGCCAACTCATCATACATATAATTAATTCTGCTCAAATAAATTATAGAATGTTTTATAATATACTATAATCTAAACCATATGTGAACCTTAAACCCTAAATTATGAACCATTCGGGTCTGGTGAACCATGAACAACTCGGGCCGGGTAAAAAAAAAATTGAACTGAAAAAAAAAATTAATTTTTATTTTACCCGGCCCAGACCCAACCCGGTCAGTCCTGAACCCGGCCCGAGTGGTTCATGGTTCACCCGACCCGAATGATTCATGATTTATGGTTTAGGGTTCATTGTTTAGGGTATAGTATATTATAAAACATTCTATAATTTATTTAAGTAGAATTAATTATGCAGACTCATTAATCTGGTTCCATAAAAAAAAATTAGATAGTGAGTTCTATATCACTACTATATATATATAAATCGGGTTAATCGGTATGCTGAGTTAGCTGGTTAACTTGGTTTTTGACTGGTCAATGCGGCTCGTGATCCGCCCGCTATACAATAAAAATCAAAAAACACTATTTGTAATCTCTTTATGTGTTTATTTTGAGATTTGAGTAAGATGAAATTTAACTTTATGTCAAATCAATGTTTAATAGTGATTGATGTTGTAGTATTATATTATATTGAGAAAAGTAAAAAAGTAAATAAAGTGTAATGTACTAAAAAGAGTAATAGTAGATTTTATATGTATTTATAGGTGTAGTCTACTATCATTGATTAATATATTTTTCATTGTTTAAAAAAAATCTTATTTTTATTCTTTTTAAGAACATTTTTCTTATATTTTATTAATATTGTGTATAAAATATACTATGCACAAAATTTAAGAAAAAAAATTATATACAAAGTAAGAGTATATAAATACAGTGAAATGGTTAAACAAAACACATATCTAGGGGGATATCCCATACATGCACTGTACATTCTATAAGTGTATTTTTTAAATATATAATTATTTTTTTTAAATATAGTGTAATTTATGTTCGTGAAATAAGTTACACGTTTTAGTTAAAAAATTTATACTTCAATATAACAATTTGTATATTTTAAAAATACACTATTAAGTGCACAATGTATTTAGTATATAAAAGACTTGACCACAAATACATATAAATGCATGTATAAATACTAAGTTAAAAGTTGAAAATATGATGCTTTTAATAACTTATAAACCTTTTTTTATATATATTATTAACTTTTTTTTAAACACTATTAACTTTTTAATTTTTTTTGTACTATTAACTTTTTATTATCATTAATTTTAATTAATTCTTCGATTTTTTTTAAAATATCCCTCTAAACCTTGATCTGATCGATTAAATGAGTGACATCATATAGTATGGAGTAATTAATAGTTTTGTATAAAAGTCTGATAATTTTGTTGCATTTCGTCATGACTATTGACTAGCAACATGCACCCATCCCTTATTCCCCACTGCTCCTATTTTCGCCCATACACGTTTCTTTCATTGTCTGACATGGTCTGATGGGTCCTTAGCTATTTGGCTATCCAAACAAAAATTTATATGAATCCATTTTTGAATTTATATGATCCATAAATTTATAATTACATTAAATCATATTTTCAAATAAAGTGAAACTCAAATATTAATGTAGAGTTCCTTTCGTCAATTTATAAGTATTTCACAAATTTATAACTGAATCAAATATAAAAAAATTCTTAGCATGAGACAGTTTCACAGTAAAATAATTCACAAATTAACAATATTTTTTTTTAAATGTTAAAATGTGTGTCACTCCCAAATTATAGTTCGTATCATATTGAGATTGCTTAACACAAGGCCTACCCAATCTAAAAATACAAGTGATTGTGATTCGATTTCGATTCTAATTGAAAAATATTACCCTCCGTCCTAATTTTGATTGATCATTTTTCGTAAATAGTTGTCTTTATTTTGTTTGGTCATTTCCTAAAAAAATAAAAAATAAAGTAACTTTCAATAATATTTAATACTATTATTTCTCTCCACCAAACTCACTTTACACTATTTAAAACTATTATTTCACTCCATCAAACCCGATTTACATACTTTACACCATTTAATACTATTATTTTCCATTTTTTCTTAATCTATGTGTCTACAGTATTTGATTAATCAAAATTAAGACGGAGGTAGTAAGTGATTTTTTTCTTATTTAGATTTTGAAACCCGAATGAAACGATCATATCATCAACATGTTTCTTGTCCTCCTCGCCTGTTTTAAATGATAATCCATCCGTCCCATATTAGTTTTCACACTTTCTTTTTTGGTTTGTCCCATATCAGTTTTTACACCCTAAAATAGACACATTTTACACAACTTTTACTCACAAAAAAACAAATTTATTTACCTATATGTCATTACTTTATGCAAAAAGTACATTTTCCTTGATTTGCGGTCTCAGATCAGTGTGAAAACTGACGGAGGGAGTACCATGTTTCTCTTCCTTGGTGGGGGTTTCCTTGTATACTTTCTTATAAACATAATTCATCATACGAGAAATAATATGACATCCATGGTTAGAGAAAATATAAAAGCTACCTCTGGCATATGCCATTAAATTTCTATGATTATTTTGTGAAAATAACACTAATGTTAGTTCCCATAAAAAAAAAAAAATCATTGGATTAAATTTAAGTGTTTCAAATAGCTTGTTCTTAACATTCTGTTAGAACAAGAGTCGAATTCAAATAATACATTTTCTATCTGCAACTAAGACTACTAGCACAGATATCCAGAAAATAACAACGATAAAACGATCAAGAACACAACAAACGATTTTACGTGGTTCGATCAATGTGATCTACATCCACGGAGGATCAGAGACGTTTACTATCACTCAATCAAAGATTACAAGATACAAACCCGTTCAATCTACCAAACATTCTCCAAGTTCTAATCGATGTGATTAAGAACTTTGAATTTGTAAATGAACTTTGAATCTCTCTAAGATCTCAAGTGAATTCTCTCTCTAATCTCTCTTCGAATGTTCTCTCTAATTTGTGAATTGAATTCTGATGTGAAGTTCTCTCTTTGAATCAATGACTAAACACTTCTATTGATAGAGCCCAACCTTCCTAACAACCTCTAACAGAATCTGGTATGTGCAACTGCTTTAGATTCTCCTTCGCTCGCCTTTAAAACCGACACTAACAGATTCAGAGTTGTTTTCCATCCTGAGGCACTCAGTAGACTTTTCCCGTCCCGAACCATTCAACAGACTTCTACCAACCTGAGTTGAAACACAAAGTTCAGTAGACTTTGAACAACTCAGTAATATATTTCATCCTGAATAACTCAGTGGACCTGAACAACCCTCCCTGAATTCATCAAATGACGGAGTAAGAGTATCTCCACAAAGATACCTCCGATCCTCGAAAAGTATTAGTACCGGGTCGTTCCCATAGATATTGCATTTACATCATCAATCTCCACCTCAATGCAATAACCATCCCATCCTTTCCTCAAGCTCTCGACCTCGAGTCGAGAGGATACCCAATCGATCCGAACTTCAAAACCTTGAATCAAACTCGAAAAGTGTTTGAACTTTGAACTGGGCAAGGCCTTTGTGAACATATCAACAGCATTGTCTTCAGTAGGGACTTTGCTCACAGCAACAATGTTCTTCTCCACCACATCTCTAACAAAATGAAGCCTCACATCAATATGCTTAGACCTCTCATGAAAAAAAAAGGATGCTTAACCAAGTGAAGAGTACTTTGATTGTCACACTTGATAGTCACAACCTTCCTAAAAATCCCAAATTCCTTCACAATCTCTTTCAACCACATTGTCTCCTTTGACAACACCTCTCTCATAGCCATGTATTCTTGTGCTTGGGTATTGTAGAGAGTGCCACTCACCGATCAAGAACAACTCTCCAACCGATAAGCGCATTTCATACAATATAAACACATATCCACCGAGAGATTTTCTTGTGTCCACGCTTACCAAAAAAATCTGAGTCAACAAACCCCCAAGTGGACTTCCCACATCTCTTGTTTTTTCAAACATTAATCCTAAATCGAATTTTTTTACCCATTCAGATATCTCATGACCCACTTTAGAGCTTCCCAATGAGGTCTTCCGTGGTTGGCCATAAAGTCACATACTAAATTGACAAAGATGTGCAGTCGGGTAAGATATTATAAAAACCTATCTTTATTTAAGCAAACCATATAATACATGATGCTTCCCATTAATCGCATTAGCATAAGGAACCTTACTCATCTCAGTATCTTCTCTAACTTTCGGTTTAGGTGATGAGCTTTAGTTAACCTCGAATCATTTATGCTCGTGGGTGTATTCACAATGACCTTTGATCGATGCATCCAAATCTTCTCGGCACCTTACCTTCAAGATAGTCTTTTCCGAGATAAGAACAACTTTCCAAAAACACCTCCTCTCTTAAGATATCCATGCCCGTAATCCTCTTGCATCCCCCAAATCCTTCATGTCAAACTTTTCACTTTATTTGTTTAGCCTTCAAATAATTAATCTTACTCATGCTTTTACTAGCAATGAGCATGTCATCCACATATAGTAAAGAGATATGTAATGACTTTGATCATCTTGCTTCTCTAGATACACACAATTGTCATAACTACATCTCCTCAAACCCCACTAATAACATAAAGTCATCAAACTTCTTGTACCATTTTCGCCTTGGGCTTTGCTTCAACCCATACAAGGACTTCTTTTTTGGCTATCAACATACTTTGTTCTCATTTCAAAGTAATGAAATCTCGGGTTGTTGTCATATAGATACTCTCTACTAAATCTCCATGTAGAAATGCAGCTTTAACATGTAGTTCTTTGAAGCTCCAAATCTTCCCCGAGTCACTATTGAAAGCAACAAATTTTGAATTGATTGAGCAATGCTTCACAACCGAGAAAAAAAATCAAAAATTTGTCCACTTCATTGAAATCAATTCCTTCCCTCCGAGTGAAACCCCAAAGAACCGACCAGATCTAGCCTTAAACCTCACACTTTCTCGAATTGCTTACATTTTTTTCTTAATCTATACGAACAAAATTACTTCAATTTTCCTTTTGAAAATCCATTTACAAATCGACCGCCTGCTTTTTTTTAACTATATGCCATTTTTTGGCTTATCCACCGTAACCCATGTGTTATTCTTCTACAAAGGATCCAATTTCTTCGACCATAAAGAATAATCCATTTATCACTATCATCACCGAGATAGCTTCCTTATAGCTCTGAGGCTCTTGGTACTCTATATCTTCTGCAATGACAAGAGCATAAGATACCATATCTGCATGTCCAAATCTGGTGGGAGGGTGTATCTACCTTCTGAGTCTATCTCTGGCCAGACTATAATTCCTGAGATCAAAACCTTCCGCTTTTTTAAGATCCCGATTATCTTCATCCCGATCCAGATCCATCTCGATCATCTTCCTCAACCTAGTTATAAAATTTATTCATTGTTGATCCGAGCCCCGTGATCCATCGTTCTGCTCAAACACAGCTCCACCTCAACCGAATGACTATCATCGCTTAAGTTTCCATCAACATCCCGAAATGGGTCCATTGTGCTTATATCCCATAACATTCTCATTGAAAGTTACATCTCTACTGATGATGCATTTCCTTTGACCAGGTTCAATGCACCACAGCCTATACCCCTTCACACCTCTTGGATACCCAACAAATACACATCTCAATGCCCTTGGTTCAAGCTTATCTTGTCTGACATGAGCAAAAGCCAAACATCCAAACACTTTCGATTATGGTAATCCATAAAGTTTTCCATACCATAACTCATCCGGGGTTTTGCACTTTTATAGCGTATGAGGGTGACTTGTTGATTAGAAAAACAAGCAAGACATTAAACAATTTTCTCCCTTCCTATTAACTTTTAAATGTCTTAGGCATCTGAGCATCAACAAGCATGCACCTGACTCTTTCCAGGATGGTCTTATTCATCCTTTCAGCTAACCCATTTTGCTGAGGATTAAATTTTAATTGAATAATCAAATTCTCTATGCCTAGTGATACCCTTCTCAAGACAATACTTTTGAAATTCCTCAGAAACATACTCCAAACCATTGTCTGTTCTCAAATGTTTCAGAGTTTTCCCTGTCTTATTCTCTTGCATTGTTAACCATTCCCTGAATTTATGAAGTGCATCTGACTTATGCTTTAAGATGATCACCCACACTTTCCTACTATAATCATCAATCAGAGTCATGAAATATTTACCTCCACTATGAGTTTCAACTCTTGATGGCCCTCATATGTCAGAATGTATGTAATCCAGAGATTTATCAAATCATCTATTTGAGTGTTGTGAACACAACAGTCCGGGTCTGGTCTTTTTTTTGCCTTTCCCAACACACAAGATCACAAAATTCCATCAGATCACCGACTTGCTTTTTTTATATGCCTCTCTCTTGGCTAGCCTATTCAGACCTTCTTTTCACCAATATGTCCTATGCAATCTTATTTATTACTTTCTTGTGCCAAGATTGGCATCAAGATTTAACATAGTCCATCTCGGCAGATCCCGAAAAAATATCGAAGTTTCCCCGAGAAGAATGTAAAGCCCATTCTCCTTCTTGCCCTTCATGACAATCCTTCTTTCTTTTGTAACATGAATGAAACCATCTTTGGTATTGAACTCATACCCCAGTAGATTCATAGATCCAAGAGAAATCAGATTTCTCTTTAATTTAGGAACAAATCTCACATTTGTGAGAATCCTCATTACTCCATCAAACATCTTCCATCAACCATCTTTGATAGATCCACCTCCATTTAATATGTAACCCTTGTGTTTGACATGTCCGATCATTCCCCAAAAGAATTATTCTCCCTCCATCAAACTTTCTCAAGTTTAACAACAAATGCTCATCTTTATATCATACGACACTTATGAAAAAAAATCGATGACATCCTTTCCGAGTCCATAACCCACTCATTCTTGATTCTCCCATCAAGAATCGCCATAACCTCATCTCTTGAAAGACTTTCATAGCCTTCATTTACAACATTTGCATTTGCAGGTTTCTCATCAGTTTTGCCTTTCCTTTCAGGACAATCTTTCTTCAGGTGTCCAGTTTTTGTTAGGATTATACTGGAAAGTATGCTTTTACTTTGTATAATTAAAACTGAATTTTGGACTTATTTACTTAAATAAATTATTTATCACTGATGCTTTAAATATCATTGAATGTTACATATATTTTTTGCATAACTTTCAATAAATCGTACGTGTTACATTGTAGTTAATTTAGTGATACCAGATCACAGAAGATTAAATTAATAGTCCCTTGTAACTAAAAGTACACCATTCACGACCTAGATGGAAATGAACAATCCATCGTGAAAGGTTGAAGTGTAAGGCTCGGATTGGCTTGTCTTGACCAAGAGATTACACTAGTGCATGACTGATGCCTTTGAATAGGACCTACAGAGGACAAATTCTTGAATCTCAACAAGGAAGAATTAGACCTCAGTGGTTCGTTATTTCTTAATCTTCGTTCCTTAAATAGGATCATGTGTGGTTGGTAACTATTGCTTTGACTTATCATGGGTAGAGAATCAACGAGATTCAATACTTTTTATCTTGGACAATATTATTGGTCACATGTGATTGCTAAGATTTAATAAGGAGAATCATGTGCAAGTACGCTCGTTCGATTTGCCCCCTTGGGAGGTTCATAAGCTTTATCATACCAAATCTTGCAAGTGGAACTAGTTTTCGGTATGGATAATAATGTTGAACCGTTCCTTAACCAAGGACAAAAGATATTAATTAATGGAAAGCTATTTCAGTGGCTTGAATTAATTAATGGGCTAGATAATCTTAAACACGGGAAATAATGGGGCGAGGCCGCGCGCACGGAATGATGAAAATATGGAGGGCTATTTAAGGGAACTCGCCCCATCTAGGTCTGATTGATCGCACGGAACTTGCATGCACGTGAAATAATGGGCTAGTGTAATCTCTTGGTCAAGACAAGCCAATCTGAGCCTTACACTTCAACCTTTCACGATGGATTGTTCATTTCCATCTAGGTCGTGAATGGTGTACTTTTAGTTACAAGGGATTTTTATTAATTTAATCTTCGTGATCCGGTATCACTAAATTAACTACAACGTAACACGACTTATTTATTGAACAGTTATGCAGTAAATATATGTAACATTCGATGATATTTAAAGCATCAGTGATAAACAATTTATTTCAGTAAATAAGTCCGAAATTCAGTCTGATTATACAAAGTAAAAGCATACTTTCCAGTATAATCCCAACAAAATTCCCACCACGGGACGACCAAAAGATAGTTTTCACATGAATAAATTTCAAAGGATGATTGTAAATTATTATTAGTGGCCACGATGACATTCCCCACGAGGCTCGTTCAAAATGAAATAATAACTTTGTATTTAATCATGGTTATTACTTAGGTATAAAATTGATATGCATATACTTTCTCGAAGTCCCTGTTAATTTTATATTGGTCAAGTGAGAGCCAACTATTAATTTTGAATTAAAAGTTTGTAACTGTACTTGTTTGTAACCTGTTTGAATGTGTTTAAATGATGACCCACCCCACGTGGCTCGTTTAAACAATTTTGAGATGTTGGCTGATACATGTACATATTTTTTTTTAGATTTTAATATGATTCATGTTATCGAATTATGTGATTTTTTGTGTTGATCCGGATATTGACACAAGATGTATGTTTATTTTCAGTCTCAACATGTCGCGACCTTTTAATCCACTGGTCAATATACTAAAAGAAAATTTGCTTACTGGAGAAAATTTTATTGATTGGTATCGAAAACTTACTATTGTAGTAACCGCACAACATCATAACTGGGTTCTTGATGTACCCAAACCTGATAAGCCAACTAACGAGTCCAGCAAAACGGATAAGAAAGATTATGCTGACTGAGAGCGTTCCAACGAAATGGCAAAGTGTACCATCTTGATTTCTATATCCGATGTGTTGCAACACCAACACCAAAACATTAAAACTACTGCAGACATCATGAAAAATCTTAAAGCGATGTTCCAATATCAGAACCGTGTGGCTCCTCAAATCACCATGAGAGACATGCTCTCAATAAAAATGGTAGATGGAATGCCCGTAAGGGAGCACGTTCTCCAGATGATGGCTCACCTAAATAAGCTTGAGGTCCTTGGTGCTGAATATGATATCGAGACCCAGATCGATTTCATACTCCATTCTCTGCCAAAAAGTTTTGAGCAGTTCAGGATGAATTACCAAATGAACAATCAGAAGTTCACGTTGCCTGATCTGCTACAAGCTTTAGTCTCGGCAGAGGGGATATTAGGGGATAAGAGCCAAGCCTTGGCAGCAAGTGGTCCATCTTATTCTTCTAGGCCAAGAGGTGGTAAGAATAAGAAGAAGGCAAAAAGGTCAAAGCCAAGCGAACTCAAGTGTTGCCAAGGGCAAAGGAAAGGTGAAGGGAGAGGGTGGCGTGAAGAAACCAACTAAGGTGAAATATTTTAACTACGGTGAGAATGGACATTGGAGGTCGGCCTGTTCCAAACCCAAGCGGAATGGAGAGAAAGGTAATTCTCATGCACTAGTTGTTGAAACTTGTTTAGCGGCGTATGCTTCCCATTCGTGGGTAGTGGATACGGGAGTCACTGATCATGTTTGTTTCACTTTACAGAGGTTCAAGCAGACCCGACAACTTTGTGGAAGTGAGATCCTCATCACACTAGGCGATGCTACGAGAGTGGCAGCTGAAGCAGTGGGAGAAGTGAAACTATCTTTTGAAGATAGAGTTTTAGTTTTAAAAGATGTTCTTTTACGTTCCTAGTTTTAGAAAGAACCTTGTTTCGGTTTCTAAACTATTTTTGGATGGATATTCAGTTTCTTTTAATAAACGTGTTTCTATTTTTCAAAATGATCTGCTTATCTGTCATGGAACGCTGTCGAACAATCTTTACATTAATCCAAAGAGGATCCAAAGGTTGGTTCAAGATGGTTCATTAGAGTTCCTCCGGATTGAACCATTCCCAACCTACGAATCATGTTTGGAGGGTAAAATGACCAAGAGGGCATTTGGAGCCAAGGGGAATGGAGCCAAAGAAGTGTTGATCATTCCAATGTCAATCAAATCTAGAGGAGGTTATGAGTATTTTGTTACTTTTATCGATGATTACTCAAGATATGGGCATTTTCCTTATGAAGCATAAATCTGAGACTTTTGAGAAATTCAAAGAATTTAAGGCTCAAGAAGAGAATCATAGGGAAAAGAGTATCAAGTTTCTACGATCTGATCGTGGAGGTGAATACCTCAGCGATGAATTTTTGAACTACCTGTCAGACAAAGGGGTTGTATCCCAGTTAACTGCACCCGGAACCCCTCAACAAAACGAGGTTGCAGAATGAAGAAACATAACTCTTTAGAAATGGTCAGATCAATGATGAGTTATGCGGATCTACCCAAATCGTTTTGGGGTCACGCCTTAGAAACAACGGCTTACATTCTAAACTTGGTACCATCCAAATCGGTTCCCAAAACCCCTAAAGAGATGTGGACTAGGCGCAAGTCCAGTTTGAGACACATGACAATCTGGGGACGAAAGGGTGCATGTTCAGAATTGTATCCACGTGGATCCAATCTGGGCATTAACTATATCGAATTATCATGTCTCTTTCAAGAGGGTGAAGACGCTTAATTCTCTATTACTTAGGGTTATTTAGCTTATGTGTTTCCCACGCCGAAAACTATTACTCAGTTCCAGCGGATCCGGCGAAAGCCAAAGCCAAAGACGCATTCAAAACCTAGCTCTCCGAGGAAAGATATCTGAAGAGGAAAAACAGAGGGAGGAAGAACGCAAGAAGAAGTGGCGGAAGGAGGAAATCAACAAGATTGAAGAGTTAAGGAAGAAGTGGATAGAAGAGGACACGAAAAAGTGGACTGAGGAGCAGACGAAGAAGAAAAAGAAAGAGGAGTTAGAGGAGGAGGAGGAGGAGGAGGAGGAGGAGGAGGAGGAGAGAATGCAAACATTTTGTTGATATTCAGTAAATTGGTAGCAAACATTTTAACCTCAATTGTTTTGATGTTTAATTGTGCAAACATTTAAAAATAAGAAGAAGTGCAAATATTTCGTTGATATTCAGTAAATTGGTAGCAAACATGGAGGAGGGGAGGAAAAAAAGAAGAAAAGTGTAAAATTTTTGTTGATATTCAGTAAATTGGTAATGTTCATTGTGTCATCAATTCCTTAACTTAATAAATCTTTGCACCTTTCACTTAGATGTGTTTTCTTATGAATTAGGCAAGAAGACAGCAGCTGTAACCAGTCCAGTTGAAGACTCTGTTAAAGATGCAGTAAGTGAAGTTAATCTTCAAAATTTACCATTGTTCAAATTTGAGATACTATATATATCCTTAATTAGTGGATCTTCTTTGAAATGATGTGGAATCATTAGAGACAATACAGATCATTAAAGTTTGTTGTTGTTCCACTATATCATCTCAACAATTCTAGTAATCTGTTCCACCAGTCTATATTCTTGTTCCTGTTATCAAGATGCCTATATAAAGTGCTTTTAGAAACAATTTAGTGTATTTAATGTTATTTTCTTAAAATAGTATCATTGCAATATGACTCTTTGTTTTATGGTTTACAGTATCAATGTATAGTATTGTAAATAAACCAACAGATTATTTGTAACTATTTATTTCTTGGAACAAAATGAGCTAGTAATTGTAACAAAACATTAGTAACAAATTAAATATTGTAGTACCAAATATACGACTTTATGTAACGATTTATTTGTAACGAAATTAATTTTTGAACAAAACGTGTAACATTTTGTAACAAAGCTTTGGTTATCATTACTAGTTCTTTTGTAACAAAGTATGTCTCGTTACAATTGTATTTGTAACAAAATTGATTTTTTCTTATTACAAAAGCTTTTTGCGACCAACTTTAAAAGATCAACTTTTCGTAACCAACAAAAGGTTTTTGTAACCAAAATGAGACTTTTTGTAATCAATTTTTTCGTTACAAAAAAGTGCATTTTCTTGTAGTGTATTGTGCTTGAAGTTGAAGAAGAATTAATAAGAGAATGCATACAATACCTCATTGAAGCTGGACAAATTGAAGGACTCACTTATGATATAAGTGTTGGAATTTAGAGGCACGTAAACACGTAATACATGTCATCGGAAATAAACAGTTCACCAACAACGAACATATAATTGCATAAACGATTACAATAATCATAACGAGAAACCTTACAGTGATTCGATAACAGATTTCTCAACTATGGTATCCACGTAATCCCCGTGGACAGACTTGACAGATCTGCCAGCGTTGAATCTGAGACGGAATTTGCTAGGAAAATTCATAATCTAGATTTTATGGAGAAACTAGGTTTTCTTAAAACAACGTTAAATAATGAATCCCAAGATGTCATATATATAAGGAGAGATTTGCTTAAATCTCAAGCAATCTTTATTAGGAAGATAATCTCTAATCTTGCAAAACAAATCTCAAAGATATGTTTTTCCCTACGGATATTTTCCTATAATAATATTCCATAATATTATTTTGGGATTCCTATTTAATTAAATCTAATTTAATTAAATATTAATAATAATTAATTCTAAATTAATATATTATTAATTCTCCATAAATTAAATATTAAATCTAATTTAACACTTAATCAACCAACCATAATCCGCACACGGGAGTTACTTGTTGTGTGACCCATAGGACCTCATATATCGAGCGATTAGTCAAACTAACGGTCTTAATTGAACCCTAGATAATAAATTAGACATTCTCAATATATGAGGTACGTTGTGAGAAACGTGCAACTACCTGTAACTGTAACATAGGCTATTACGATTTCCTCCTTTCATTCACGGATAATCGATTAGTCTTGAACATGATAAAGTGTCTATTCAAATAACTTAATCAATTTATCTCCAATCACTAATTGATCACTTATGTCACACTTGGCCACAAAGTCCAAGTTGACGTGCATTGGCCAATGACTTTGATCGAATTATGATGAGAAGATGAGTATTGTCTCTAAATCCACTTTGAGGAATGAATCATTTTCTTGGCTCAACTACCACGCACATGTATTTCGTGATGAACCCAATCGAAGCCATATCTACCCATAGACGGGTGCAAGCGTCGGTCATGGTCAAAATTCATCACTCCACACATGTCGTGCGTATTGACCTCAAGTCAAAGGAGTATCGCATCGCTCCCACTAACCGAGACACCCGTAGACACATATAGTGGAACTACATCAAACGGTTTCTCAGATGGGTATACCAATACCCTCTAAGGTATTTGTGCATCCATCATGAGATACCTAGTATCTCGTAGTAAGTGAGATCTTACTACACTCTCTAAGAGTATGATGCAGATCGCACACCAATCTCCATTGCATCATCAATATCCCATTCTTGAGGATCATTGATCGGGGCTATTTGAGAGTCACGCTTAAGTCATCTGAGTTCTCACTCACTCAATGACATCAATGACTCAAGGGAACACTTGTACGAATAAATGCAAACAATCAAACATAATATTCAAACAAGTGTATTGTCATACATTAATATTAAATGAACTATAATATTAAGTCAAACTGAATATCATCGAGTATTATGTCCTTACAATAGATTATTTTTAGGACAGTAACACTAACAATAAGGGGTCTAATGACAGACCTAGGATATGAATGGGATAGTTATATGTTGATTACTTTTTGCTTTAATCACATATGTAATCAAATGTCATATTTTGTCAATAACTAAATGACACTCAATTTTTTATCAACACCCTTAGAAAAGTATCATTATAGGGCTCAAGTCTCATAAACTAGGAAAATCCTAGTTGTGACTATAGTACTCCATATCATAACAAACAAACCACCCTAACAAAATATCCTCACAGGGCTCGAGTCTCCTAAACTAGGAAAATTCTAGTGGTGACTAAAGTACTCAATATCAATAGCATAAACCATCCTCGTATAATATTCTCAAAGTGTTCAAGTCTCCTAAACTAGAAAAGCCCTAGTGGTGACAATAAATTTGAACTCTCATAACATTTAATTAGACATAAATTTGATCTCTCGAAAAATTTGAACCAATCATCACAGCAAAAATCAGAACCAACAATTTTAAGCAATAAAAATTCCATCGTAGGGCAGAAATCAAACAAAACAACCATAAGCAATAAATTACTCATCATAGTGCATAAGTCAAAACCAACAACCATGCTATAACGAACCAGCATAGCATAAATATTAATCCACATCACATAATCTAACACATTAGCAATAAATTTCAACTCATGGCATAAATCGAGCGCACAGGGCATAAACCGAAATCAACATATCACAAATTGAAAGTTGAAACCCACATACCATCTAACCAAAAAATTGTGCCCGCATAAATATTGCAATTAAAAACAATGAATAAATCGAATATCTTAGAGATGGAATCAATATGTAGAGCATTTCAAAGATGTGTCATTTCATTTTTATCATTTTCAGGGGCATTGTTTCGACCACAATAGGGTGGATCAACCTCCCAATCAATCAAATCGATCGAATTCCAAAGGGGGGTTTCGGATACTCTGTAAAGTATAAATCTCTCAACCTTAAGAAGCATCATATGGGGCGAGTCCTCGATGGGTGTTTTGGGAACAAACGAATCGAAGCATGAATTGGGTTGATATTGAACCAAATCAAGTGAATCAGACACTCGAACCATCAATTTGAGAAAATTAAAAAAGGAGCTTTCGGGATCAACAAATTCAAAGTAGGTATCGGTTAGAAACTCAACAAAATGGGGCAAATCAGACTTCCCAAGCATCAACCCTTTTGGATTAACCTTCCTAATCATGAAACAGGGCGAATTAGAATTCTCAAGCATCAAATTGGACGAATGTGAAATGGGACTGTCTGGTACGTCTATGTCGCACTCTAAATTAAAAAAATCAATATTTATTAGGGAGAGAGAGAGAGAGATGATTGATTGGGGTTAATTTCAAATGCGGTGGGTGTTATGTGGGATGGGTTTAATTGAGTTGGGGTTAGTTTTAATTGGGTTGGGTTTGGGATGTTAAATTGGATTGGGTTTAGTTTGAATTGAGGGCCCAATTCAATGACAATTTTGAAAATAAAATGATGTTGTAATATTATGTGTTATTTTCATATTGAAAATGTGTAAATAATGTTAGGACGTCTAAATAAGGTAAATGTGCAAGTAATTGTGGGATTGAGTAAGTATATAATATGACATTGTGTCATACAAATTTGTGTATATGAAGAGTAACTACACTTTGTTCATCGGACGCGTTTTTATGTTTCATCATTAAATTTTTCGCACCCCACATTTTTTTTCTTTCAAATGAATGATTTGATGTATTGTAATTCACTTTTTTAGATGGTTTCATAGCTATCATGTGTTTTGAACATATCAAGTGATATAAACATTATGTTTACTCTTAAACGGCCAAGTAAAATTATGTCATTTCATATGCATAGTGTAACCTCGGTGTCTCTCATTTTATTTCTCACTCGAAATATGAAGGGTGATATGTACAAGAATCATGTGAAATACTCCCTCCATTTCAATATAGATTTTCAATTTTTTTTGGGCTCTTTGATTAAAGAATATTATATAATAGTAAAGTAATAAATTGTGGGTACTTTACTTTTTTATTGAAAATTAAAGGGTACTTTTGATATTTGGGAGGGAGAAATTTTTTTTATGTAAAGTAATGAGTGAAGTAATGAGTAATATTTTTATAATATTGTGTGAAAAAAGAGGGATACAAATTATGAGTAATGGAGTTAATTTGTCCATTTATGAAAAAAAAAACTTATTGTCAAAGGGAAAGTTGAAAACTTATAATGAGACAGATAAAAAATGAACGTATGAAACTTATAATGGGGCGGAGGAAGTAAAAAATAATCTTGCTAGTTGCTCTATATTTTCCAGTGATGTAAAAGTCCCGATTAGTCCCCGCCTAGGCGACGTCTAGGCGCTAGGCGGTCATCGGCCGACCCGATTTTGCCTAGACGCCGCCTAGGTGACTGAGTCGGGAGGTGGACGGCTAAGTCAGGAGCTAGGTGTCCAACACTAATGTATTATTTGATAATGAGAGACTTTGTTTTTAGAATAAATTGATGGTAAGACAAAGATTGATAATTTTCACTACACTAAAATTTCAAAATACAAATTTGTTTAGTTTTTTTATGTTAAATTAATTTTCTTGTACTCTATAATGGATAATAGATATAAGAAAAGATTGTTATTTAGATTTAGACGGTTGTATAATGAATTAATTAATTAATTTTGAAGTGTATTTTTGTTATAATATATTGATAAGTAGTAAATAAAACTCATTTAGATGAAAAAAACAAAAGAAAACCGATCCGATCCGACCTGGTCTCGATTAGTCCCTCCAAACGACCTTTTTTAGGCTAGCGGTCCATATCCGTCATTATTTGAAAGGAATAAAAAAAAGAAACCCATTTTGATAAAGAAAAAAAGCTCTTTACCCATCACAATTAGAATTTCTTTTTATCCCTGTTGCAGTAAAAAAAAATATATATATACCCACATGACTCATATTTCATTAATTTTATTCACAATCGGTGTTTTACTTTTTGTTCTATCTTATAAATAAATAATATATGTTCATGTGTTAAAAATTCAAAAAAGTAATCATCAAGTGGAATAGATAAAATTAAATATGGGACCCGCTATCCAATTTTGAGATTATAATTACCCCAAAAGCTATGTTGCATAGGTGCGGGTCTTGAAGGGTGTGAAGTCACGATAAGATACTAAAGATTTTAAATACTAATTTTCAAAAAAAAATAAAAAAGCTATACTGGCAACGATAATCGCCTATTTATTTATATTTTATTATATATAACACTTATAAGATATATGAAAATTTTAAAATTAGCATATCAAATGTATGTAATTCACATAAAACTTAAGCATTTTCAATAATTTAATGTAATTAAGTAACAAACATTAATTCAAATAATATCAGTTCAATACATAAGTTATATTAAGGAATTCAATAAAAAAAAACAAGTGATATATTTTCAATTTAAATTATATTGCATAATAATGTTCAATTCAAATAACACATTTAATAATTAATAAAATGACCATATACATTTTAGTCTTAAAATATTGCAAAAAATAACAAAAAAAATTAAAAAAAAAATTCTAAAAAAATAACAACTCACGCACCCTTCCCGCACCGGATACGTGTATTCAGCGTATCAGATACGCGTATCTTAATTTCTTTTAAAAAAAATTACTCACGAATTCGCCATGTGGCGTATCCGGTGTGAATCCCACGCGAATCGCACCCGCACCCACATCCACGAAGTATCCAATACTGCACCGTATTTTTTTTTAGAAAAATCCATGCATCATAGCCCAAAAAGTGAAATTGGCTTCATCACTTATTTGAAAACTCGTCTAATTCGTGCATGCAACCCCAATAATTTGATGCTACAAATATCCCATCATTCCTTTCAAAAACTCCAATACCAACTTCTTTTCTCTCTGCCAAGTCAGTGTCGTACCTTCTCACAACTCCTCCCAAAAATATGTCCCATATTACCATCCTCCTCCTCCTTCTCCCTTCCCTCCTCCTCCTCTCCGCCGCCGCCTCTCAGCCCCGGATTCTACACGGAAACCTGCCCGGAAGCAGAACTCATCGTCCTTGATGTCATAAAGCAGGCCATGGCTAGAGAAACCAGAAGTGCTGCGTCTGTTATGCGATTACAATTCCATGATTGCTTTGTTAATGTAAACCCAAAAAAAATAAGTCACTTATTTTATTTGTTTTTCATTTATTTGATTTATGAGTTTTTTTTTTTTGGCTGAATTTTTGGTAGGGGTGTGATGGGTCATTGTTGCTGGAGGATACGCCGGAAATGCTGGGGGAGAAATTGGGGCTTTCGAATATAGATTCATTGAGATCGTATGAAGTTATTGATGAAGTTAAAGAGGCGTTGGAAAAAGCGTGCCCAGAAGTTGTTTCTTGTGCTGATATTCTTATCATAGCTGCGAGAGATGCTGTTGTTCTGGTATGCACCTTTAATTTCTCTCTCTCTCTTCATTTTTTTTTTCTTAAATAATTTTGGCCCAATTTATTGCTAAATTTTAAGAGCTAAAGTTGTTTTCGGAAAAAAAAAAAGGGGGGGGATTATTTTCGGTGAATTGAAGATAAATTTAAAGCAGATTAGTGAAGAAAGAGAGTATAAACTCTGTTTGTTATTTAAATGATAACGAAAACTGAAGTATTTAGATGGTAATGAGTTTTTCCCTTTTTAAAATTTTAGGGAGGCCCACTTTTCTTCACCTTGATCGGAATTTTGACCCCCTACTGAAATAGATATACACGATTATAAAAAGTGCCAATTCCCCCTTTCTGATTATAATTAAAGATATGTTTTCCAAATAAATTATCTCAACACCATTAAATAAAAGTACTATAATCTCAACAAAACTAATTCACACAACACTTTACCAATTTAAGTTGGCCTTACCCAAAACAGTTTTACACTGACCATCACTTTACAATTAAAAAAACAAAGTAATACTGTTAAAAAAAACACTGACAGTGGAGGACCCAGCTGGGAAGTAAAATTAGGCAGGAAAGACAGTCTAACGGCAAGCCAAGAAGCATCAAACGACATAATGGCAAGCCCAAGAGCCAATGCATCTTCCCTCATAACCCTCTTCTCCAAATTCAATCTCACCGTTAAAGATTTAGTCTGGGTCCCACTCCATCGGAAAAGGCAGGTGCTTTTCTGTCCTCTACAACCAGTCGGGCTCCGGCCGCCCCGACCCGGCTCTCCAACCCGAATACCGCGAAAAACTCGACCGACGAAGAGGTGCGTAAGCACATTAAAATTGAGACTTGGACGCCACACCGGAAAGATTCAACAACCGGTATTTCAAAGATCTGGTTATGGGGAGAGGGTTTCTGAATTCAGATCAGACGTTGTACACGAATGCTGAAACTAGGGAATTTGTGAAGATGTTTAGCGAAAATGAGGAGGAATTTTTTAAGGGAATGATTAAGATGGGGGATTTGCAATCTGGAGAGATTAGGAGGAATTGCAGGGTTGTTAATGGCAGAGCTGTGGAATAATTGTTTTGTGTTCATTTGTGAACAAGTATTGTTGGAATGAATGATGTTTCATTTTATTTTTGGTAATAGATGATGATGGGTGACTTGATCTAATGTATTTAAAATAATTATTCTTGTTGGTTCAAAATCGACGGAGCTCTAACTTAATATTTGAGTCATGGACTCGTGATTAATTTTAAAATGTGATTGCAATGGATCTCCACAAACTCATGGGTAATATGATATGAGCAAATAGGAAGCGTCTCATTGATCTTAGTATCTCATACAATTTTTTTTTTTATCAGAATTCCAAATGTTTAGGCGGTTATATTTCACAAATAAATTGTACAACTATAAAATTTAAATAGTGGATCTTCTGTGAATCAGGTGCATTGTGCATTACATAGTGTATTTTAAGAACATACAATTTATTGCAATGAAATATACAATTTGTTATATTAAAACATGCAACCTATGTTAGTGAACAAATTTTGTATTACAATGCAACAAATTATATGTTTATAAAATATGTTATGGAGTGTATGGTTCATTTGGTGCATACAAGACCTAATCAAATTTAGAAGGGGCAAGAAATATTCACTTTGCTTTTGTGTTTTCTTTGTTTCAACTGTTGAACATCTCGTGTTTAACTACACAAAAATTCCCATGTTTCCCTCCGCAGTCTCATGCTCAGTTATATTTTGTGGATCCCAATTTTAGCCACTCACCAAGGAAGAGTGGTTTTACGAACAAACAGGTTGGTACCGCAATCCTCAGGCCACTTTTTTATTATGCAGATTTGGAAGATTTGCAGAGGAGGTATTCTGAAATGTGACAAATCAGCATGGAAATTTATGGTAAATTTAGTATATGAGACAATTTTATAGTGAGAAGGGACATAATTTAGTCATTAACAATTTAACACCTTAGAAAGGGTAGGTGTGCTAGCTATTCTCTTTTTTGGCATGGCGTAGTTCAGAGTCGATGCGTTTGTTTTGGGACTCACACGGATGAATTTAGTACTTTGCGCTCCCCCTGTCATACGAGTTTGAGATTTAGAATCTAGTTTTCAAATCCCACATTCAATCGACACCTACAAATACCTATAAAATATATTATTACTCTTCTCAATACATCACACTTTATACACTTTATTACTCTTCTCAATATAATATAATAATACAATATCAACATTGATTTGACATAAAGTTAAATCTCACTCTACTCAAATCCCAAAACAAACACATACATTTACTATTCATCAAGGATTCTAAATCCCTGAATTTTAAAACACTGACTTGCTCCGCACACTTAAATCCCAAAACAAAAGCACTCTTATAGTTTTCCCATTGTATATATTTCTTTATATTTCTCTTTGCCTGATAAAGAAAAAATAGGTGATAAAGAAAAAAAGGTAGGTGTTGATTTAGGCTAGTGTTTAACCATATAAATGAGACTGTCTCATATAAATTTGTCATATTGTTTAGCTTTTCGAAAAATCATCCATAAAATCAAGCATTTTTTTAAATTTTGCAAAGAAAATCAAGCTCACCCTCATCTCTCTCTCATTTTGATAACTTAACTATCCCGAGGCTGCTTGCAATATTTATATTTTAAAACAAAAATTCATACTAAACTATCTAATAAAACAAAGTACAAGCTAACTCAAATCAATACTCACCCCATTTTAAAAAATTAATTAAATAACACTCAAATTATACTCCATCTAATTGTAAAAGGAAATATGCCTCATCTTCTAATATTGTTTGCGGTTTGAATTTTGTTTAAAGAAATAAAGTGAGGAAAACTCTCTTTAAATATTTTGCTGAAATTTCTAAACGCATCCTGAAATTTTTAAAATAAAATATTTACACTAAATGTATAGATAATCCTTGTATAAAATTAAACTCTGTTAATGAAAGACTACCATTATTCGCTTGTAATTAGCCAACATACAAGAAACAATACCAACTATTCAATCATAAAAATATATATTTCGCTCTTAACTAGCAAACCAACGTATTCACTGTGAAATTGACCATTCTCTCATAACGAACATTACACTAAAAATACTTACAAAGACAAAACAAAACATTATTCGAACAGCTCAAACTAAAATGACCATAATCGTTCACGCAGAATAGGCTAACATTAAGAGAATGTCAGTTGACTCAGTTCCCATAAAGAAACACATTGATGAATTATAATGCAAATGGCACCCCAAACACCACACTTAGAACCCACAGATTCAGTTATGCAATCACAAACACTAAAACGATGAGTATAAAACTATGCTTATGTTTATGATATCACAAAATGGACGAAAATTGGTAAGACAACTGGCATAAAACTCAAATGAGAATACAAAATGCACCTGCCTGAGAAGAAACATAAATATAATAAATAGACATCCGCAAAAAACATGTATCGTATTAAAGTCTCAACTGGAAACAAAATCAAAAGTAAACAAGGGGATGTTTAATTTGGGATGGGGGTGGACGGGTAAAACAACGGGATTTCAACATTCTTAATAATAGTCAAAATTATCTAACCTTCAAATAGGTTCAATTGCAACATGATTTACCCAGAAAAATGATTTGGAACCTAAGCAGCAGCTGACTTTTTGGATACAACAGCAGAAAGTCTGGACCTCTTCTTGGCCAAACTCTCGCTCCTCTTTTCCCTCTGTTCCTTCAATCGAGACGCAAGCAGCTTCTGGTACTCAACAGCTTCCGACTTGGCCTTGGCGATTCTCTTCTTCTTGTCAGAAATTCTAGCTCTCTTCCTCTGCAATGTCAATGGGGTAACGAGCCTCTGAATCTTAGGGGCTTTGCTCACTTTCTTGCCTGTTGTCATCCACAAACACAAATCAAAAGGTAAGCAACTATGAAAAAATTTCAAGCTCTTGAATGTAGAAGCTATAGCAAATACTTAAAAATTAACCGTTGCTTGCACTTTGGTTAA
Source organism: Stenogyne calaminthoides (assembly GCA_037126765.1). Taxonomy (NCBI): domain Eukaryota; kingdom Viridiplantae; phylum Streptophyta; class Magnoliopsida; order Lamiales; family Lamiaceae; genus Stenogyne; species Stenogyne calaminthoides. The sequence goes on along the minus strand of JBBCBC010000022.1, from coordinate 27,040,166 downwards.
TTGAAGCACATTTTATGTTTTTAACAAGAAAACAAGTCTATAATTCGGGACACATGAGACTAGCAAGGAAGTCTATTTTGGCAGTAAGGAGGATTATTTTAATTTCTCTTGGAAAACCAAAAAGCAACAGATATTTTGAGACAATTCTGTAAGACAGTAGTTAAATTAGAACGGAAGGAGTAAGAATGAAAGCTCACCATTTTTGGTTGTGAATGTTCGGCGGTAAGTGTTGACGTACTTCCTCACATCATCATCCTTGGAGAGGTTGAAAAGCTTGCGGATCTTCGAGGCCCTCTTCGGACCTCTCATCCTTGGCTTCTCAACATCAGTTAGCCCAGGAAGATCATTCTCTCCCTTCTTAACAATCACCAAATTCAAGACGGAGAGATCTTGACTAACGATGCAACCACGAACAGACTTCCTTCGGCGCTCACCGTTCCTCCTACCATGACCACGGAAGCATGGACTCCCTATTTAATAAAACACAGGATTCATGTAAATCAAAGAGATAAAGATACTAAGCAGGAGTATGGAATCAATAGTGAGTGAGAATCACTTTTTTCAAAAGCTCTGAGAATGAACTTCTGAAAAAAGTGATTCCGGAAGCTAGTTATTGTGTTTGCAAACACACCCTAAAGCAAGTAGACACAAAATGTATGTCACAAACCTCTGTGCATCAGGAGTCTAACACGGCCAGGTGTCAACACACCCTGCTTCATTGGGAAACCTTGCTTGTCACAACCTCCCATAATCTTGAAAACATAGCCTTTGAACTCCTGATATTATGAATTAAAAATGTCATAATATGCATTAAGTGCTAATTGGTAGTAGATGAATAAAAATTTCATGCAGAGAAGACATACATCACCCAATGGATCTCCAATGACTTCCTGCGAGATCCTCTTGTCATAAAATATACGTCTGTGATACAAGATGTGAGATGTGAGATGAATCATTTTCTCATCATATATACAAAGTAATTGATTCTAACATCAAGAGAAGTGGAACACATTTCATAGGAAATTAGAATAAAACCTGGGCAACCAAAAATAGTTCACACAGATAAGCTAATACAGCAGAATGTAAGTTAACCCACTTGAAACACACTTCTCTACAAACTAGATCAAAATAATCACCTAACACATATTACAAGTCCTTGTAAGTCCTTCTAAGAACTAAAAATCAAAGATCAGATTTCCATGACATTGCTGAAAGATTCTGAGTGGATAGAACCAAAATGAGAAAAGGCAACAGATGAACACACTTGTTAATATTTTGAAATTAATACAATACAGTTTTCATATCAATCTAATACACAAAAATACGAATTCTAAAGATACTTGAGTATGATGAAATAAAAATAATTTATACATTTAAGAATAATTGACCTAAGAGCGCTAACTGGAAAAACATTTCACTAAATATACTGCTATGGTCACTAGATTTACCGATCTTAATCAGCATTCCGATTGCAATTCTAATCCAAAATGAATACCAAAAAAAACACGTCATTCGGCGCTCCATACCCAGTTTTTACCATCACATTAAAATTAATCATCTAAATCATAGCTGTACAGTAAACTTCAACTGCAATCCATATAAAAAAAACAAAGTAAATGCAAAAATGAAGACGTACAGCTTCTGGTCATCATCGATCTCGAGCTTCTTCTGGCAGCCCGTGGTTGGATTCGCAATGTTGAACTACAAAAATCGAACAACCACAAAAACTCTAAATCAAATACCATTTGACACAAACAGTTCATAATTTCATGATTTCAGAAGGAAATTGAAAATATACCTTCATTTTCAATGAAGCGCAGAAGAAGAGGCGGCGAAGATGTAATGCTAATGCCCTGACGCTCAGCCCCTTGCTCCGAAGTTAGGGTTTTCGGCCGAAAGTTGGTTGACGACTTTATATAGGTTGAGAGGCGCAGTGTTTGTGGGCCGGCCCATTTACTGGTCTCTTGGGTTTGGGCTAAAGTCCATACAAAAGTATGGTCATTGATTTTTGTAAGTATGAAGGTTTCATAGCTCGTTATGTGTATTAATTAATGTATATTATACCCGCGTATTACGCGGGGTTGAAATTAAATTAAATAATTATGATGTTATAAAATAAATTTAAATATTTTTATCTATTTATTATGAAAAAATTCGCAATTTGGAAAGGCGCATTAATTTTTTTCTATGGTAAATGATAAATATTTATTATTCAAAAAATTTAATTTTAAAAATCTAGTTGTTTGAAGGAATTTAAAGAGTATAGCTAAGACAAAGTATATTGTGAACAAGTTTTACGGTGAAACTGGTTAAGGAGTGTGACTTATATTACTAAAGTGTGTGACTTTTTACTGTAAAGTGTGTGACTTTTTACTGTAAAGTGTGTGACTTTTTACTGTAAAGTGTATTACTCATAAAAGTGAAGGGTGTGACTTATATTATAGCAAAGAGTGTCGCAGTGATAACTGAAGTGTGTGACTTATATTACTAAAGTGTATGTCTGTAAAAAAAAAAAACCAATTTCACGGTGAACTAGTTTCACAGCATACCAACTCTATAGCTAATCACATCTACGTACGATTTGATACATATTTTTTTTTCATACAAATATTTATTATACAAAATCTTTGAAAATAAAATCTAATTATTTGTATATTTTAGAAAATCTCTAAAAAATCTAATTTTAAAGAGTTGTAACTAATTATATCTATGCAAGATTGATATATAATTTTATCTTTGAAAAATCTAATTGTTATACTAATTTATTGGTCTATAAACATAAAAATCATTTCCTCATGCAAAAATGATGTACTTGAGATTTTAAATTTATATATGATTTACTGATTATGGGGAAAATTGTAAAATTATTTCAATATCATAAGTAGAAATTATTATGATAAACAAATGATAAGTTAATATGACATATTTAACTGTACATATAAATGAATATATGTATACATATATATATATACTAGTTTGTATACCCACGTATTACGCGGGTTTGAAACAATGTTGATGTTACAAAAGTAATTCTAAAGTTTTCATTTATTTATTATGAAAGATTTTGCAATTCAAAAAGTCGAATTAACTTTTTTCTGTTGTGAATGACAAATATTTATTATTATTATTATTATTATTATTATTATTATTATTATTATTATTATTATTTTGAAAAATCTAGTTGTTTGAAGAATTTTAAAGAGTTATAGCTAATCATATCTACGCAAATTTTGATACATAATTTTTCCAAACAAATATTTATTATACAAAATATTTGAAAATAAAATATAATTGTTTGTATATTTTACAATATCTCTAGAAAATTTAATTTTTTGAACAATTTTAAAGAGCTATAACTAATCATATCTACGCAACATTTGATATATAATTTTATCTTTGAAAATTTTAATTGTTATACTAATTAATTGGTATATAAACATTAACTCAAATTACTTGCCTCAATATTCTCTGCAATATATACAAAATGCTTCAAATTACTTATCTCAATATTTCCTGCAATATATATATAAAACGTGAATATTAATCGCTAAAACAAATCGTCAATAATCCATGAGAATAAGAACATTAAGATATTTAATCTTCACAAACAATTGCAAGACAACCTGCAAAACTATATATAAAAAAAAAAGAGTAATTAAGAACATTACCACATAAATATTCAACATGTAAAAATATAAATTTGAAAAACCCCAAAATACGTTATAAAATCCTAAGTGAAGTACAACCTTAATTTGGCTTGAAAAGCGCACAATAACCAACATTGATTTTGCGACCATCCTGATATCAATTAACCGAGGGAGTATATTTTAGTTGTGAAATTATACAGCAGATTTTTAGATGTATGATTTGTTCAAATTTGCATTTGGTTGGAATATGTACTTTAAATCTCAAAGATTCTTGTGTCATTTTTATAATCCCTAAAGCAAATAACCATCGCACTACGTATTGATTATTTGTTCAGTTTTCCATGATATATTTACTATAATCTAGAAAAAGAGATTTTTTGGAGAAAAAGGCATGCGCCTTAATTTTTATTGAAATCAGTTGGAGGATCAGAAATTATTCAAATGGAATTGGATGCAATTTGAAGTCATTCGAGGAGTTAAAATTTGCAATTTTTTTTAAGATAATGAGATATTTTTTTTGATAGTATATCTATTTAAGATTCTTTAAATAATTGAATTTTCCTGAAATTTTGTAAAATATATATTTGACTGAAATTAGATATATTCTTTTGTACAAAGTTAATTAATAGATTTAAAATAATTTTTTTGAGAAAAATATATATTGTAAATTTTGTATAGATATGATTAGCTATATTTAAAATCCTTCAAATAAATAGAGTTTACAAAGATTTTGTATAATAAATATTTGGCTGAAATTAGATATTTTTGCACAAAGATAGGTAATAGATTTATAGTAAATTTTTGGGAAAAAAAAATTTATATAGCGAATCTTGTGTAGTTATAAATCTTTAAAATCATACAAACAAATTAGATTTTTCATAAATATATTATTTTGAACAAAGATAATTAATAAATTTATAGCTTATTCTTCGAAAAAGGATATACAACAAATCTTGCGTAAGCATCTTTCAGAAAATTAGATTTTTTCAAAGATTTTGTATTAACAAATTTATCAAATTAGAAGAACCGCTATGAACTGTTGTGTTCGATATAATTATTCAATTTAATCGAACACGTCGAAGGGACACGTGTATTAATCAACTATTAAAATAATCATGCTCGATGGACAAGTGTGCTCGCTGCTTGCCGACCAAACATATTTGCTCGCCACTCGCAGACTAAGCAAGTTTGCTCGCCGGTTCGCCATTCGCCGAACAAGCATCATTTGTTCGGCGGCTCGCCGCTCGCCGAACGAGCAAATTTGCTCGTTGGCTTACCGCTCGCCGAACGAACACGTTTGTTCGCTGGCTCACCACTTGCCGATCAAGCAAATACGCTTGCAGCTTGCCAAATCTGGCATAATGACTTGATGCAATTTTGAGATAATCCTGAAGAGATGTTGATCTGATCCGTTGAGCTGATCGGATCAGGCAAGAAGAAATCAGATAGCCTGAGTCAAGTAACCTGAGGGTCGATGTCCGATCGAAAAAAGCGAACTCAAGAAAGCCTGAGTTACCTAAAAGCTCAGATCACCTGAAGGCTCAGGTAACGTGAAGACTCAGTTAACCTGAGCCCAGATATGCTCGATGAGGACAATGTTCCTGTATAAAATTGATATGTCCGAAGGGGCGAACAGGGAACCAATCGAGCAAAATATGAGTTGGACGACCAAAAGAGTGCCATATGAACAAGCAAATATAAAGGTCAACCAGAAAGACGAAATTGAAAACGTGGCAGCATCACATGAGTTCTTACAAGATACAAAGTCTCCAGCTCATGCTTGCCAAACCAGCTCATGCTTGTCAAAGTACTATAAATAGAAGAAAAAAGAACAAGAGAAAGGTTCAGAAAAATTCCAGGGTTCACCTAAAATTTCCAAGTACTCTCATACGTTGATAAAAAATCCCTAGCACTTATACACTCACTCTCCAAATCATCTTTTTTCATGGAAGTTCTCCCCATGAAAAGTATGGTGTACTGTGTATGTAAATCTCGCAATACAACATCCCTGACTTGGAATGCCCCCAGAGTAGTCATTTATTGACGAACTGGGTCAACAATTTCCTATTTTTTACCATATATAGTACACGTACTTATTTTATTTGTGAGTTGTTATCAAATTAGCCACATAATATTCTCCATAAAAAATGACTCGCAACAATTGGCGTTAGAAGGAGGGTACAAAAAACCAACCCATACACAATCCCGTAGATAGCTGAGGCAGAAAAAAGAAATATAATGCATCAATCTAGGAATACTCAAACAGAGAGGTCGGGACAAAGCCAACCTCACGATCGGAAAGAGGCTCAGCATCAGCCTCACAAAAATCAGGCCGCGGAAACCATCAATCTTGAAGATATCGCCAACGATCCGGCGGCCACAAAAAAGGCCATCACTTTCTTGTTGCAAGCACAGAAAGAGAGGGCCGAAAAAGAGTTGGCCAAGTTGAAAGTTCAAGATGATGATGATCGACGCTCGCTACACCTGATAGCGAGCAAGTTAAATTGAAAGCTGCACGGAAGCACGCCGACAAAAAGGCTGATGATATGTCGGATGACGAGCAGCCTCAAGGGTCTAGACCATCAGCGTTTGGACGTTTGAGGCTCTCCGCTAAAGATCGAATCGACAATTATAGTCGACAGGATCCCGGGAGGGAACAACCGACGAACATGCCGGCTCCTTCAGATCCTCATGATCGCCCGCATCCCGAACAAAAATCGGCTGGAACTAAATTGTCTATCCATCATCGATTGGGTAGTCAAGGACGAATTTGGAAAGGGGGACTGCCCCATCACGAGCATGACCCTCTGGGTCCTCATGATGGGACACAACCCCGATCCAAGTCTGTCAGTTCTACGAAATTTGCAGAAATGCAAAAAGCAATCGAAGGCTTACAGGCCGACCTGGCCGCAACGAAAGGACTCCTTCGGGCGAGCACAATGCCCTGCTCGCCACTAACACCAGCGATCATGGCAGCCGAAATACAAGAGAAAGTGGCAAAGATCCGACCACCAATCCCTATATTCGATGTTGAGTCCGACCCACATGTTCATCTCAGCAAATACTCAGACTTTATGATCGCCATGGGCGCCACCTACGTGACGCAGTGCCGATCATTCCCCATGTTGGGTGACCGTGCCCACAGATGGTTTTCTACTCTGCCCGCTGCGTCCATCACGTCTTTCGCCCAACTGGGACAGAAATTCCTGTCCCATTTCTCATCCATGTGTGCTCGCCCAACACCTAAACAAAGGTTGTCACATTTTTCCCAGCTAAAGGGTGAGTCAGATCGAGCATACATCGAAAGATTTGATAAATGTTTGTACGATGGAGCCCTAGTTGAAGAGGATGCCAAGATCCTCATGGTGGTCGGAGACCTGACCCTGAATACGGATATGTGGAAAGCCATGCATCAGGATTGACCGAACACATATTCCGAATTCCGAGAGCGAGCAGCCAAGATTATAGCCATGCATGATCTGCTTGCCCAATCACGATTGGGTCAGGGAACAACAACAAAAAAGGTTTTTGGTAAAAAAGTAATGAATGAGGGGGGTATAAACCCCCAGGGTCTTTCTAACCATTCGAAGAAAGAGCTGAAGCAAACGCCCTACGAAGTCTTCTGGGCGTTTCAGCAGAAACAATTTTTAATCAAATCAAAGATCGGGACACGTTGGATAAGCCACGAAGAATCATAATGGATAAAAATCGGCTTAACGCTTCCAAATATTGTAATTATCACGAGTACATCGGACATAATACCGAAGATTGTCGCGATTTACTTCGTCAACTTTGGAAGTTATATGAAGAGAACCGTCTCATGCAGTTCCTAAAAAAACCGGCGAATAGAGATTCCCAATTAGAAAAAATAGGAGATCGTAGGGGTAAGCGAAAGGCCGAAGAAACATCTGACAGTGATCCCGAGGAATCCCATAAGAGGTCAGAATTACCTAAAAGAGGGGCTCCTACTATGGGTAGAGGTCAAGAAAGTCAAGAAATCAACATGATTCGTCCTGATTATGGTCCAGTGGGTGGATGCTATCAGGCACCGACATTATCGAACAAACGAAAGAAGATGGAGATGCGTGCCATGCAAAGCATCCATCAGGTGAAGGTGGCGAGCACATCAGCTAGCACGCCACCCTCTCACCAAATCATGTTCTCAGAAGACGATCTCAACGGCATAATCACCCCCCACAATGACTCTCTAACCATCAGCGCTCGTCTTCTCGGTTTGAAGGTGCATCGCCTCCTGGTCGATACCGGAGCATATGCGAACATTTTATTCGTTAACACTTTGCACCAAATGGAGAAGCAAGTTGGGGACTTGAGTAGTTATATAGAACCATGTGATCACACCATCATGGGTTTCGGGGAATCTGTAACCCGACCCTATGGTATGATCAGGTTAGGAGTCGAGCTAGAGTCAACTTTAAATCCGGAGATTCGACGAACTAGAATGCTAGATTTTGTAATCGTCGATGCTCCGTTTACTGATAACGGGTTTCTAGGTCACCCGTTTATTCAGGAATTTAAAGCTGCCTGTTCAACTTATTACTACTGTGTTAAATTTCCAACTCAAGAGAGAACGAGTAGCGTAAAAGGCGACCAGAAAAAAGCTCGAAATTGTTTGCTGTCATGTGCGCCAGAAAAACAAAATATCGTTAACATGATGGAGCAAACATGGAAGACTGGAGAATCAAGCCAACAGACGAATACGTTGCCAAGATATCCCCTTTTGACGAGCACATCTCCACGGGCGGACATAGAACCTGGGATGATAACCCATGTTCTAGATTTAATGAACATAGATCCGCCAAACGAGATACCGAACCTAGAACCTCGTGTAGGTTTTGAACCTATGGAGGTAGATGACGAACACCGGGGGTCGATCGAAGATCCTCGGTGGAAGCAAAAAAGAAAGCGAGCAACACCTATCGAACAATTGGAGTCTGTCAATATCGACCCGAACAGACCGAAATTAGAAGTATTCATTGGATCTGAATTACCGGAACCATTCCGAACAGAAATGATCGAATATCTTCAAGCAAATTTGGATGTGTTCGCTTGGTCAAATGAGGACATGGTTGGCATTGATCCTAAACATGCATGTCACTCCCTTAACCTTGATCCAACACAAACTCCAGTAATCCAGAAGCGCAGAAAGTTCAGTCCGGAGAAGTATGCAGCTATGAATAGTGAAATCAAGAAATTGCTCGATAATAAATTGATTCGAGAAGTAAAATGCCCAAGATGGCTTGCGAACCCTGTGCTCGTTCTCAAGTCTAACGGAACTTGGAGACTATGTATAGATGTCACTGATTTAAACAAGGCATGCCCGAAAGATAATTTTCCGATGCCACATATCGATTACTTGGTCGATAACACAGCAGGACATGAGCTCATGACCTTCATGGATGCTTTTGCTGGCTATCACCAAATACCCATGCATCCGGACGATCAAAAGAATGCGACATTCTGCAGCAAAAAGAATATGTATTGTTGGCTACGCATGCCATTCAGATTAAAGAATGCCGGAGCAACATATCAACGTTTGGTGAACAAAATGTTCGACGAACACATAGGCCGAACAGTTGAGGTGTATATTGATGACATTGTAGTAAAAAGCGAACACAAGGAAGACCACATCACCCACCTCGCACAAACGTTTGATATTCTCAGGGAGTACAACATGAAGCTAAATCCGAAGAAATGCAACTTTGGGGTTCACTCAGGAAAATTCCTAGGACATATGGTCAGTCAACAGGGAATTGAAGTGAACCCATCAAAGATTCAAGTCATGCTCGACATGCAGGCCCCCAGGAGTGTGAAAGAAGTCCAAAAATTAACTGGACGTTTGGCTTCTATAAATCGATTTATATCACGAACTGGGGACAAATGCAAACCTTTCTTTGATGCATTAAAGAAAGGGAAATTCCAGTGGACAGAGTATTGCCAAAACACATTCGAGTCATTAAAGCAATACCTTGCAGATACTCAAACATTGTCTAAGCCTGTTCCAGGCGAACAACTTTATCTGTATCTTGCTGCATCCGAGCATGCAATTAGCGCTGTGCTCATTCGGGCAGAGGGCACGACACACTTGCCTATTTATTATGTAAGTCAAGTGCTCAAAGAAGCCGAGCTCCGGTACCCTCCACTCGAAAAACTTGCATATGCTCTCGTTATGAGTGTTCAAAAATTGCGACCATATTTTTTCGATCACTCAGTCGAGGTGTTAACCACATTACCATTGCGACAAGTTCTCCACCGACCAGACACTGTGGGAAGATTACTCAAATGGGCGGTGGAGTTAGGCCAATTTGGCATTACGTTCGCACCACGAACAGCAATGAAGGGCCAGGCTATGGCCGATTTCATGGTCGAGTTGATATATCCACAAATACCCGAAAGAGGTGTCGACCAACCATGGCACATGTATGTGGATGGCTCATCAACAAGTACAAGAGCCGGAGTAGGCGTGGTTCTCATCAGCCCAACTCGTCAAACTTTCACGACGGCCATCCGTTTTGATTTCCCAGCCACGAATAATGAGGCCGAGTACGAAGCTTTGATCGATGGACTACACATGGCTATGACAATGGGAATTCAGAGGCTGGTGATTTATAGTGATTCTCTACTAATCGTATATCAAGTATTAGGCGAGTACGAGGCCCCGAGGCGAACAGATGGCACAATATCAGCAACTAGGAAAAGAGTTGCTTGAACAATTCGAACAAGTTTACGTAGAACAATTACCAAGGTTGGATAATTCATTCGCAGATGCCTTGGCACGTTTGGCAACAACAGAAGGAGTGACGAACACGACGGACATTGTGATCGTCACAACTTGTTCGCCATCAATCCCCAGAGTTATGGTCGCCCATGTGACAGGCGAGCAAGAAACCTGGATGACTCCAATTATAAATTACTTACAAAAAGGACTTCTCCCTGAAAATAAAGCACAAGCTACTCGCCTCAGATTACAAGCTGCTCGTTATACTATCTTAGACGAGCATTTATTACAAAAGAAGTTTCTCACTTCCATTACTGAAGTGTATTACTCCTGAAGAGGGTCATGTAATTCTGGAACAGATTCATGATGGAGTATGCGGAAACCATTCAGGTGGACTTGTTTTGGCACATAAAACTATCAGACAAGGTTACTACTGGCTGACCCTCAAAAAAGACTCGCTCGCATATGCTCGCTCGTGTCACAAGTGTCAGGTACACGCCCCACTTATCCATAGCCTACCTGAAGAACTGGTGTCGGTTTACAGCCCGTGGCCATTTGCTAAATGGGGAATCAATTTGATCGGCCCATTTCCTACTGGCACATCGGGAGTAAAATATGTTGTGGTTGCCGTTGATTACTACATTAAATGGGCGGAAGCCGAGGCCATTGTTAAAGCCACCGAACAAAGAATGTGGAACTTTGTTTGGAAAAATATCATTTGTCGTTTTGGGCTTCCCCAATCATTGGTAACAGATAATGGCAAACAGTTCGATGGGAGTGAATTCCGATAAAATTATGCTCGCTGGGGCATAAAAAAGCATTACTCTACTTCGTATTACCCCCAATCAAACGGACAAGTAGAAGTCGTCAATAAAATTATCAAGCATACCCTTAAGGCTAGACTTGATAATTCCAAGGGGGGAGGATGGGCTGAAGAGTTGCCCGAAATATTATGGGTCTATCGAACTACTTTCAGAACATCAACTGTGGAAACCCCTTTTGCCCTGGCATTTGGTGCGGAAGCTGTTATACCCGCAAAAGTCAAGATTCCGAGCCATCGGACTATGACTTTTGGAAAGCACATCAACGACCAGGCGCTCGCCCTAAGTGCAGACCTGTTGGAAGAAAGAAGGATAGCTGCTGATTTCAAGAACTCCATGTATAAAAAAAGATCAGAAAAGTTCTATAACTCCAAAGTCCGAACACGCAGGTTCAACGTGGGCGAGTTGGTTCTAAAATGAGCAATGGGGGTGCCAAGTGGTGTGTTCGGTCGAGTCTGGGAAGGTCCATTCAGAGTTACAGAACGTTTGTTAAACGGGGCTTATGATTTGGAAGACCTGAATGGAGTCTCATTGTCCTACTCGTGGAATGCGTCAAATCTGAAAAAATATTATCAGTAACGACGAGCACAACTGGCCGAGCATAATCAACCATTCGGCTCGACGAGCATAATTGGCCTAGCATAGTTACCTATTCAACTAAGACGAGCAGGACAATCATGAAGGAAGAACACACCATGTTCGACAGGAATTTCTGGATCTTCGCCAAGAAATTCTGGCCAGCTCTATCAAAAGATAGAAGATACGTGTCAAAACAAGTTGAGAAGTGGTGGCAACCAAAAGAGGTATGTGTCAATCCTTGAATAAGAACTGGAAAAAACAAGGAGAAATGTCAAAATGAGGATTTAAAGCAAGAAGACCAGCACCAACTAGCTATGCCAGCACATGTTTGGGATAGTACTATAAATAGGCATATTGATAGCTGAAGAAAGTGGAGAAAAACAAGAGAAAAAAGAAAAAATACTGCAAGTATAGTAGAAGAAAATTCAGCTATCGAGAGAAAGTTGGTTTGATATGCCTCCAGACGAAGATTTTGACACTCCGAGCAAAGGTTGGTGCTCGTTACAGACTCAAGAAGCTCGGCAGAGTCATGGTTGCCACTCCACGTTACTCACTGCTTATGCAGTAGTAAATCACTAGTCCCCTACGCATCCCCAAAATCTCTTCCGAGGGAGAGGGATGTCGTGGTATCCGCTCGAAATGACGCGCGGATGCTGATGCTCAGGCATCTATAGAAGGGGACAAAAAGGTACGAGCAGAGGCTTTTGCTCGCGCCTGATATAGGCGAGCAGGAATGCTCGCCACATGCTCATGTCCGCGGCAGCCCGCATAATCACAGCTTGTCCAGGAGGGACAAACGCTTATGCTGCTGCTACTTGAGCATGTTACTTAAAGAGGAGTAGACAAGCTGATCCGCCTCATGCTTGTCAACATCAATTCCGCGGACGAGATGAGGCCAGCTCATGTGTATTTCAAGACAAGGTTTTTGCTAAATTCAAAACCATAGTCTGATGTCTATAGTTATGTGTAATAGACAGTCTTCTTCAAATGTAAAGGTTGTAATAGAATACAACGTGTTGTAATAGAATACAACGTGTTGCAAAAACATTTTCGTTCGTTAAGTTTTTCTAATTGAAGCCTATCAGAGGTCGCACCTAAGCCGGACGACCCGAACAAAGACGAACGAGCCGAAGTTTATGTTCACCTGACGAACCAGTTCGTACTCAGATACCCACATCAAAAGCGAGTGATGGGTATGCAGTCGCAAAAGACGACTCGTACTTACAGATACCCGCAGCAAAAGCGAGTGATGAGTATGGGGTCGCAGCTAAATAAGACGACCCGAGTACGAAGTGATCGCGCCTAAATAAGACGATCACGAAACAAGAAAGGGGGGGTTGCATATAAGTTAACCCATCTGGTCGCAGCTAAATAAGACGATCAACCTGACTGCACCTCAATAAGACAATCAAAAACCAAAGAAGTCAGGGTGGAGCATAGACAAAGATCATGTTTGAATTCATTCAGAAGAAAAGAGGCAAAAACTAGGAAACAAGACAAACATCAACCATTCATCAGCAACAAAATTCATCCTCGACCGATCAGGTTAGAGGAAATTGTTCAATAAGCAAATTTAATCATTCAACATCGAAATTGTTCGAACAAGAAAGAAGAAGATAAAAAATTACACAACGACTTTGGAAGAAACTGTTCAGCAAAGCAAAAATAACACTAAGGAATAAATTTGTTATTGGGGGTGGGCGGAAGCGATGTATCGAACAAATCCTGCCCCATCTGCTCGGCCCCTTCAGGAACAGCTCCTCCAGCATTGTCGGGCCTAGTTTGCTCGCCAGGTAGCACATTCTGCTCGACTTCGGGAGGCCCCCTTTGTTCGTTCTACACCTGATTGAACCCGTGCTCGGCTCGGTGAGTCTGGTCGACAGTATCAACAATGTCCGCATCCAAACCATCTTCCTCATCCAAAATAGGATCATCAATCTCGATCCCATCAGGAAGATTAGAGAAATCGCACAGATCGCTCAAATCAGATATCGGAAGGTTGCGATCCGGGGGGTTGTCGATCAGGTACTTCTGAAAATGGGTTATGAGCGGGGCAATCTGGTCGGCAGCGAGCATGTGTCTAGCAGAACGGATGTCATCGGCAAAGGCACATATGTAAGAGAAATTCGACATGGAATCAACATACTCCTCAGTGTGCAATCTTGAATTTTCGAGACCCAAACGAGTGTTGGTCTCTTCAGGAATACGGAGTTGTTGGCCGAGTAAATTCTTCTCGCATTCCACGGCCTCGAGGCCAGTTCTGAGTTTACGAAGCTCGACATTCATTTCATCTTGAACTCTCCTAATGCCGACCACCTCCTCCCGAGCAAGGCTTAGCTCCTCCCTCGCCTGGCGAGCATCTTCCTGAGCTTGCCGAGCATTCTCTTGAGCCTTGCGAGCCTCTACTTGAGCCGAGGACACTTGTCCCTGAGCCAACTTCACTTCATCCTGAGTTTTGCTCAGTTCGTTCACCTTCTCTTCAAAACTTCTGATAAGAGCCAAGTAGTTGGCATGAAGATTGGCGGACTCAGCATAGGCTTTCTCAAGAAGAACCAAAGATTGGTCATGGTGTACTAGGCCAAGTCGCGTGGTTTCCAAAGGTGTTAGACCCTTGGTGGCCTCTTCAAGCTCGGTAGTCCATGCTCATATAGGGGTCTCGCATGCCTTCTGAACATGCTCGGGAATGCCAGGAACTTTGCGAACACTTGGAGAGCAGTAGTAATCTTTCAATTCTGGCATCAAAGGCGCCAATCTGCTCAACCTGCATGTACACCCGAGCAAACAAACGTGACAAAGCGACCAAAATCGATGAAATAAGAAATATTCCGATAAGGCGAGCAAAAGTACCTATTCGCCCGAGCAGGGTCCCATCCTAAAAATGATTTATCCTCGGGGGACCGGAGCTGAGGGTTCAAAGGGGTCTAAGTTCGGGGTCCTGCAGGAGGTGGAGAAGATGTACCGACCTCCATTTCGACGATTTGCGCGACCGGACCGACCACGGAGGTGGTCATTCTGATCGCTTCAGTAGTGGGGATCTCCCCAATGGCATCGATGCTTGTCTGAGCTTGGTCGCTCGCCCCCTGCACGTCAGGAGCCCTCCTTGATCTTTTTGGCGAGGGAGCTTGGTCGCTCACCACCTGCTCGACCGAGCGAGTCATCCTCTTCGGCCGACTCGACTCTCCCGGTTCAGTTGCGGCTGGTCGGCTGGCTTTTCTCACTCTGCTCGCCTCTCCCTACTTGCTCGCTGGGCATCTCTCTCTGCTTGGATTCGTGCAAGCTCTTGGGGTCTTTTTGTTCGAGCCATTTCAGTATGCTCGGAGGTACTCACAGCAACAGTGACAGCAGGGAAAGCTGAAAACCAAACAATTCATTATAAAAGAAAGAGAAACTGCGAACAAAGGGTACAACACATTTGCAAATACAAAAAACAATCCTTACCAGCCGGATTGACAACAACTAAATGATGAGGGGGCACGTACAAGCCTCCTTTCTTCCTTTGATCGACAGTATTCAAAGTCTTCACAGATCGCTCCGAGTAAGGCTCGAGATCAATTTGCCAGATGCTGCTGAAGTAGCCGTCGTTGGTCTCTTTGTCCGTCGCAGCTGGAATTCCTGAAATTGAGAATAAGTTAAAATCAGTTCAAGCTGAAGAACAAAAAACACAAAAATACTTACTTCGGCAAATCCCAAAATATGTGGGGATATCTAAGCGAGCATCTGGTTCACATCCAGAAGCCGGGCTCTTCCAATCGCCCCCAACGAACCAGAATTTCTCCTTCCAATCAGTAATCTTGTTCGGCACATCCTCAATGACCTTACACTTGGCGTTTGCTTGCATGAACAACCATCCATGTTCGCCCTTAGGTCGAGTCAAATGTACCAATCGTGAGAGTCCTGCTGCCGTTGGATAATATACGAGCTTTGTTTTGCCGAACAGAGTTAAGAAACTCATAATCATGTGCCACCCATTTGGCTTCAGCTGCGTAATGGTGATGTTCCATTCTACGAGCAAACGAGTGATAGCCGGATGAAGTGGGAATTGAAGACCCGCTTCCATTGTGTCCAAATTCACAAAAGAACACAACCCTCGTGAGACCGGGTTTGCTCGCTCATCGACCAAAAGAGAAAAAAATACATCTTTCGGAGTTTCATAATTCCTATACAATTGGGCGAGCATATCTACATCAATTACGCTCGCAATTTTGCTCGCCGGATATTCATTCTCAACCCTAGTCTTATGGGGTTGTTCGAGCCAATCAAAATTTTAACGAACATTATACTCGCTATATGTTGGGCTATAAGAAAGACCAACAGGGATGTCGAGCTCCGTGTTCTGCTCACCGTCGAATCCTCTGTTCGACTCATCAATATTCTCAGCCATCAGGATTTCCTCCCTCACATTATCATCATCCCTATTTACATCAGAACTATTTACAACCCTAAAAATCCTCACTCGAATCGTCCAAAAAATCGGTACGGGCTAAATCCCTATCTAATTCATTTAGGGCATCATCGGAATCCGATGAAAGAACGACAAATGGTTGCCGAACTTGCCTACGAGACCTAGAACCCGAGGCATTCATCTCTGATGCATTAGCGTCGCCACGAGAAATAGTACAGAAAGTGGGAGAGGAGGAGCTATGGTGGTTCGATTCTATTGAAGCAGAAGAACTAGAACGAGAAGCCATAATCAGAATTTTAAAGGGTATGAAATAGTTACCTGAATAAAATCCTACGCCGAAATGAAAAAGCCCTTGCCGGAAGTTTCAGACGCGAAGGAGAATGAAGACAAAGAGAAGATGAAAAGAAAGGAAAGGAATTGAGGCGGTAAAATAAGGTATTTATAGATACCGGGTTAAATTTTGAAAATCCGGCACAGAAGACGAAACGACGCTCACGACGGCCCAATCAAATTATAACAGCCGGGCCCCCATGATGAATACAAAGCAACCCGACTGGGGGGTATTGTTGTGTTCGATATAATTATTCAATTTAATCGAACACGTCGAAGGGACACGTGTATTAATCAACTATTAAAATAATCATGCTCGATGGGCAAGTGTGCTAGCTGCTTGCCGACCAAACATATTTGCTCGCCAGCTCGCCACTCACTGACTAAGCAAGTTTGCTCGCCGGTTCGCCATTCGCCGAACAAGCATCATTTGTTCGGCGGCTCGCCGCTCGCCGAACGAGCAAATTTACTCGTTGGCTTACCGCTCGCCGAACGAACACGTTTGTTCGCTGGCTCACCACTTCCCGATCAAGCAAATACGCTTGCAGCTTGCCAAATCTGGCATAATGACTTGATGCAATTTTGAGATAATCCTGAAGAGATGTTGATCTGATCCGTTGAGCTGACCGGATCAGGCAAGAAGAAATCAGATATCCTGAGTCAAGTAACCTGAGGGTCAGGATGTCTGGATCCAGAAAAACTGAACTCAGTAAAGCCTGAGTTACCTAAAAGCTCAGATCACCTGAAGGCTCAGGTAACGTGAAGACTCAGTTAACCTGAGCCCAGATATGCTCGATGAGGGTAATGTTCCTTTATAAAATTGATATGTCCGAAGGGGCGAACAGGGAACCAATCGAGCAAAATATGAGTTGGACGATCAAAAGAGTGCCATAAGCAAATATAAAGGTCAACCAGGAAGACGAAATTGAAAACGTGGCAGCATCACATGAGTTCTTACAAGATACAAAGTCTCCAAATTTCATGCTTGCCAAAACCAAATTTCATGCTTGTCAAAAGACTATAAATAGAAAAAAAAAGAACAAGAGAAAGGTTCGGAAAAATTCCAGGGTTCACCTAAAATTTCCAAGTACTCTCATACGTTGATAAAAAATCCCTAGCACTTATACACTCACTCTCCAAATCATCTTTTTTCATGGAAGTTCTCCCCATGAAAAATATGGTGTACTGTGTATGTAAATCTCGCAATACAACATCTCTGGCTTGGAATGCCCCCAGAGTAGTCATTTACTGACGAACTGGGTCAACAATTTCTGTTTTTTACCATATATAGTACACATACTTATTTTGTTTGTGAGTTGTTATCAAATTAGCCACATAATATTCTCCATAAAAAACGACTCGCAACATGAACAAAAAAGAATAAACCATTTATAACCAATTCAAAACTCAAAATTACTTACCTCAATACTCACTGCAATATAAAAAACAAACGAATTCAAGTTATTTATCTCAATACTCCCTGCAATATAAAAAATAAAAAGATGAGCATGATCACTATGAATAGGAAAAAAAACTCTAAATTAAAGTTTTAGTTTAATTACACAATTGTAACAAACATTCACAACCAATTCAAAAACTTATATTACTTACTTCAATGGTCCATGTAATATACAAAACAAAATCATTTAATTTAATTACACAATTGAAATAAACATTCATAACCAACAAAATCGTTTAATTTGATTTCACAATTGTAATAAACATTTATAACAAATTCAGAATTCAAACTATCTATCTCAATACTCCCTGCAATATACAAAATAAAATCAGATTAACAAATTCATAAAATTAGAAAAAATTACTTATTTGGATACTCCTACAATATAAAACCAAAATTAAATTAACAAATTTATCAAATCAAATTAGAACTATATACAAAATAATGTCAGACTAACAAATTCATTAAATTAAAAAAATTGTTATGAACATTAAAAAAAAAAAAAAAAAGGCTCAGGCGTGACTTGGAGAACCTATATAAATAAATATGATATGGGGGTAATTAATGGGCGTGAGTTGTGTGGATATTTATATAAACAAATATTATATATAATTAGATAGATTATGAAAAAAAAAAAAAAACAAACAAATCTTGTGTTAAATCTAAGAGAATTTGGCGTATAACTATATTTTTATAATTAATTTAATTAGATAAATAAAAAAATTATTTTAAATAATAACTTTTAATGAGAGTGCACGATTTTAAAACGAAATAATCTGATTGAATTGAACTTTGCACAAACTGACTTGATTTCGCCACATAGACTAAATTAGGTTTACCAATATATAGTATTAAGATATACCTTTTAAAAATTTATATATGACATATTATAAATGAATATGACCCATATATATATATATATATACCTTTCAAGACTCATTTTTTTTTATAGGAAGTATTGATATTATGTTATCTTTATTTTTACACCTCATCGTGCAATATAAAGTTTGTAAAGGGCATAAAATAAGCTCATGAAACCCATGAATATCGAATACCATAACTGCATATATACATATATATTGCATATTAACTATATAATAAAGATTCAAAAACCAAAATTCACAAATTAATTCATAACTTAAGAAATAAACAGAATGAATAGTACCAAGTTAAAGAGAAAAAACATTATTGTTTGTCTAATAGCCAAGAATCTCAAATTCGAATCATCTTTAGACATGAATCTGGTAATATAAATGATTAAGCAACTACAAAATTCAGATTACTTGAACAATAATTGAGTTGTACGGTGAAACATCAAGCAAAGTAACATAGATTAGTTAACTTCCTATGCTCCCTCCTTTTATCAAAGTTTTCTTCATTTCTTTACAGGTCCTTTTAAAACCTCTCATCCTCTGCTACAAACCAAAACCCAAACAAATAAAAAACTACTTAACAACAAATTAATCATCACGAATTTATAAGAATTAATTTTGAAACGAAATAATCTGGTTGAATTGAGTTTTGCACAGACTGACATGGTTTTGTCACATAAGCTGAATCAGGTCTCAAGGTAAAAAAATATTATACCTCAATATTTCCTACAATATACAAAACAAAACATTTATAACCAATAACTCAATACTCCCTGCAATATAAAAAAAGAGTAACAAATTCATCAAATTAGAGGAATCACTATGAACATAAAATAGAAACTCATTCATAATCAATTTAAAACTCAAATTACTTACCTCAATACTCCCCGCAATAAAAAAAAGAAAAAATTATATTGACAAATTCATTAAATTAGAAGACTAATTTTTTTTTTTATCGGACAAAGTTAGTTGTTAGATGTTGGTAGTTAGTACACCAAGCACCCAAACACTCCACAAATTCACCAAGCCACCTTATAATTCTCATACTCCAATTCGTTCCTAAAGGGGATCGAACCTGGGTCTCCCACTCAATTGAGGAGCCCAGTGGCCAGGTGGGCTAAGCCACCTGGTTAAATTAGAAGACTAATTACTTACCTCAATATTCCCTGTAATATACAAAACAAAATTATTAATTTAATTATACAATTGCAATAAACATTCATAATTAATTCAAAACTCAAATTACTTATCTCAATACTCACTGCAATATATAAAATAAAATAATTAATTTAATTACATAATTACAATAAACATTTATAATCAATTTATAACTCAAATTATTACCTCAATACTTCCTGCAATTTAAAAAGAAAATCAAATTAACAAATTTATCAAATTAGGAGAATCGCTATGGACAAAAAAGAAGAAACTCATTAATAAGCAATGTAAAACTCAAATTACTTACTTCATACTCCTTGTAACATACAAAATAAAATTACACAATTGCAATAAACATTCATAATCAATTCAGAACTCAAATTATTACTTCAATACTTCCTGCAATATAAAAAAAAATCAAATTAACAAATTCATAAATTAAGAGAATCGCTATGAACAAAAAAGAAGACACTCATTAATAAGCAATGTAAAACTCAAATTACTTACCGCATACTCCTTGCAATATACAAAACAAAATTACATTAACAAATTCATCAAATTAGAGAAATAATTATAAACAGAAAAGGAAAAAAAACACCTTGAATATAAACATGAGGGGTCGCGAATATAATGAACTTTATTTATAATGTGAACATGAGAAGCTTATAATAAGGATATGTGGAGTGAACGGTAAATATAATATTTAATACTCCATGATATATCGTGAATATCTAATCTCTATAATGTAAAATATATAAAAGATGATGCGTCAAATGATAAAATGATGTGTCAGCTGCTGTGACAAAACCACATTTCTCTATTTCAAATCCCTCTAATCTCATTAATTTAAAGTGTTGTTTTAATCTCAACCGTTGATCTTATCTTTTATTTTCTATAATTTGTGGTATCTCTCATTCATTTTTTGTCCATTCATTCTCTTCCATTTTATTGTTTTTCTGTTTATTTTTTTGATATTGTCTTCTCTAATAATTTTTTGTTCGATTTTTTTTTTATTTTGTTTTGCAGGTTCTTATTATCATATAATGCTTGAAGAATGTTTTCTAAGTTTTTATAATTTTAGTCGCCTTTTATGCAGATTCATCTACTTACAATTTCTTCAGTGGATTAAGGTAACAATTGTACATTCTTCATGCAAAAATATTAGTTTTTTCAATATTTTTATGATGTTTTTTTCCAGTCACCTCCATTTTTTTTGATATTATTTTTTCATTTAATCAACAGATTTACAGAATATGATCGAGGGTTTCATTGCAAGTGCATTGTTTGGATAGTTGAAGACTTCATCTACAAAGACAAATTTATTGTTTAACTTTCGAAAGAGTATTAATATATTCTTTAAAAAAAAAATTGAAGACTTTGTTGCTTGATCTTTGTAAAGTTTGATGTTATTAATATAAAAAATATAATTTTACGTTTTCAATCATCTTGATTTGAATTCAACTTTATTCTTCGTTTTTTTTTCTTTCAATTGGTCTATTATTATTGGTGTCCTTCATTATTAGTTACATAATTTTGTTACATATATTATGCAATCTAATTAATTAATTAATATACATAATCAACGCATATAATTAGTTGAAGATATAGAATTATTTGATTTTTAAATTTGACACAAAAATATTAAATTACTATTGGACTTCTTAATCAAACAAGTGCACATAGTAATCTTTTTTTTTTCGAACAAACTACGCATAGTAATTTTTAATCAACAATTCATCAATTACATTTCTTACAAATTTAATATTCTAAAAATTAATCTAGCATATAAATATTATTTTATAGTCAACTTTGAAGTTTTCAAATTGTCACTAATTAATTAGTAGGAGAAAATGATGGAACATATATTAAAATTTGTGATCTGGTCAATATTGATTATTGTTTTATTTTATGTTAAATTAGTTCATCCACGTTATGTATATTTTAAAACTACGCGAGATTATAAAGTCTCTAACCCTAAAAATTACGGTCCACTATTGGTTACAAAATTACGGTCAACTATTGGTCTACTATTGATTACAAAATTAAATTTAAAATATTCTAACTACAATTTTAATTACTATTACATAGGAAAACTACTACTGGATAATAACTCTAACTATTTTTTTTTGAAAGGATAATAACTCTAACTATTAAATTGGTTGATTCAGCATAATTTTAGTTATTACTCAATTTATGGAATGACTTAGTTAATTAGTTACTATAAATTGAATTTCGATTTAATTAGTTACTATAAATTGAATTCATGTAACGAAAGTTATGGATTTTATTCAAAGATGGTTAGTCAATTTTGAATTTAAATTTTATTAGATAATTAATTACATTTTTTTAATTATTTAATAAAAACTATAAATTACACCGTCAACAGTTGACTTATTTAATATTAATGCACTTCCTCAATTTGTGTAATTGAAAACACCTATTTTATTAGATGGTAATTAGTTTAGCAAATAATAATTCGTCAATGTTGAATTGAGTTAGATGTGTACAGAAAATTGTAAATACTTAACCAAAATATTTTAATTATGTTCAATTAACTTAATTAAGGTTAATGCACCTCTTCAATTATTTTTTACTCAAACATTATTTCTAATATTAGAATTTGTGTAATAAATTTTAAAGCACAATAAATGATGATTAATTGTAAATTTATTACCAAATATACCAAGTCAAACTATATATAATATGACATTATAGTATTTTATTTTATTTTGAATGAATATTTTACTATTTTACATATTTTAGATAGTATTGTAATGCAACAATTCGTCATTATACTTAATATTATCAATTAAATTAGCATTGTCAATCTACAGATTAAGAGGAACAACTAATTGTTCTTGAAAAATATCAGATGTATGAACGAGTATAATTTATTAACAATTAGTTTTAAATTTTAATTAAATAAATTAATAAATGAATAATTTCTTTTTTTGTTATAGTATAAGTAATTTTAATTGAAAAATATCAATTACCAAAAGTTCGAAAAAGTTAAATTCATTTTGATACATTAAATTTTGGTTTGGTATTCTTAAATATAGTATAAATTAAGTATTAATTAATCAATTACCAATTAATAATTAATAATTACTCATGTCCTATTCACAAGCTAATTGATTGATAATACCATCAAATATCATACCATCATCATTTTTTGAATGGAAATCAATTTACCAAATCATCATTCATCATTGTTGAATTTGAATTAAATATGTGTTGAAAATTTTAAATACTTGATATGTACCGAAAATATGATAATTATACTGAATCTTAATTAACTTTAATGCACTTCTTTATTATCACGTTTTATCATGCAGTAAAAATTAAATAAAATATAATACAAAATTTATATACATTGATTCAATAGACTGTTACAAATATTATGCACCTTCTAAATTTTGTAATTTTTTTTTTGAAAGGGTAAATTACAATAGTTTTCTAACATAATTAATTACAATAATTCTTTCTACCACCGGACATATGACAACATCATTTTATCTCGCTGTAGACCAGAACCGCAATCACCACAAGGGAGACCACCCGAAACCGCAACTCGGAACCGCAACCTAACAACAGGGGGACTACCATCCCACAAGAGGGGGACCACCACAAGAGGAAATTATGACTTTTAAATATTTGATTTTTTTTTCGATAGAGATATTTGAATTTTAAAAAATGGAAAAAGTATAATTTTGTATAGGTTTTGGTGAACTAAACATATATACAGTAACCCATTAATATATAATTAAAGTCAATTAATTTTTTACTTATTTTCTATTATAAAATCTCGGTCATACCTAATCTAAAAGTATAAAGAAATTTCATTTTTAATTAAATTCAATTAAAATAAAATTAATAATAAATATAAATTTGAAAATTTGAATAATTAGAGATGGAGTCAACGTATAAAAATTGGATGACAAATTATAGGATACAAATTTGTATACATACAAATCCCAATTGAGACCCAATTTCACTTTACCCAACTCATCCTTGACCAGCTTGATTGGGTCATCTTAGACCCGCGAATTATTTAATTTTCTAAATTGATTGATTTGTATGTATACAAATTTGTACAGTAGACCTACTCAAATTGGAATAAGTACGTTTTAAATTATTTTGATATTGTTTTTTTTTTTCAGAATTTATTTTGATATTGTCAATCATACCATTTAAAATGTATTATATATAATTTTTTTTAAATACCAATATATTATGTTATAACATGTAAAATCTTTATATTAATTAATTATTGTTTCTTAAATAATGTAATGATATGATAATTTATTTATTTATATTATACTATGAATGTATGATATACCTTAAATATAATAATTATCACGTTATAAAATACAATAAGAATACAATAATTTGTTTATGTGAATTGTACTGTATGAGGATAATAACTTAACAATGAGGTATGATTGAATGGTATTAAGGGCGAATGGAATGAGTTCGTGAATGAAATGAAGGTCTGAATGGAATGATATTGAATGATCATTCTTATGATTGATATGATCTAGGAAAGAAATGCAAGTATTGGTGAATCTGTTTTTTAAATTACTATTATTATGTATTGAAATTATACTTTAATATTAATATTAATATTTATTATAAAAAATAGTACATATATTTTTAAAAATATATATATTTTTAATATGACATTATTGTTGATTTTTTATTATTATATATTTTTAAATAAATTAATTTTATAATTATAAAGTAATTTTTTAATTGTAATAATATACTACCTCCGTCCCGGAAAAAAATAATTTTTAAAAAAGGATATTATAGATCTTCCTCTTATCTATTGCATGAATCTTTTAAAATTATTTTATCATTTCAAATACGAATAAAAAACTCGCTCGCAAAAACACCTGAAAACAGTAAACGTGCACGTTTCTTTGAGACGGAGGGAGTATAATTTTAGTAAAATATATTTTTAATAATAATTATTTGTTAGTTAGTTATTGTTGTAAGTTTGGATTTATGATAATGTTATATTTTTAAATTTTTTTATTAAATAAAATATTTGTTATCATTATTATTGAGAATTTCTAAAGTTTACATTTTCTGAATTATAATATTACTATTGAAAAAATTATATTATTTATATGCTCGAATATTATTATATTAATATTATTACTATTTTTTGAGTTGGTTATTTTTTTAATTAAATATAAATTTTTCGTAAAATAAAATATTATTAATAATTTTTAATTATTGTTGTTGTTGGTAGAAGATAACGAAAATAATAAAATGAATGATAGTATTTTTATGGGGAAAAAATTCATTTCTCAAGATGTGGAATATGTAAACCCACGGAGTATATAAAGAATCACAATTCTTTATTGTTGGGAATGATCATTTTTTTTTTCGGAATGATGATTCCTTCTAATAATATACCAATAATTGTGTTTGGAATAAGAATTATCATTTCATTCTCAATCTATTCCAACATACCTATCATACTCTAAGTATTGAATCAAGATGATGTACAATTGTGAATTCTTTACTATAATTTATAATTTAGAATAAGAATATACTGCACAAATATAGTATTTAGAAATACAAATCATGTGTATAATTTAATTAATGAATAATACAATTATGAGGTATTTAATCTAAAATACTTAATTAATAAACGATTTACTTTAAAAAGAATATACTGATATTAAAAAATAATAAATAGAATATAATAAAATTGAATTAACCAACTAAATAAATATTTGAAGTATTTTAAAATATATATATATATATATATATATATATATATATATATATATATTAATTCTGCGTGTTACACAAAATTAAGATTATTAGTATGTTTGACTCTAAAGTAATAGGAGTATAAGTTTATATTACCTGGTAATGACATGTATTTAAATGTTATATAATCTAAAAATTAGGAAGGATTATATTTAAGTAGAATTATATTTTATTTTTAAATAAAAATAGTTTTCATTTAGAATAATTTGATGATCTGTGTTATGGGTGTCGTTTTATAGAATGAACGAGATGGTACTTTTTCATGTATATATTTCTTATTGCAAATTTAGTGGAAACTGTATTTTTTTTTAATTGCACTACATGAAAAACATTTCATGTTATGTTTACAATGATCTGTCTCAACTCTTTAGTTTGTACGAGTAAATAAATCTCTCAATCAGAAAAACCTTTATTTTTCAGGTACTTTTTCTGCTTTTTACAATGTCTTAAAATTGAAAATACAACTAATGTTAGGATTTAGGAAATAGGTAATTAGAACATGAAAGGTTCAAATGTCTTGAGGGATTTGTAAAAGTGGTGATGAGGAGGGTTTTTGTAATTTTTTTTAGGGCTTTTACTAATATTTAGCCTAATCTTCTCTAAGGAAGAAAAAAAAAGAGTTGCAAAGTATTATTTTTCGTTCAAAATAATTATGATGGTCTATACTATGTGCATACTATCTTACTTATGTAAAAAGAATATCAGTCAACTCAGATCCTTTAATATATATATCGTGCTTCAATCATTTCTTTCGTTGTCTTAGAAAATATAATATTTCAGGAGAACTATCTTTTGGTAGAATCCATGAAAATATTCGATTAGCTACCTCTTTCTCGCCTAATGTTTTATCCTACTCATATTTCTTTGTCTTTTAAAAAACTGATTATTTTTAGTTATTACGATATCTAATTACTTTGTATAATGATATGATGAATGTGAGGGTTGATGTGCGTAGTCTTCTAAGTGGTGAATTGTTGTGTATATGTGTTTAATTTGTTTTGTCTTTGTGCAGGTGATATGATACTCTCTAATGCACTAGGTCGGATGTTTTAAATAATATTTTTTAAATTGGGGCGTCTTTCATGACCATTTTTAGAATTTGAGTGGTTTCTTGAAGAGAAGAATTATTAAGATCAGATTTAAGTTTTACGATATGATGAAAGTTGTGGACTTGGAAAATGAATGAAAGTTATGCATCTCTTATATGAATCTTCGAGTTAATTCATTGAAATATAATGTATAATGCATGCTTTTGGATTTTTTTTATCAAACAAAAACATTTTATTAAATATTATGGCTATAAGGTATAGCCGTCTTACTTTACTTTACATATTTAAGAATATATCACATATAAAGGATCAACCAACCAAGTGCTAAGAGATGCATCAAAAAATAAAAAATTTCATCAAACACCAACTTCAAAATCTTCCTTTGATTTCCTCCATAATTTTAGACTGTATGAAGTCCGTCTTCTCAAATGAATTTTCATGTTGTGGATTAATTCATTGAGATTTATTTTCACGGTGATCTGAAATTTTAGATGAATCGTGACAAATTTCTTTTCAGGTATCATTTCATCTTTCACATGATTTTAATACAAAAAGGTAAACTTTATGTTGTATGTACGAATAAAGTTGTAGTTATCACTTAAAATATGTTTCACTGCATAACTTAGATGTGAAATGATATGTATATATACATGTGATAATTGCATTATAAAATATTTCTTGAACGATACGTATGGACTCCATCTTTATTTATAGTAATGTGTACCTTTTCAAGTTAGTTTGCATAGAGTCAACTACAGTAAAATAATATTTTAAGGTCCGTTACTTAGTGGAGGTGGCAATTTAAGGACAATAAGCTTCAGTTTGGAAATATAACATTAATTTATTTATTTTTGGTAGAGTAGGACATTAACTCTTTTTTTTTTGCTAATATAAGTCATTTTTCTCACACTGACGCACCTAAATTGAAGCTACTTAACCTATAATTGAAACTTATTGTCCTTAAATTGTCACCATCATAGTTACGGACCTGAAAAATATCAATAACCTTATTCTTAAATGGGCCCAAAATATATTTTATAATTTTATCCATGGATGTAATATATGAAATGTAACAGCATAATTGAAACAAATGTATAAAATGATAGGTGAATAAAATAAAATAAAAATAATTCATCATGAAATGTAATATTTATAAAATTTAATTAGTATTATATGACTCTGTGATAATTGTTTGGTATCGAAGATATACATTTAATGCTTTTAATAAATATTGGTCAAAAGGTTGGGTTGCGCAACTATATGAATTATTAATAAGCTGGAAGTCATGTTCTCGAGGAAAAAAAAATTCCGGAAGGATCCCATATTTATCGTTGACCACTTTAGATCAAATATCATTGATTAAGTTTCAAATGAGATAATTCTCAATCTTTTTATGCTTCACAATAATGATAAATAAAATTCAATATCAATCATTATCGAACATAAATGTGTACCTTTTCAAGCCATTTTTTTGCATTGGGTCAACTATGGGAAAATATTATTTTAAGGTCCGTAACTTAGGGGAGGTGACAATTTCATTACCAGTAAATTTCAGTTTGGGAAAAGTATGATATTAACTTTTTTTTTTTTGGCAAAAATAAGACTTTAACTTTTTTTAGGCACATGTAGTACATTAAAAAATATTCGACAAATGTGGGACGTTATTATTAGTATTTTACAAATATAGGTCATTTTCTTACATTGACTGACCTAAATTTACAGACCTAAATTTTGTAGAAACTCAAAAATTTACAGACCTTATAAACTTAGGGCCTACTTTTGTAGAAACTCAAAAATTTACAGACCTAAATTTGCGTAAACTGATCAAAGCTTACAAGCCTACTATTCCCACCTAACCTACTTTTTCATATAGAAACTTATTGTCTTTAAATTGTTGCCGTCATAATTATGAACCTAAAAAATATTTTTCCCCTTCCACTACATAGTGTTGTCTCAATACTGAAGAGCGAAAAAGATTTAAAAAAATTGTCTTGATTATGATGAAAAAATATGCAAAATTACAACTAATGTTGTTCAAAATTATGTATTTAGAAAATTTTGATTTTGAACATGAACTTATTTTAAAATTATATTTATTGTGCTAATACATTAATAATAGCTTTTTTTATTTTTTTCTTTAATTTTATATTATATTATATTTTAATTTAAATATAATCGTTAATATATTTTTTGTATTCTACACATATAAACTATTAAAATTAATTACTATTATTGAATAGAACTAATTTAAATAAATTGAAGTGTTTTATCAAAATTTAATAATATTTCTCATCCATAGCGGATAATTTACGTGCACAAAAATACTTTGAGGATAGAGCAATACTTGCTTTCATAAAGTGGAGTCTATTAATGAGAAGCTTTTCTTTGTGATTCCTGGTGATACTAATATATATTTGAGTTTTGATAGTGTCTGCAGAACGAAGTTTAAGTCTGGAGCTAATGGAGAGTTATTATTTATTTATATTTTAAACTCGATTAAGTGTTCAGAACTATCAAACCACCATTTGATTTTGAAGGAACGAGTGTCGGTGACTCGGTAATGCTTCTAAAAAATATTGACCAAAAGTTAGGTTTGTGCAATTGCACGAGGTTAGTCACAAAGCTTGAAAATCGTATTTTTGAGACACAAATAATTTCGGGAATGAATATTGGGAATAAGTATTTATCCCAAGAATTATATTGAGTAATTTGGACTACACAATGCCTGTAAAGTTTAGAAGGAGACAATTTTCAATCATATTATGTTTTGTGATGACGATAAATAAAAGTTTGGGTCAATCTCTTTCAATTGTAGGTTTGTATGTTCTCAACCGATTTTTACACACATACAAGTATATATTGCAGTATCTAGAGTAAAAAATAAAATATGATTAAAAATTATATGTCTTTGTTTAAATGGGGGACCTTACAAATTACAAGTATACAACAAATGTCATTTACTACTTTTTTTTTAAAAAAAAAAAACATTTGTAATTTAGAGCTTTTTTTTTCCAAAATTTAAATTTGTGGATTCATTTATTTATTTTATAGAGTCATAATATAATAACATATAAAATCAAAATTT
Organism: Stenogyne calaminthoides; assembly: GCA_037126765.1. Lineage (NCBI taxonomy): Eukaryota > Viridiplantae > Streptophyta > Magnoliopsida > Lamiales > Lamiaceae > Stenogyne > Stenogyne calaminthoides. The sequence continues at coordinate 27,010,241 of JBBCBC010000022.1, read as the reverse complement.
GAATATTTAAATTATATTTTTATTTTTAATATTTTGTGAGCAAATTATTTAATCATAAAAAATATTATAATATTATTAATTATTTTATTAAAAAAAATTCTTTCAGTCCGCGAAGTTCGCGGGGCTCATACTAGTATATAAATATATATGATAAAAATTGAAAACATAATTTAATTAGATATATTAAAAATTTAATTTAAATAACTTTTAATGTGAGTGCACGATTTTAAAACGAAATAATTTGATTGAATTGGGCTTTGCGCAGACTGACGTGATTTCGCCACATAAGCTGAAATAGGTTTAGCAATATATAAGATTAAGATTATTTATTTTTTATTTTATTTTTTGTCAAAAAAAATCGTATTTAGTCAAATCGTATTTAATCAATATATTAGTAGCGTATATATATATATATATATATATATATATATAAAAGCTATGAATATTTTGAAATAATAAAATAGAACTATTACTATGGATTTGTTAAACTTAAGTATTGTTGTTATTTTAATAAAAATTAAGATATATATATATATATATATATATATATATATATAAATTACTAAATTTTTTATTTTAAAAAATGTTATCGAAATTATAAGATATTTTTAATACAAATAACACAAATTCTCCTGTGAAACTTGTTCATAATATGAAACTAATATAATTACACTTATAACTGATACCACTACTCTTATAAACTAATATCAATAACATTTAACATTATGATCTTAATTTATAAGTGTAATGTTATCAATTAATAAGTATATTAGTATTAATTTATAAATTTAATGATATAAATTTCATACTATGAATAAGGTTCACTGAAAATCTACTTTATAAATAATTTATATCGTTAAATTTATTAAAAAAATTGTTAATTGAAAAAAGTATATTTTATGATATTTAGGATAACTAAAAGAAAAATAAAATGAATTAAATCAAACCATATTCAATGTGTTGGTCCTCTTTTTTTCTCTTCAATGTGTTGAGTTCTCATAATTTATTCCTAGTTAAAATAAAATTAGTTTAATTGTTAGTGATGCTAGTACTCTTAGACTACCAGCCAACCTAAAATAAAATATTAATTTCTCTTTCTTCCACATATACAACCCACCACCCAACCCAACTTTATTTTTTACATACCCACATCAACAACCCAACTCAACCTAAATTAATTATTATCATTTAATTATTTATTAATTATATACAATATATAATTAATATTTATTATATTTAAAATATGTAAAAAAATATATAAAATAAATGAATATTCTAAATGTATAATTATATCAAAAAAAAATAATTTAGCATAAATTTAAAATAAGATAAATAACAAAACAAAATTATAATAACAAGAGTTGAAATAAAAAATTGCAAAAGAAATAAAGTAGAATCATTTTGAGAAATTGAAAAATAATCATTTGGATCCATGGTAGAAATTAAGAGATAAATTGATAAAAAGTAGAGTACAAAATAGAGGATATCAAATTGTATTTCAAAATATGTCAATATTGGTGTCTATTTATAGAGAATAAAAAAAATATGAATTTAATATATATTTTTTTATTTTTTTAAATACATATTAATCATAATATTTGCATTATTCATATATGTAGTGTGTCACTACATGATTGGACAACCTTGGTTGACCATTGGGTTGACTGCCACAACAATATTCCTACCGGTTGCAATCTCTATTTTTATTTTTCATTTTTTTGTCCTTTACCTTCCAACCAGTTGCAAAAAGCACCGATGTGGGTAGTCTTAAACGCTCAATCTCTATTTCTGAAATTAGCCTTTTGAACCTTACTTGTTCATTACTTTATATAGGCAGAGGTCCATGGCTTATGTGGTTCATACGCCTTATGGTCCTGCCCACTTCGTGTCCAAGTTGTACATCTCTTTATATTGGCAAAGACGATCCAAAGCTAATGAGGTCCATACGGTCTGTGGTCCGACCCATTTCCAGTCCTCTTATGATCTAAATACAATAAGACTGGCAGAAAGAATAAAATAAGAAATATCTAAAATCTAAAAAAATTATATCTTTTGATCAACCATCTATAACAAAAATTTCATCTCCCACTCTATGTTATATACGCATTCTAACATGGATGCAGTACCCTATAAGCACATTCTAGTAATACACATTTATATGCAGGACGGACACACTCAGTCCAAGGTAATTTTTAAATTTTTTTTATTACTATATTTATACAATACAAATTAATATATATATCAGTATATATTGTCTCGAAATAAAGCTCATATTAATAACAGTCTCAAATCAAGGTTTCATATTTCATTTTTTCTCAGATTTGGATATCAATTAAAATTTTAAGTCTCAATTTAAGAACAAATTACGGTAGAGTTAACAACGTTTCTCCAAAATTTCAAAACTTCCTCATTCTTAGTTCATCTTGAAGCATTATACTTTTACCATTAAATCGTCCCTTTAATCTCTAGATATGCCCCCACTCAATCAAATATGCCTCATTCAAGCATGTAGAAGGTACTGGACAAAGGGAATCTCATCTTCCCAACAATATAAATTGAATTTTGATTACAAACTTTTTTCATCTATTGAAACTGAGTACATGTTATATTGATCTTTCCTATATGTATAACAAAATGAGTTAATTGTTCATAACGATTGGATAGCCAGCAACAATATTAAATGCTCTCATATATTGTATTTTCTTAATACATATAATGAAATCGAATATGGATAAAGATCTATCTCCTTCAAAAGCACTAAGGGGAAAAAATATGTTGGAAAATTGAATGGAAAAATTGAATGAGAATGATATTCTCAAAAGAGTTGTAACTTGGAAATGTGAGTGTTGTAATAAATGGTCTTGATTATGCTACAACCTCTAGCGGGCGCGCAGGGGTGCAAATCATGACCGCATGGATTTGGTGGCTCATCAAATCCATCCAGCAGTTTCGGTTCTTGGAGTTCTATATAAGGAACAATCCATCCAACAGTTTCGGTTCTTGGAGTTCTATATAAGGAACAGTCCAAGCATTGACATAAACAACAAATTCCAGCACTCATCTAAATACATAATTTCTGCTCTTTCATTGGCCCTCATAATTTCTACTCTTCAGTTGGCCCTCCGGAATCTTGACCAAAATTGGCCTCGGTTTCTTTCGTTGGCTCTCCGGAATCATGATCGAAATTGGCCTCGATTTTCGTTGGCCCTCCGGAATCATGACTGAAATTGGCCTCGATTTCGGTTTGGTGGCTCATCAAATCCATCCAGCAGTTTCGGTTCCTGGAGTTCTATGGCCCTTCGGAATCATGACTGAAATTGGCCTCGATTTCGGTTTGGTGGCTCATCAAATCCATCCAGCAGTTTCGGTTCCTGGAGTTCTATATAAAGAGCAGTCCAAGTATTGTGATAAACGAGTTTGAGAGAATGTTTTGTTGGCCCTCTAGAATCTTGACCGAAATTGGCCTCGGTTTCTTCGAGTTTGAGAGAATCATACGAACACTATTCCAGCACTTAGCTAAATACATAATTTCTGCTCTTTCGTTGGCCCTCCGGAATCTTGACCGAAATTGGCCTCGGTTTCTTTCATCGGCTCTCCGGAATCATGACTGAAATTGGCCTCTCATGATCGAAATTGGCCTTGGTTTTCGTTGGCCCTTCGGAATCATGACCGAAATTGGCCTTGATTTCGGTTTGGTGGCTCATCAAATCCATCCAGCAGTTTCGGTTCTTAGAGTTCTATATAAAGAGCAGTTTAAGCACTGTGATAAACAACGAGTTTTAGAGAATCTTTCGTTGGCCCTACGGAATCTTGACCGAAATTGGCCTCGATTTCTTTTTTTGGCTCTCTGAAATAATGACCAAAATTGGCCTCGGTTTTCATTGGCCCTCCAGAATCATTACCTGGCCCTCCGGAATCATGAACAAAATTGGCCTCGGTTTCGGTTTGGTGGCTCATCAAATCCATCCAGTAGTTTCGGTTCTTGGAGTTCTATATAAAGAGCAGTCCAAGCATTGTGATAAACAATGAGTTTGAGAGAATCATACGAACATGAAATTGGCCCCGATTTAGTGGCTCATCAAATCCATACAACAGTTTCGGTTCTTGGAGTTCTATATAATGAGCAGTCCAAGTATTCTGATAAACAACGAGTTTGAGAGAATCATACGAACACTATTCCAGCACTCAGCTAAATACATACTTTCTGGTCTTTTGTTGGCCCTCCAATGGTGTTAGTCATACTTTCTGCTCTTTTTTTGGCCCTCCGGTGGTGTAAGTCAGACGATTTCCTGTTTGCTAGAGCAGGATATTCATGCTACATATCCTGTTGCCATTATTGTGTTCTGGAAAATGGACGTTCCATGAATCACTGGCACCGAGAGTGAGGGACATATTTTCGTTTTAAGGAAATCGTGAATTTCACTAGCCTCAATTTGTTTGTTTATTGTTTTATTTATTTTTCAGTCATCTTAGGTGTAATTTTATTTTACAAAAAACTAGAGCGGTGAATGAGAGGAAAACTGTGTAGAAATAGGCATTTTCACGCCAAGATTTTTATTTTGCTAAAATAAGAACGTGTAAATGGAGGAAAGAAAGAGAACATTAGACACGGTTAACTTTGCCGTCAAATATTCCTGAATTTGAGACTTATATTTTCAATTGATATCCAAATTCGAGAAAAAATGAAATATGAAATCCTAATTTGAGATTGTTTTTAATCTGAGCCTTATTTCGAGACAATTACCAAAATTCAGGCCCTAGTATGAAATTTTTCTCATTTTATTTATATAAGTAAGGAATGAAAACATCTATTTATTCTTATAATTTATTTTATTTGTATAATTAAATTAATTAAATTATATGTATATTAATTAATAAAAAAAAATTATTATACGTAATATAAGATTAAACATTTTTTGCATGACTCTCGTATCATACAAATACTGAGGCGCATACATTTTTAAAGAACTAATTCATATTGTTGGAAAATTATACTCCATCTGTTCCAGTATAAATTTCCTGTTTCTTTTTGTTATTTTGTTTGAAGAATAATAATAAAATAATAAAAATGAAGGGTAGTTATGGGTATTGGGAGATAAGAAAAATGTATATGGAGTAATAAGTGAAGTAGTGAGTGACATTCTTTGTAATATTGTGTAAAAAGTAAGGAAAAAAATTATGGATAGTGGAGTTATTTTTTCCATTTTATAAAAACAGAAAAGTATTGTAGTACGGAGGAAAAAGAAATATGAGAGAGTAATATTGAGGCGCATACATTTTTAAAGAACTAATAAAATAATCTATGTTCCCCAAATTACATTCAAACCCATATTATGCATTTGACATGTTGCAATTCATACAGATTACAACATATGTACCAATCATATGAGGAGAAGCATACGAGACAGATTGCTAAACATTTTAGATAAAACGATTCGAATTTTTTACCAACACTATGGTTTCTAATTATACTAACTCATTCTCTTAATGGGCGATGGAGATACTTTTTATTCAACCATTAGTAGAAATTCTCGAGAAATCTAAATAATTCCTTACATTTTCTAAATTGTTTCTAAAAATTACATAGTTTTAGAGACAAATATTAAACTGGCAACCCTAATGCCAAAAATGCCTATAACTAATATTTTTCACAAAATTTACTTTAGCCGATGGCCGCCTGGGATAATTTTTGCATCATTGTTTTTTAGGATATTTCTGGATGAAAATTGAATAATGAGTATATTCTTTTTTCTTATTGAGTTGGGTAGAAATTTTTTTTTTTGTTATTAAAATAGGTATTTTTGTCATTTTTCACAAAAAATTATGTCCCTTTAGAAAATAGACAATATTAGATGTTATTATATATTACTAATTTAGTGCCCGCTTGTTACACAGTTTTTTAACTAAAAAATGCAACATTCCCAGTAAATAATATATTAATAATTAAAAGTATAAATATGTGCATAAAAACACTAAACATGAATTAATAATTATTTAAGGTGTATATTAATTTTTTTTTTAAAACTTTGGAATAAAATTATTGTGTCAAATATTATTTATCTATTTTAATATAAAGTTAAAACCTGTAAATAAAAAAAATAATTAAGAAAAAATTTAAAAGGAGAAAAATGAGACAACTTTTAAAAAAATTAATATATTAATTAATATGTAATAATGAAAAAAAATAAAAGTAAATGAATTATAATATAAAGTAATTTTGTGACATAAAATATATTAAAATATACATTAGAGCAATTATAAAATAAAATTAATCATTAAAAGTTAATAATTAATATAAAATACATTTAAATGAAATATTTTACTTATATTAAATTAAGTTAAATAAAAATTAACTAAAAAAAGATAAATAACTAATATCAAAGTTAAATAAATAAAATATAAAGTAATAAATATTAATTACACATTTTATAACATTGACACATACTTTAAATACCTAAATAATTAAAAATGAATTATATTGTGATATGTCATCATTATTTACTTTTCACATAATTCTCACTTCTTAATTAGACGATGCATCATTGAAATGCACAATAATGTGACACGTAAGCAGTAAAAGTTTCATATTAGTGAGCTTGAGGGATATTTAAAAAATCGATGTATGATAAAATGTTAGATATAAAATAAAGATTAGTACAAAGACAATAGTACTCAATAAAAAAATATTCAAGATTTTTAAAATTTTATAGATTGGCTTAGTTGTTAGCAAGGGAACGACCTCCGCAGAACTTGATAAAGATAAATACGGATGGGGCGGTGCTTCTGGGGAGAAAGATTGGTGTGGGAGGGGTGGCAAGAGATGCGAGTGGGGATGTTTTGTGGTGTTTTTCGGAGAGGCTTATGCCATGCTTCGTGGCCTTCAACTAGCGGCAAACAATCATCATGGAGTCGGATTCCCAACTCCGGTAAATGATGTTCCAAGTCCCCAGCCTAATCTGTCTTTCTTTGGTACATTACTCAAAGAAATCCTTGCGATGAGGCCAAGCTTTTCGGTTGTTAATTTTGAGTGGGTCCGTCGATCCGGGAACACGGTGGCACATAACATGGCTGCCTCAGCTTTTGAAAGAGTAGAACCCTTTTTCTCTACCACGTTGCCACATGAATATATGCTGAATGTAATAGATGATAATGGGGGAAAATATTTTCTAAGGACAATATTTTAGGGGTGGTTGTGTTTTAAGGACATTAATTTCACTGACTTAGAAATATAGGACAATATATTTTAAAATATGTAAATGTAGGACAATATGTTTTAAAATATGTAGATGTAGGACAATATGTTTTAAAATATGTAAATGTACGACAATCTAGCCTATATTTGGGCTGAAATGTCACATGAGATTTGGGCTTATTTGGGGTAAAAATTGTCCTACATTTACAGATTTTAAAACACATTGTCCTATATTTACATATTTTAAAGCATATTGTCCTATATTTACAAATTTTAAAATATATTGTCCCACATTTCCAAGCCTGTAAACTTATTTTCCTTAAAACACAACCCCCCCTAAGTTACTGTCCTAAAAAAATATTATTCCCGATGATAATACGAGATAGGTATTCGTCTTGCTTCCTGTCAAAAAAAAAAAAGCAACATACATATTATTTAAGAGGTGCAAAGATCAAACCTTAATTATTACAATTTTTTATATTAAACCACATATTAAAATGCCACATATTAACTACAAATGTGACATTTCATCCAAATTAACCTCAACACGACACATTATTCATATATAGGGGGATAATTAGAAATTAATTATATTGTGACATGTCATCATTTTTTTGTAAACTAAAACCATTATTTACTTTTCACATAATTCTCACTTCTTAATTAGACGATGTATCATCGAAATGCAATAATGTGATACGTAAGCAGTAAAATTTCCATATTAGCCGGCTTGAGGGATGTTTAAATATTTGACGTATGATAAAATGTTAGATATAAAATAAATATTAGTACAAAGACAGTAGTACTCAATTAAAAAAATATATTCAAGATTTTTAAAAATTTATAGATTGACTTAGTTGGTATGCAACATAAATATTATTTAAGAGGTGCAAGGATGAAACCTTAATTATTGTAATTTTTTATTATACCACATATTAAAATGTCACATGAATGCCACATATTAACTACAAATGTGACGTTTCATTCAAATTAATCTCAAGATGACACATCATCCAAAATAACCACAAAATAACAAATCAGAAAAAAAAAATCTCTTTTATTATATAGAGGGATTATATTTCTTAAAAGATCTTGTAAATAAAAAACTATATGTTTTAAGTTAGATACAATAACGAAAAGACATTAGAATGAATTAAATAACAAGAAATTAAAAACTAAAGACAAAAGCTCGTGCGAACCCGAGTTCACGATGAACTCTATCTTTTTAATATCATTATTATATATAAAAATTATTATTATTATTATGCATAAAAACTATCATTGTTTAAAAAATAAAGTATTTTTCAAACAATAATACTTTTTGTGCATAATAATAATAGGTTTTGTATATAACAATGATAAAATTTACGTACGGACTGTTGAGTTATGGAACCTGATCGACAGCTTCACGTCCCAGCTTCTCGGTGATCCAACTTCAACAAGAAGGGTACTTGTTAAAGGGGAACAATGAGCTTATTTGCAAATTGAGGAAGAACTTGTATGGTTTGAAACAAGCTCCATTACAGTGGTACAAGAAGTTTGGTGGGTTCATGCACGAGATGTTGGGGTTATACTGAAAATTATGATTTTACTTTGTATAACCAAACTGGACTTTCTTATTTATTTACTGAAATAATCTACCAATCACTGTTGCATTAAATATGAATGAATGTTATATATATTTATTGCAAACCCGTTCAATAAGTTAAGTACGTATTACGTTGTAGTTAATTTGGTGATACCAAATCACAGAAGATCAAATTAACAGCTCCTCGTAATTAAGTACAAATTCACAACCCAGATGGAAATGAACAAACCATCATGAAAGGTTGAAGTATAAGGCTCAGATTGACTTGTCTTGACCAAGAGATTATACTAGTGCATTTAGATGCACTAAAAAAGGACCTACAGGAGGATAAATTCTTCGGTACTGAATATACAAGAATTAGACCTTAGTAGTGTGTTATTTCTTAATCTCTGTCCCTTAAAAAGGATCGTGTGGAATTAATAACTATTGCTTTGACTTATGATAGGAAGAGAGTCAATGTGATTTGATACCTTATATCTTGGGCAATATTATTAATTACATGAGGATTGCTGACATTTAATACGGAGAATCATGTGCAAGTACGTCTTGCTTGATTTGTCCCCTTGGTGGGCTCAGAATCTTTATCATACCAAATCTTGCAAGTGGAAATTTTGTTGGGATTATACTGGAAAATATGCTTTTTACTTTGTATAATCGAAACTGAATTTTCAGACTTATTTACTGAAATAAATTGTTTATCACTGATGCTTTAAATATTATTGAATGTTACATATATTTACTGCATAACTGTTCAATAAGTCGTACGTGTTACATTGTAGTTAATTTAGTGATACCAGATCACATAAGATTAAATTAACAGTTCCTTGTAACTGAAAGTACGTTATTCACGACCTAGATTGAAATGAACAACCCATCGTGAAAGGTTGAAGTGTAAGGCTCAGATTGGCTTGTCTTGACCAAGAGATTACACTAGTGCATGACTGATGCACTGAATAGGACCTACATGAGGATAAATTCTTCAGAACTGAACAAGGAAGAATTAGACCTCAGTGGTTCGTTATTTCTTAATCTTCGTCCCTTAAATAGAATCACGTGGGATTGGTAACTATTGCTTTGACTTATCATGGGTAGCGAATCAGAGAGATTCAATACTTTTTATCTTGGGCAATATTATTAGTCACATGTGATTGTTAAGATTTAATACGAAGAATCGTGTGCAAGTACGCTTGTTCGATTTGCCCCCTTGGGAGGTTCATAAGTTTTATCATGCCAAATCTTGCAAGTGGAATTAGTTTCCGGTATGGATAATAATGTTGAACCGTTCCTTGACTAAGGACAAAAGATATTAATTAACAAAAAGCTATTTCAGTGGCTTGAATTAATTAATGGGCTAGATAATCTTAAACATGGGAAATAATGACCGGGAGCCATATTGACTGTAATATGGGTTAAGATGGATAGTGCAACATTAATTATGTAGTGGGATTAATTAATATTTATGGGCTTGAATTATATTGTGGCTCAATATTAGATATTCAAGGTCCATTAGAAGGTCCAATCTTAATTCTCCTAAAGGCCCCCTAAGTAGCCCAACATATAGTCCAATAGCTGAAAAAGGTGATTAAAATAAAATAAATATTGTTGCTTAATTTTTCCTATTATTTCGAAAATTATGGATAAGAGGGGAGAAAGATTTTCTTTGAATTTTGTTATGGAATGAAGATATGTATTCTTGGAATACAAGATTATCTCATTAAATTCAAGAAATCTCCCACTTGGTTATTCATAATAGAGATTTCGAAAATTTTGAAATATAGTGGGCAAGAAAGATTTTCTTGATTTTCTTGAAAAGATATTATGGAAGATATGTATTTCTTGAAGTACAAGAATATCTCATAAATTCAAGAAGATCTAAATCTTGGAATCTTGATCCCTAATATTTCGAAATATTCCATAACAAATAAGAGAGTGGGATTTTGTGGAATATTTTAATTATGGAGAAAAGAATATATGAGATATATTCAAGATTTCTCGGAGATCAAAAAAAGATTTTTTCCTCCCTATTCCACATGAAATTTCGACCACCACCCTCTATAAATAGGGGATGAATGTTTCATTCCCAGCAAAAACATATGAAAATTGGTTTTTTGGAAAAATATCAGCGTCGATAAAATATCAAATATTTTGTAACGTCGACAGATTGTATTTTTTTGAAAAATGACAATTGTGAGTAGTGTACAATTCCATGTGCTGGAAAAATTAGTAAATCCACAAAGGTGGTGCAACATATTTTATTTTCCTTTTGTTAAATCGTTCACAAGAATCCTTCCACCGGATAGTCGAACGAGGGCTAAGGGAATACTTGGGAAGTCCTTACGATTAGTCTATTCAACCATACCGTTGCCATCCCAAGAGAATGCGTTCACGTAAACTTCGTAGAATTCGCATCGTGGGTTTTACGTGAATTATTATATGCATGATATGTTGTTGGATTATTATTTGAATTAATATAGGATTAATTCATGCTAGTAATAATTAAAGAATTAAATTTGTATTTAAATATTCACCCCGAATAGATCTGTGCAACTTATTCCCCAACAAGCGCATATCGAGCCACGGTTTGAGACTCAATATTTTAAATTGTAATTTAATTAAATGGACATTAAATTTAAAATTGGATAGTAGAATCTCTAGATCTATTTTGCAGGTATGCAATTGTCATGGAATTTAATGTGTTTATGCATGCATATAAACTGTGGTTTTTTAATTCGATTAGTTCGGATTCGTTTTGCCTTATGAGAAAATCCACGAGTAGATTAGAATTTGTTTGATTTGGATCAATGTAATAGACTAGTTCAGATCTAGTTTATTTATTTTTTGTAAATAAATTGTAAATCCGGATCGAAAACGGGACGAAGGCGAAGAATTAAAAGACGAAATCCGTAACCGGGCGTGGGTGGCGTCGCGTCGCGCTTAAAAGTTTCAAGGAGGCACGCGCAGAAACGCTTACGCTGCACAAAAACGACGGGCGCAGGGCGAGGCCGAGGGCCGAGGCCTTGCGAGGATCGAAGCCGCAGCGACGGGCGGGCGCCTGTAACACGCTGCACCTTGGGGGAGCGGATCGGGCGGACGCGACGCTGGTGCAAGGTAGTGTGCAATACCGCTTAGGCGATGACGCAGACGACGTCTGAGCGGCGATCTGGCTGGCGATGCGCGCCTGGCGCGATGTGTGGGCGTCACGTCGACTTCTGTGCGACACGGGAGCTTCGAAGGGCGACATCTTGCCACTCGGGCGGCGACATCACACTGGCCGCCATCGGTGGGCGAACATTAGTTCTCGGGTGGGCGTCTGTGCTGTGCCAAAGCGCCGGCGACGGACGCGGTTGCTTTCGGCGAGGGCGGGCGGATCTTGGCGTGCATCCCGGTATTAGCTACTTGGCGTGGCGTTTGAGATCGAGTTCTTTTTTCAAGTGGGGAGAAATTCAAGTGGGATTTCTTCAAGATCGGTATTTTGTCCATGACAATTGGATTATTTGTGTCCAATATGTTTATTTTTCTGTTTTGCTTGATTTATTTTGTGCCATCTTATGCTTTATTTAATTTGTTTAAATGTGTTTGCATGAGAATTGCCCAAATGAAAAATCTCACCTTCAAAATTACTAAGTATGTTTAAATAATTAATTGACAATTTTATTTCGGATAATAAAATTGAATTAATTTTGACCTCCATGATTTATTTATTTGAGAATTCTTTTGGAGAAATTCCCCCCACGGGACGGTCAAAAGATAGCTTTCACATGAATGAATTCCAAACGGGTTATTGTGGGTTATTACTAGTGGCGACGATGACCCTCCCCACGAGGCTCGTTCAAAGCGAAATAATAGTCTTGTATTTAATCATGGTTATTACTTAGGTATAAAATTGATATGCATATACTTCCCCGAAGTCCCTGTCAATTTTATATTGGTCAAGTGGGAGCCAACTATTAATCTGGATATTAAAGGTTTGTAACTGTTCTTGTTTGTAACCTGCTTGAATGTGTTTAAATAATGACCCACCCCACGTGGCTTATTTAAACTGTTTTGAGATGTTGGCTGATGCATGGTCATATTTTTTTTGAGATTTTAAATATGATGTATGTGATCGAATCTTGTGATATACTTGTGCTATTGCATATAGTTGTTTATTTCAGTTCATCATGTTGTTAGCTTTTAATCCACTGTTATTATACTTAAAGTCAATACAATATGTATGGAAACTATATTGATTGGAAACGAAAAATTATAATTGTCCTAACTGCACAAAAGCACAAGTGGATTCTTGACACACCAAAATCAGATGAGCTAACTGACGAGTCAAAACATGCGGGACTCGTCAGATCACCTTGCGAGAGATGTCGTCGCTGAAAATGGTGGAGGGCAAACCCGTAAGGGATTACGTCCTCAAAATAGATGGCCCATCTGAACAAACTTGAGATTCTGAGTGCAGATTATGATCTGGAGACTCAGATGAATTTGGTACTTCACTCTCTGCCCAAAAAGTTTTTGAACATTTTGGCCTCGCTAGCTAATTTGTTGCAAGCTTTTGGTCTCGGCAGAAATGATGATAAGGCACCAAACTCAAGCTTTGAAGGTAAGCGGTCCGTCTTCATCTTCTAGGCCAAGGGTAGGCAAGATAAAGAAGAGGACCAAATGCCATAAGCAATAAAACTCAACTGTTGCGAAGGGCAATGGTAAGATGAGGAATGCTTGTTGTGTCAAGGAAAATTCAAAGAGGAAGTGCTTAAGCAGCGGTGAGAGAGGACAATGGAGGTTTTGCCTGTTCCAACCCCAAAAGGGACGGAAAGAAAGGTAATTCTCACGCACTAGTTGTTGAAACTTGTTTAGCGGCGTATACTTCTCATTCGTGGGTGGTTGATACGAGATCCACTAATCATGTTGGCTTCACGGGTTCAAAATGATCCGGCAACTTAGTGGGAGTGAGATCCTCATCACACTGGGCGACGTTACGAAAGTAGAAGTCATTGCAATGCTACGTAAGTGGCAGATATTGCAATGCTAAGATAATAACGATTATTGCAATACTACGCAAGTAGCAGACATTGCAATACTACATGAGTAGTAGTTAAAGCAGTGAGAGAAGTGCACTTATCTTTTGAAGATAAAGTTTTTTGAGATTATCTTTATGTTCCCAGTTTTAGAAAGAATTCACTTTCAGTTTCTAAAATTCGATTAAAGAACACTAAGTTTCTTCTAATAAGAATGACATCATTTTTGAAATGATGAGTGTATCTGTTACGGGACATTGATGGAAAATCTCTATACAATTAACTGTGCACACCACTCACGAAATGTATCCTATAACACATCAACTGTTTCCGAGAAAAGAAAACGTTCATCAGACGTGAACGAGACACTTCTTTGGCATCTAAGATTGGGTCATATAAATCCAAAGAGGATCCAAAGGTTGGTGAGAGACGGTTCACTAGAGCTTCTCCAAGTTGAACCGATTCCAACCTGCGAATCATGTTTGGAGGGTAATATGACCAAGAGGGCATTTGGAGCCAAGGGGAATAGGGCCAAAGAAGTGTTAGAGATCGTTCACACAGATGTATGTGGTCCAATATCAACCAAAGCAAGAGGAGGTTATGAGTAATTTTATTGATGATTACTTAAGGTACGGTTACATTTTTTTTATGAAGCATAAATCTGAGACCTTTGAGAAATTCAAAGAATTTAAGGCTCAAACAGAGAATCATAGGGAAAAACGTATCAAGTCTCTACGATCTGATCGTGGAGGCGAATACCTCAGTGATGAGTTTTTGAACTACTTATTTGATGAAGGAATTGTATCCCAGCTGCACCCGGAACCCCTCAACAAAACGAGATTGCATAGCGAAGAAACAGAATTCTTTTGGAAATGGTTAGATTAATGATGAGTTACGCGGATCTTCCCGAGTCGTTCTGGGGTCATGCCTTGGAAACAACGACTTACATTCTGAACTTGGTGCCATCCAAATCGGTTCCCAAAACTCCCAAAGAATTGTAGACCGGGCGCAAGCCTAGTATGAGACACATGAGAATTTGGGGGTGTCCGGCCTACGTGTTGGACAAGGAAGCCGGTAAATTGGATCCTCGATCAGAATTAAGGTTGTTTGTAGGATACCCCGAGGGAACAAAAGGGTGTATGTTCTATAGTCCCGAAGATCAAAAGATGGTCATCAGCACACATTTTAGATTTTTGGAAGAAGACTATATGAACCAAAGAAAACCCAGAAGTGAGATTACCTTAAATGAGCTTAGAGGGCAAACCTCAGTGCCAACTGTACTAGATGATATACCAAACGATACGCTTTCACAACCGGAGCCTCGTCGTAGTGGGAGGGTTGTTAGTGTTGGGAGATGAATTTAATAAAAGATATATGATTTTGATTAGATCCCAAAACCCCTGAGTATAACATGTTCAGAATGATCTTGATAGTTGAGTCAGGATTCAGTTTTAGAGTATTCAGGATGTTATCTGCAAAATGTATAGTCAGCAGATATAGTTCAGGATAGGTTCTGAAGACTCTGAAGAACTCAGTATGTTTCTGAAGAAACTGAAGTTTCAGTATGAAACTGAAGTATCTGAAGACTCAGTGTGAAACTGAGATACTGAAGACTCAGTAGGATACTGAGGAACTGAAGGCTCAACACGAAGATTCAGTGTATCAGTCAGTAGACTCAGAAAACTCTGAAGACCCTGAAGACTCAGAAGACTCTGAAGACGCAAGACTGAAGACTGAAGATTAAAGATCAAGAATACTGAAGGCACAGTAATTACTGAAGACTCAGTAAGGTACTGAATGCTCAATATGAACCTGAATGTTCCGAGGCACTGAATATATCTATCTGAAGGATGCAATACTGAGAAGATCGCGATTCCTTAGAAAATAGATATTTGCCAAGACATTCAAATGGAGACAAAAGGAACTAAGTCAGAAGTGTTGTTAAGGTTATATCAAACTCAGAGTTTGTAACCAAAAGAGCCGTTGGTGTCTACCTTTAACTGGAGACAAAAGTCAAAAAGAGGAAGACAACACTGTACCATACTGACACTGACAGTGACAGGTCACTGAAAAAGGTGTCAGATGTACAAAAGTTCCAGACTGCAAAAAGTGAAGACCGGCTACATGAAAGGCTATTGCCTAAAACGTGCTAGGGAGTTTCAAACCCTAAATATAGCCGTTCCTCACACACCTTAAGAGGAAACTCACAAAGCTATCTCTCCAACGGATAGTTTTCAAGAGTGACCTTGGTGTATGCCTATAAATACTGGTGACCCTCTACATTGTAAGGTTACGGGAAATTTGTACGCAACTCAAGAGCTCAAACTTATTCTTGCAAGAGTTAAAGCACTCGAAAAACTTAGAATTTCCCAAGTGCTTCTATATCGAAGAGAGCTCACTAAACTAAGCCTAGCTTGATAAGATTTATCCAAAGCTTAGTCGAGATATCCTAACCCTTTGCATTGTGCTTCATTGTAAAGGATATCTCATCCTAGTTGGAAACCAACCGAGAAACCCCAAACCCTTGA
Source organism: Stenogyne calaminthoides (assembly GCA_037126765.1). NCBI lineage: Eukaryota > Viridiplantae > Streptophyta > Magnoliopsida > Lamiales > Lamiaceae > Stenogyne > Stenogyne calaminthoides. Next base: position 26,993,924 of record JBBCBC010000022.1, on the reverse strand, counting down.
GAAGGTAGTTGGAGTGTGTTTGTTGGTGAGAAGAGTTGTAAAGAGTTAGTAAACTACGCGGAGTAGTCAGAAAACTCTAAGAGGAGAAGTTAGTAAGCTACAGGGGTAGTCTGAAAGCTTGTTTGTGTTTGAGTAAGTAAACTACGGAGGTAGTCAGAAAACTCAAGGTCGGGTTGAGTAAGTAAACTACGTGGAGTAGTCAGAAAACTCAGAGCCGAGTTGAGTAAGTAAACTACGCGAGGTAGTCAGAAAGCTCAGAAGTGATTAGTGAATTTCTCTGAGGATCAGAGAGAGTGGATGTAGGAGCTTGAGTCTCTGAACCACTATAATTGCTGTGTTGTTTATTGCTTTCCTTATCTGTACTTAACTGTTGCATCACTGAGTTTGAAAGCATACTTTTCACTGATATTCAGTTGGAATCAATCCACTGAAGTTACATGTAATTGAATCACAGCCTAATCACTATTTCATAAAGGGAAGGTTTTCAGCAAAGCTTAAAACGTGTATAAACTAAAGGGCCAACCATTCCGCACGACTGAGTAGCTAGAACAAATAGTTACCAAACTGAACTCTCTTACGGGGATTCGATGAAGTTAGTTATCCGATCCAAGCAACTCGGGATCTCGACACTCGGGACTCGGTTAGGGGTTATCTCGAGGTATCTGAAAGCGGCTTCAGGATCACATCTCGATAAACTTTTACTCAGAGCGATCTGTGCTTATCAGAACCTAATCTTCAGGATTATCTGACCCAAGCTGACCTCAGTAAGAAAAAGTTTTAAAAACACTGAACACGTGTATTCCCCCCCATACACTTACACTTGTAAGACTTCGTTTGCACCGGACCAACAAGTGGTATCGAGCAATGGTTCAACTTGACCACTGTTTGTGTTGACCAAAGTTTTATTTTCAAAAATACTTGTGGTCTATCTGAACTGATCTTATTTGCTGAATATTTTTTCTTTTCAAAAGATCAGATAAAAATGTCTTCCAAAAAACTTCCCATGTTCTTAGTGGAGAACTATGATCTATGTAGACTGAGAATGCAGGCTCATCTGTATTCCAAACATGAGCGTATGTGGAGAGTGGTCTCTCAAGGACCATTCCAATTCTCATGGGTGAATCCTGAGGAATGAAGATGAGAGAATTGATCCTAGAGCAGAAATTTCCTAAGTCGATGACCAACCGACTCTGAGGAGAGAAAAGTTAGTCAATCTAGACTACATTGCAAAAAGACACACTATACAAAGACAATTGATGATGGTGTGATGGGAATGATCTCTCACCGTAATCTTCTAAAAGAGATTTGGGATACACTAATTTGTAATGTGCCAAGGCACGAGATCATATAAAAAGAAAACAAACTTTCAAAGGGCAATTGGAAAGTTTGATAGTTTTGAAATGGATGATGGTGAATCAATAGACAAAAACCGAAGTCGATTCACTAAAGATCATGAATGATCTAAATGCACTTGGAAAGAAATATCCACAAAGAGAAGTAACATTGAAAATTCTTAGAGGTCTTTCTAAGAAATGGGATATTCATGCAAAGGTGATTGAAAACACCAAGAACATTAATTCAATGCCATACCAACAAGTCTTCTATGAAATTTGAAGGCCTATGAATTTGTAATTGATAAGAAATCCAAAAAGGTCGACAAAGAAAGATGATTCATCATCTAGTAAGAATGTGGCTTTAAAAGCCAAAAGATAAAACACAGAAAAACTAGAGAGTCTCGAGAACCCCCATGCCAAAAAATCGATGAGCTTGAGGAAAAGCTAAAGACCGATGGCAAGAAAGTTTGACCGAGACTTAATAGTAGATTTGGAAAATACAAAAGCTATTACAGAACCACAGTACCGAAGAAACCCGAGGACGGATCAACCGAGAAGAAGAAGGACTGAAAGTTGAAGGATCTTCATCCGAAAAGAAGGACTCCAAGTCCAAGGAAGAAAGTGATCGGGATGATGATACCAAAGCAGATCTTTATAATTGCGAAGAAAGGTCACTTCCAAAGATGATTGTCCGTTTTGAGTGCTAAGGAGAGAAGAAAAGGCAAGCTAAAAGAGACAAGAAGTTCTCTAGCAAAAAAAGACCATGGTTGCGGAAGAAGAACACTCGAGGAGGGATCTAGCTCTTCGATGAGATATTCTCGATTAAAGGAAAGTGATGACATTTGTCCGATGGCCATTGAGGAGGTAAACTCTTCTTTCTCTCGTTGTTGCTCCTACACTAGCACAAGAGTTTTCAAGTTCCACTTTGAAAATACTATTTTGACCGATGGATTCTTTTGAGAATCGATGAAGGACTATCTTTGTTTTGCAAGGATCGCTAAATAGAACTCAAGAGCGTAATAAAAGGCCGAAAGTCAAAATCTAAAATGGAAAGACTCTAGCAATCTTCAAATCACTTCTCAATTAATGGGAGCTAATCGATGAACTGGATGTTCGAAAGTACAACTCTCGAGAGAAAGAGAAGTTTATAATGGCCCTAATCAAAAGCTAGAGAAATCCCATTTGAAGAGATTCACTAATCGGGACTAAGTTCAATGACCTCTCGAGAAGCATGAAACTCTACAGAATCGTGAAGATAGTGCATGAAAGAAGTTAACTCTATTGAATAAAACATCTAATGTAATAGATGAAATTGAGTTACCGAGAGATCCGCCACTATAAAATCTGGATTGGGATACATTCGAGGGGAACCTCACAAGGTCATCTCGAATCTTTGCATCAAGTAGTAAGAAGACAATCTTTGTAAAACCAAAGGCACCTACACTTCAAATCAAGAAATGCCCAAGGTGTTAGACAAGGGTAAAGGACCTATGGTCTCAAAAAAAATGAATGATCGGGTTAGAAAGCCCAAACCTCGGTGAAGGCTAGAAAACCCGAAAGCGATTAAGAAAGTTTCAGCAACTACTTCAAAGCCTCGGGCTAAAAATGCAAACTGAAAGGCTCCACATCAACCATCGGAGGAATCCTCGGATGAGAAACACTTTCAAAGAGAGACATTCTCAACCCAAGAGACCAAGTCCTCGATTATCTTTGAAAGACCAGATTTCAAAGATGCATAACCCGAACCCCCACTTGCCTAAGGGTAAAGGTTATCTGAACCCGAGTCATCAAAGATTTAGACCGGCTGCACAAAAGCCTAAGCATCTGAATAGAAGGCCTGAACCAAAGAAGAATTCAAAAGCCCATGTTCATGCTAAAGCTAGCAGACACATACACGTAAAAAACCGCTAAGGCACCCGAGTAGTAGATGTGTATGTTGATGTTTATGGAAGACAAATTAGCCACTCTAAAGTGATTAGAGTTGTCGAGGCGATTTGGATTCCGAAAATACATCTAACCTTGTAGGACCCTACACAAAACCCGGTACCTAAGAATTGATCTGTTTTTCAGGAGGAAAACAAGGGCACTGAACTGACTAAAGATCACATGGCACTGATGAGCAGAGATGAAAAAGCTCCTGATATATGGTATCTTGACAATAGATGTTCAAGACATATGACAGGATACAAGAAGATACTCAGTGACTATGTTGAACAAAGAGGCCCACAGATCACTTTTGGAGATAACTCCAAGGATGAGATCAAGGATATGGAACTTTGGAAATCGACTCAGTTCATATCCATGGTGTTTCATATGTATCTGGATTGAAGCATAACTTGCTTTCAATTAGCCAATTTTGTGATAAGGGTTTTAATGTTGAGTTCTCTAAGAACTTATGTTTTGTGAAAGATGATACATCACAGAAAGTTTTACTGACTGATACAAGAAAAGGGAATGTGTATCTTGCTGATTGGAGTTCAACTCCTAAAGATACATGTTTAGTTGCTAAAAGTTCCACAGATACCAGTTGGTTATGGCATAAAAGAATGAATCACCTAAATTTCAAACCCTGAACAAGCTTTCAAGATTAGCTCTTGTGAGAGGGTTGCCTAATGAAGTGTTCAGTAAGGAACATATTTGTGATGCATGCGAAAAGGAAAACAAATAAAAGCATCATTTAGAAGCAAAGTTGAGGTTTCTCTTTGAAAAGAATACTTGATTCTTGATATGGATCTTTTTGGTCCTATAACACCAAAGAAGCACTAATGGCGGGAAATACACATTGGTAGTAGTTGATGACTACTCAAGATATACTTAGGTCATATTCTTACCCAAAGAAGAAAGAGACTCGAGATAAAGTTTTGCCAGACCATCGAAAAGACTTCGATATTGAGAAAAAAATCGAGTGTGGTCAAAATCGATCGACAAAAGGAACTGAATTTATAAATCATATCATATCGATTATTGTGCGTAAAATGGAATTTCACATGAAACATCACCGTGAAGGACCCCTCAAAGAAAATGGTGTTCTTTGAAAGAAGGAACATGACTCTAAAAGAAGGCCGCAAGGACAATGATAAATGTCCGATAGTCCTAAAAGATTTTGGGTCAAGTGCCAACAACCTTGATGCTACTCTCGGAATCGCATCCATCTTGACCAAAGAGTCAAGGCAAAACACCCTATGAGCTTTGGAATGAAAGGAAGCCTCTTGTTTTTTTTCTTTCGTGTGTTTTTTGTTTAAGCGTTTCATACACAATAATGGTAAAGATCGATTGAAAACATTTGATAGTAAAGTTCGATGAAGGAATATTCTTAGGATATTCGAAGTCAAGAAAAGCTTCGAGTTTACAACCGTAGGACTCTTATTGTGGAGGAAACACCTCATGTTGTTTTTTGATGAATCTGCTTTGTGTTCGTAAGAAACAGAACATGATCTTGATGAACCGACTAAGAGGATCACCAGATTAAGCCCAAAATGAAAGATAAATCATCCATCGAACCTAAAAAGAAGAAGTCACCACTATCTATGATTGGAGTGACTCGGACTCGAATAAAGAAGTTCGAGGATGGAACTCGGGATGGTGAGACTCGGGAAAACCAACACTCCAAAGTGACCAATCTGAATGAAAACCGCCTCGGACTTCGGGTATGTGATGCCAATGAAGATGTGGTGACAAATGAGGCAAATTTCTGAATCTATCAACCAAAGGGCAACAAATGTCTCGACAATGTTCTCAATAGAATTTCCCGAGGAAGATGACTCCTTTCTCCTTTTCATTTGTTCCCTCGAGTTCTTCGATTTAATCGAACCTAACATTTCAAATGTTGAGGATACTATTGAAGGGGAACATCAAGAAGGAAATGGTTAGATAGTCATCCTACAAGTCGATTGTGGGTGATCTAACCGAAGGTGTTAAAATAAGAAGGTTCCATGGTGAAAATGCACTATTCTCACCGCTTCCTATCGGAGAAAGAAGAGCCTCTTTGAGATTGGTGAAGCTCTACAAGATTCTCATTGGATTATTGCTATGCAAGATGAAATTTGAATCAATTCTCAAGGAATGAAGTATGGGAGCTAGTAGATAGACTGAAAGGCACAATGTCATTGGAACCAAGTGGGTTTTCAAGAATAAAAGAGATGAAAACAACAACATTGTAAGAAACAAGGCAAGACTAGTTGCACAAGGTTATTCCCAAGAAGAAGGCTTGGATTATGATGAAACCTTTGCACCGTTGCAAGACTAGAAGCCATCAGATTGTTTCTTGCATATCTTTGCCGCCCACATGAAGTTCACATATCTATCAAATGGATGTGAAAAGTGCATTTCGAGCGGTGTGCTTAAAAGAAGAGGTTTATGTGGAACAACCTCCGGTTTCAAACAGAATGACCAAGTTTACGAGTGCTCGTAAAAAAAGCTTTGTATGGTCTCAAACAAGCACCCAGAGCATGGTATGATACTCTTTCTCGGTTTCTTCTTGACCATGGTTTTGTCAAAGGAACTGCTTTATAGAACTCGCTCGGGATAGAGGATGGGGAAGATATCTTACTAGTTCGGATATATGTTGATGACATCATTTTGGATCTCCAAACCATCACCGTGTGTGAAAAGTTTTCAACACCGATGAAAGGCAATTTTGAGATGTCAATGATGGGAGAGATGAATTTCTTTCTAGGTCTTCAAGTGAAACAATCAAAGGAAGGAATATTCATCAACCGGCAAAGTACACCGTAGATCCGATTGCTAAATATGGTGTACAGACTTGCAATGCGCTTAGGATTCCTATGAATACTAACTACAAGATGGATCCCGATTACAAGGCAAAATCGATGAAAGCCATACCGATTATAGAGGAATCATTGGATCATTGCTCTATCTTCTGACAAGTAGGCCTGATATAACATTTCTTTGTTGGGATATGTGCAAGATACCAAGCTAATCCTAAGGCTAGTCACATGGAGGTTGCCAAAAAGATCTTGAAGTATCTTAAAGGCACGATGAATAGAGGATTATGGTATCCAACCGATGATAACCTTGAATTAACCGGGTTACTCGATCTCGATTATGGAGGTTGCGAGAATTGACAGAAGTCCACTTCAGAACTTGTCAATTTCTAGGAAGTAAAATGATATCTTGATTTTTCGAAGAAATGGACCTCGATGAGCAACAAGTACTCATCAAAATTTGAATACATGGTCATGGGGAAGGCTGCTTTGTGCTTTCGGATTCTTTGCCCGCACAACAATTAAGGGATTATAAAGTTGTAGCCAATGAAGTACCAATATTTTGTGACAATAATAGTGTCATTGCTATTTCACAAAAATCCAAGATTGCACACCGATGCAAGCATGTGGATATCGACATCACTTCATCGAGAGATCATGTCGAGAAGAAGGACATAAGGATGGAGAAAATCCATCTTGATAAGCAGAGAGCCGATATCTTGACTAAACCTTTGGTCAATCAAGATTTCGGGAACTTTTAGTTGAGTTAGGGATGTTAGAACCAGTGTATAGAGTAAAAATCAAAAATTGAAGATTTTCGGATGCATGAAGTTTTCTCGAGAATTCTCTTGAGAAGCTCGGGATAAAATGAAAATAATTTGATCGAGTCTCGTGAAACTCAGATTCTTGATCAAGGTCAAGACGAAAGATCTTGAACCCATTTAGTAATCGATATTATAATTGACATTTTATCAAGGTCAAGATTTTCGAAGACCGATAGAGAGAAATTAGTCGAAGAAGTAATGACTCATCGACTCATTTATTGCTCAAGTAAAACTCAGTAATCATTCGCAATAAATACAAAACACCTGAGGAATGTTTTTGGGCGGGATCGTTTTAAATTCCGAAGAAGGTCAACAGTCATTTAATGCTCTGTTACATTTCTTGACCAATGAGGATATTTTGGCGGCTTACTTTTCGAAGATCGTCGGTTCGTATACCCGATTAATCGAAGATTAATCTCAACCGTTGCTTTCACCTAACCAACGCGATTCCCCACGATCTCGAAGCTATATATACCCCAATAAGCCATTCAAGCCAAAATTTTATCAAACCCTTCTTTCCCAAATCCTCTGTAAATAAATCCCCTTTGCCCAGAAATTCCCAAACCCTAAAATCTTCATTTCTTCAATCATTCTCTAAAATGGCCCCAACCTTGTTTGAGAGATTAGCCGAAACCAACAAGCCTTGGTACGAGTTCGTTGTCTCCCTCGAAAGCACAACCAACTCAAAGCCAGAAGAGGAGGCTCTGCATATGATTCGACTGGCTAAACTCACCCATCTCGTCGCAAGCCGACCAGACCAGGAGTTTGCGAAAGAGGTAATCGAATTCATCTATAACTTGAAGATAGATAAAGAGGACTGTATGCATTCTAAGATTACTGTATCACATTTAGAGCAGTCGTCCAAATACATCGATTTTGAGAGGGATTTGTATATAATTCCGAAAAATTTAAATGATGTTTTTGAGCTCTGTGATAGAGGAGAGGATCCTGCGATGTATATGTCAGGTAGAGAGTAGGAGTACTTAGATAGGATTGCTGAGAATCCTGTTAAATTTGAGGCGACATTGCATAAGAGACACTTGAAGCCACAATATCGAGTTTTGATGGATATTGTGAGCAAGAGCATCATGAGTTTTGCGGGGAGTTTTGAGCAGATCAGTACCTCAAAGCTCAGAATGATGGCGGCAATCGAGGCCTCACCCACCACTGACTTCAACTGGCTGAAATTTTTGATTCAGACGGTGAGTGAGCAGACCAAAGTTTTGAAGAAGGTTGACGGGGCGATCTCAATAAAAGGCAAGATCCACCATGCCACCAAAATTGCTTATATTTTGGAGATGTGCAGAGAGGAGGAGGATATCTTCGCCAATTCGACCCCATTCCCTAAGTCCAAAATTCTCTTTAAGCCCATTGTTGCAAAGAAGCAGGCCATCAGGGGGAAGAGAGAAAAGAAAGCAGAATCACCGGTTGCAGCTGCTGAGAAAGAGACCCAACAAACCAGGGGGAAGGTTTTGTTGGAGGCAAAGAAGGATCAGGGAGCAAAAATGATGAAGCAGAAGAACCTTGCCCCAAAGAGCAGAAGATTGGTGGTTCTCACCGATGAAGATGGCAGTGATTCTGAGGAGATTCAACCTGAGGGCCAAACCGCTCAGAGTTCGCCATTGCAAGTTTTGGCTCAGGTTATCTCCAAGGCACAAGACCAAACTGAGGAGCAGGTCTTCTCTGAGGTGCTTGAGACATCTCTAAGTTCAGACAAAATTTCTCAGGAAATTTTCAAAGGAACTCAGCCCTCGTAGATTCCCTCTTGAAAAAGTGCCGCCTCAGACAAACAGAAGAGCCAACTCGTAACCAATCGAGGAAGTGTCGATTCAGCCCCCGGAACCCACTCGGATGCAAACCGAGGACCTAATCGCACAACGCTCAGAGGTCAGCCGAGACTCGGGAGCGCATTATTCTTGATGAGCTCTGAAAGTGATCTATTTGCTTGATCCCTCACCGATGCTTCAACCGAACCGAGAGCCCGAGATGGAAGAAGGGCGAGGTCAAGAAGGCGAAAGGAGGAGCAAGGGGGAACGGTTCATTCTTGACCACTACCGAGCTCGGCCATTCCCCGATCTGCAAGATGTTTTCTTGATTAAGGACAACTGTGTTCATCCTCAATCGGACTCTTCCCGAGATGCTTGATATTGCTTTGCTTTTCGGGGAGATCCGGTGGAATGAAGAAAATGTTTTTTCCGACCGACTTCTCGGGGTTCGGATGACAAAGCTTAGGATGAAAAACTCCGATTTTGATGAGCGGCCGAGAGGAAGTTAGCTGAGAGAAAAGCTATCGAAGTTGGTGCCCGGCGTGAGACAAATCTCAAGATGGAGATGGGGACCAACAGGAGATACTTGAGGATCGATCTCGGATGGAAAAGGAGACTTCATTCTTTCGATCAACTTTGAAATTGGTCAACCTCGGATCGAAGTTAGCACTCTTTGTGTACCTTTTGACACTATTAACAATTATGCCAAAGTTCTTGAAAGTTCTATCTTTAATTACGAATTGTCGATAAAAAGACCGAGGCTCGATTGAGATCGGAGCTTCGATGGAGCCGGTCAGATGATCAAAAGCAAAGACGAGAAGGTGCGAAGGTTCCCGAGATTGATCTCACTCCTTGATGGAGAAACTTGAGAAGGTTGAGCCAATGATGATCAAGATTGCTCGGATGGAAGAAACATTGGCCAATCAAGCTCGAAAGATGGAAGGTCTTAGTCACTCTTTAGAAATTTGGTGCTAATCCAAAATACTCGACCTCACAGATGACCTCCATGGAAGATAAGTTTGAATGAAAAGTTTGGAGGGAGTCAAGGTTGAGCTTCAATCTTTGAAATGAAACAAAAGCACAGAGTCAATCTGCATTTCTAGAGGTGAAATTGGCAGAGAGGAATGAAGTGATGATTAAATCTGGCCATTGAGGAATGAGCTTCGGTGCTCATGGCCAAGATGATAGAGATGTTCAAGGAAGCACTCTCCGCCGGTTTGCCCATTTATCTCAAGAATTTTCTCGTGGCCAAGAACCATCTAAGGAGGCCGAAGACGAACAAGATCATATAGCAGAGAGATTCATTTGTGTGAGCAAAGAGCAATATCACATGGACACAGCATTCTCCAGACTTCTTCCAAATTACGGTGCCAAGAAGGGGGAAAAGGAAGGTGAAGACCTCAGGAAGTTCATGGCACGTACTTTGGAGAAAAAGGTTCAAGATCTTTGGTCATTGGGTTTAAGAGGAAAACATCCTGGACATCATCAAGGAGAGAAATGAAATCAAGAAGAGATTTTTCGAATGTTCGACTGGAGGTGCCGTGATGAAGTTGAGAATGAAGCAAACCAAGAGCGGAAAGACCCAAGAGCCAAAATCAAGAAGATCAAGACTCGAAAGATTCTGTAATCTTTAAATTTTTGTCTTTTGATTTTGTTGATAAACTCATTGTAATCTGTAACTCAAACCTATCATCAATGAAGATTTATCATTATGCTCAAAAGATAATATCTCATTATCTTATTTACATGTCTTTTATTTGATATGCCTGAATGATTGTCTCTGAACTGTTGTTTAAATATGGGGGAAATTTTTTAAGTATTTGGTAATGAACTATTTAAAGAGATTCATTACTGAAGAAATTGTTGAATGTTTTAAATTGTTAGGAGTTTCTCTGATTTAGGAAAGTGTTTGGAGACAACCAATCTTGTAATAGGATAAACTGAAACCTGAGTATAGGTTATATGTTTGTAACAAGATAGGTTTTGGCATCATCAAAAAGGGGGAAATTGTTGGGAGATGAATTTAATAAAAGATATATGATTTTGATTAGATCCCAAAACCCCGAGTATGACATGTTCGTAATGATCTTGATAGTTGAGTCGATTCGGTTTTAGAGTATTCGGATGTTATCTCGCAAAATGTATAGTCGGCAGATATAGTTCAGATAGGTTCGAAGACTCAAGAACTCAAGATGTTTCAAGAAAACAAGTTTCAAGATGAAATCGGAAGTATCTCAAGACTTCGAAGCAGAAACCGAGATATCAAGACTCAATGGATACTGAGGAACTGAAGGCTCAACACGAAGATTCAAAGGTATCGGTCCAAGAGACTCGAAAGACTCGAAGACCATGAAGACTCGAAGACTCAAGACGCAAGACCAAGACCCCGAAGATTAAAGATCAAGAATATCAAGGCAACAAGAATTATTGAAGATTCCTTCGAAGGCATCAATGCTCAAGATTTAACCTGAATGTTCCGAGGCACTGAATATATCTATCTGAAGGATGCATTACTGAGAAGATCGCGATTCCTTAGAAAATAGATATTTGCCAAGACAATCAAATGCAGACAAAAGGAACCAAGTCAGAAGTGTTGTTAAGGTTATATCAAACTCAGAGTTTGTAACCAAAAGAGCCGTTGAAGGTGTCTACCTTTAACTGGAGACAAAAGTCAAAAAGAGGAAGACAACACTGTACCATACTGACACTGACAGTGACAGGTCGATGAAAAAGATGACAGATGTACAAAAGTTCCAGACTGTAAAAAGTGAAGACCGGCTACATGAAAGGCAATTGCCTAAAACGTGCTAGGGAGTTTCAAACCCTAAATATAGCCGTTCCTCACACACCTTAAGAGGAAACTCACAAAGCTATCTCTCCAACGGATAGTTTTCAAGAGTGACCTTGGTGTATGCCTATAAATACTGGTGACCCTCTACATTGTAAGGTTACGGGAAATTTATACATAACTCAAGAGCTCAAACTTATTCTTGCAAAAGTTAAAGCACTCGAAAAACTTAGAATTTCCCAAGTGCTTCTATATCGAAGAGAGCTCACTAAACTAAGCCTAGCTTGATAAGATTTATCCAAAGCTTAGTCGAGATATCCTAACCCTTTGCATTGTGCTTCATTGTAAAGGATATCTCATCCTAGTTGGAAACCAACCGAGAAACCCCAAACCCTTGAGAAGGTAGTTGGAGTGTGTTTGTTGGTGAGAAGAGTTGTAAAGAGTTAGTAAACTACGCGGAGTAGTCGGAAAACTCTAAGAGGAGAAGTTAGTAAGCTACATGGGTAGTCTGAAAGCTTGTTTGTGTTTGAGTAAGTAAACTACGGAGGTAGTCAGAAAACTCAAGGTCGGGTTGAGTAAGTAAACTACGTGGAGTAGTCAGAAATCTCAGGGCCGAGTTGAGTAAGTAAACTCACGCGAGGTAGTCGAAGCTCGGAAGTGATTAGTGAATTTCTCGAGGATCGAGAGAGAGTGGATGTAGGAGCTTGAGTCTCCGAACCACTATAATTCTTTGTGTTGTTTATTGCTTTCCTTATCTGTACATTAATCGCTGCATCACTGAGTTTGAAAGCATACTTTTCACTAATATTCAGTTGGAATCAATCCACTGAAGTTGCATGTAATTGAATCACAGCCTAATCACTATTTCATAAAGGGAAGGTTTTCAAAGAAAAAGAAAAACGAGTATAAACTAAAGGGCCAACCATTCCGCGACGATCGAGTAGCTAGAACAGATAGTTACCAAACCGAACTCTCTTACGAGGATTCATGAAGTTAGTTATCGATCCAAGCAACTCAGGATCTCTCGACACTCGGGACTCGGTTGGGATTATCTCGAGGTATCTGAAAGCGGCTCAGATCACTGTCTCGATGAGACTTTGACTCAGAGCGATCTTGCTTCTCGAAACCTAATCTTCGAGATTATCGACCCAAAAGCCGACCTCGAAGAAAAAAAAGTTTTAAAAACACTGAACACGTGTATTCCCCCCCATACACGTGTAAGACTCGTTTGCACAGGGACCAACAGTTAGACAACCCAAGAGATTCATGGGAATAGGAGAGTCCTCGGACTTGATTCCCGGACAAGACGAATCAGACCCATGGACATATGACGAGGCACTCCAAGATAAGAATGCAGATTCTTGGCAAATAATAATGAAAGCCGAAATGGGTTCTATGTTTCATAATAGAGTGTGGGAGCTAGTCGAACCACTTAATGGGGTCAAACCCATTGGATGCAAGTGGGTATATAAGAGGAAAAAAGGACCGGATGGGAAGGTTGAAACCTTAAAGCAAGACTAGTGGCGAAAGGTTATACTCAGAAAGAAGGGATCGATTATAAGGAAACTTTTCGCCCATAGCCATGCTTAAGTCCATCCGTATTCTCTTATCGATTGCTGCACATTTCGACTTTGAAATCTGGCAGATAGATGTCAAGACAGCTTTCCTTAACGGAAGTCTTGATGAAGAGATCTATATGCAACAAACCCAAGGTTTAATTGAAACAGGCCAAGAACACCTAGTTTGTAAGCTCAAGAAGTCCATTTACGGACTCAAACAGGCATCCAGAGCTTGGAACCAATGTTTTGATCATGTTATAAAGTCTTATGGGTTTGATCAAAACAAGTTTTAAAGTTGTGTGTATAAAAAGCGTGTCGGAACTGAATTGGTATTCTTAGTACTATACGTAGATGACATTTTGATCATCGGGAACGATGTGAAGGTGATATCAGACGTAAGGGCATGGCTTTCAAAACAGTTTGATATGAAGGACATAGGGGAAGTCGGACACATCCTTGGGATCAAGATCACTCGAGATCGCAAGAAAAGGATGATCGGTTTATCGCAAGCTTCATACATAGACACTATCTAGAAACGCTTCAGCATGCAAGGTTCCAAGAAAGGATTCGTACCTTTCAGACTTGGAATCCATCTATCCAAGAAAATGTCCCTTAAGACGCAAGAGGAGATAGATGACATGAAAGGTATTCCTTGTGCTTCGGCTGTCGGAAACCTTATGTATGCATTGCTGTGTACGAGACCGGATATCTGCTTTGCCGCAGGCATGATAGCGAGATATCAAAGTAACCCAGGGAAAGAGCATTGGACGACAGTTAAAAACATTCTGAAGTATCTGAAAAGAACTCGGGATAGAATGTTAATTTATCAGTCAGATACTCCAATCCCCATCGGCTACACGAACTCGGATTTCCAATCAGACTTAGATTCCAGAAACTATCTGCCTCAGTTAGTGTGTTTCCATTTGGGAAGTGTAGCCATCAAATGAACGAGTGTGAAGTAGAAATGCATCACTGACTCAACCATGGAAGTCGGGTAAGTAGCTGCTTGTGAAGCAGTGAAAGAACCGATATGGCTCTAGACCTTCTTAGTGGACTTGGATGGAGTTCCGAATTTGTCTAGCAATATTTGCTAGGGGTAGTTGCAAATTCAAGGGAACCAAGAGTCCACGAGTCAAACGAGCACACTAAAGGAAAGACATCTTATACGAGAAATCGTTAAGAGAGGAGATATAGATGTGGCAAAGATAGTGTCTAAGGACAACCTAGCAGATCCATTCACAAAGAGTCTGCCTCTGAATACATTCGAGAGACATGTGGAAGGAATGGGTGTCAAGACCGTTGCCAATCTGCTTTGAGTATAAGTGGGAGAAATTATTAGGTTCGTGTAGGTGACATTAGATGTCACGGACTACGCGAGACATGTTGTAGTATACTTAAAAGCAGACTTTGAGTATAAGTAGGAGATTGTTGGGATTATACTGGAAAGTATGCTTTTTACTTTGTATAATCGAAACTGAATTTTCAGACTTATTTACTGAAATAAATTGTTTATCACTGATGCTTTAAATATTATTGAATGTTACATATATTTACTGCATAACTGTTCAATAAGTCGTACGTGTTACATTGTAGTTAATTTAGTGATACCAGATCACAGAAGATTAAATTAACAGTTCCTTGTAACTGAAAGTACGTTATTCACGACCTAGATGGAAATGAACAACCCATCGTGAAAGGTTGAAGTGTAAGGCTCAGATTGGCTTGTCTTGACCAAGAGATTACACTAGTGCATGACCGATGCCTTTGATAGGACCTCTGAGGAGGATAAATTCTTGAATCGAACAAGGAAGAATTAGACCTCAGTGGTTCGTTATTTCTTAATCTTCGTCCCTTAAATAGGATCACGTGGGATTGGTAACTATTGCTTTGACTTATCATGGGTAGCGTTTCAGAGAGATCAATACTTTTTATCTTGGGCAATATTATTAGTCACATGTGATTGCTAAGATTTAATACGAAGAATCGTGTGCAAGTACGGTTGTTCGATTTGCCCCCTTGGGAGGTTCATAAGGTTTATCATGCCAAATCTTGCAAGTGGAATTAGTTTTCCTGATGGATAATAATGTTGAACCGCTCCTTGACCAAGGACAAAAGATATTAATTAATGTAAAGCTATTTCAAAGGGCTTGAATTAATTAATGTGCTAGATAATCTTAAACACGGGAAATAATGACCGGAGCCATATTGATTTGTAATATGGGTTAAGATGGATAGTCTTGATATTAATTATGTAGTGGTATTAATTAATATTTATGGGCTTGAATTATATTGTGGCTCAATATTAGATATTCAAGGTTCATTAGAAGGTCCAATCTCAATTCTCCTAAAGGCCCCCTAAGTAGCCCAACATATACTCCAATAACTAAAAAAGGTGATTAAAATAAAATAAATATTGTTGCTTAATTTTTCCTATTATTTCGAAAATTATGGATAAGAGGGGATAAATATTTTCTTTGAATTTTGTTATGGAATGAAGATATGTATTCTTGGAATACAAGATTATCTCATTAAATTCAAGAAATCTCCCACTTGGTTATTCATAATAGAAATTTCGAAAATTTTGAAATATAGTGGGCAAGAAAGATTTTCTTGATTTTCTTGAAAAGATATTATGGAAGATATGTATTTCTTGAAGTACAAGAATATCTCATAAATTCAAGAAGATCTAAATCTTGGAATCTCGATCCCTAATATTTCGAAATATTCCATAACAAATAAGAGAGTGGGATTTTGTGGAATATTTTAATTATGGAGAAAAGAATATATGAGATATATTCAAGATTTCTTGGAGATCAAGAAAATATTTTTTCCTCCCTATTCCACATGAAATTTCGACCACCACCCTCTATAAATAGGGGATGAATGTTTCATTCCCAGCAAAAACACACGAAAATTGGTTTTTCGGAAAAATATCAGCTTCGATAAAATATCAAATATTTTGTAACGTCGACAGATTGTATTTTTTTGAAAAACGACAATTGTGAGTAGTGTACAATTCCATGTGCTGGAAAAATTAGTAAATCCACAAAGGTGTTGCAACATATTTTATTTTCCTTTTGTTAAATCGTTCACAAGAATCCTTCCACCGGATAGTCGAACGAGGGCTAAGGGAATACTTGGGAAGTCCTTACGGTTAGTCTATGCAGCCATACCGTTGCCATCCCAAGAGGTACGTTCACGTAAACTCGTAGAATTCCGCATGCGTAGGTTTTACGTGAATTATTATATGCATGATATGTTGTTGGATTATTATTTGAATTAATATACGATTAATTCATGCTAGTAATAATTAAAGAATTAAATTTGTATTTAAATATTCACCCCGAATAGATCTGTGCAACTTATTCCCCAACAAATTTATTTCCTGTATGGATAATAATGTTGAACTGTCTTTACTCCAAGGACAAAAATATTAATTAATACAAAGCTTGTTCAGTGGCTTAATTAATTAATGGACTAAGATAATCTTAAACACGAGAAATAATAACCGGGAGCCATATTAACAGTAATATGGGTTAAGATGGATAGTGCAATATTAATTATGTAGTGGGATTAATTAATATTTATGGGCTTGAATAATATTGTGGCTCAATATTGGAAATTCAAAATCCATTGGAAGGTCCAATCTTAATTCTCCTAAAGGCCCCTCAAGTAGTCCAAATATAAAGTCCAATAACTGAAAAAGGTGTTTAAAATAAAATGAAATATTGTTGCCTATTTTTCCTATATTTTTCAAAAATAAATAAATAAAAGAGGGAGAAAGATTTTCTTTGAATTTTGTTATGGAATGAAGATAAGTATTCTTGGAATACAAGATTATCTCATTAAATTAAAGAAATCTCCCACTTGGTTATTTATTAAGTAAATTTTCGAAAATTCCATAACAATAAGGAGGAGAAGATTTTGTTGGGAGATATTTTGGGAAATAGAATATATTGGATATATTCAAGATTGTTTCTTGGAGAAGAAGCAAGGAAATTTCCCAATGCCCCAATTGACCTAAATTTTGCCCCCCCACTTATTATAAATAGGAGATGAATTTTTCATCTACAAGACAACACATAAATTGATTTTTTCGGAAAAATATCAGCGTCTACAAAATATCAATGAATTTTGAAACGTCGACAGATTGTGTTTTTTTTTTAACTTCGATTGTGAGTGTGCAATTCCATGTGTTGAAAAAATTAGAAATCCACAAAGGTGGTGCAACATAATTTTATTTTTCCTTTTGTTAATTGTTCGCGAGCATCCTACCACCTGATTGTTGGACAAGGACGAGGGAATACTTGAGAAGGTCTTTTGGTGTGTTCATGTGAACGGGATCCATCTTCTCAACGGTTGTCTCTACAAGAGGTACGTAATCTCGTAACTCCTATATTCCGCATGCTTAGGATTTACGTGGATTATGTGTACGCATGATTGTTTATTTGCTTATTAATTATTATGTTGAATTGACTTAGGATTAATTCATGTTAGTAATTAATTGATTAATTTAAATATGTATTTAAAATCATCTCTGGGCACCCATATTTTCCCATCACGAGATTGAGTTCATTAGGTGTGAAGATAACCATTGCTACTATTTCAAAAGGTATGATAATGGTTATATCATTTTGCTATTATATATTGATGACATGTTGATAGCAGACTGTAGTGTTCGAGAAGTGAGCAAGTTGAAGAAGCAGTTGTCTGATAGGTTTTCTATGAAGGACCTTGGAGAGGCAAAACAAATCTTAGGTATGCAAATCGATCGTAATAAGGTGGCAGGAAAGTTGTATCTTTCACAGGCTGAATACATAAAGAAGGTCTTGAAGAGATTTAGTATGGAAGATGCAAAGTCAGTTCGTGTCCCATTGGGAGGTCAGTTCAAGCTATCCAACAAGCACTCACCTAATAGCGAAGAGGAGCGAACCTACATGCAAAAAACTCTATATGCTTCAGCAATTGGTAGTTTAATGTACACTATGGTGTGTACAAGATTAGATAATGCACATGCGGTGGGAGTAGTAGTTGGTTTACGGGTAATCTGGGTAAGAAGCATTGAGAGGCAGTAAAGTGGATCCTTATGTACTTGAAAGGTACTACAAAAAAAGCATTATGTTTTGAAGGCAAAAGTGTTGAATTGGCAAAGTATGTTGATGCAGACTTAGCATCTAGTGATCTAGACAAAATGAGGAGTACAACCGGTATGTATATACGTACATCAATTTTTTGGGCTTCTAAGTTGCAGAAGATCATAGCATAGTCCACTACAATGGCAGCGTATGTAGTAGTTACTGAGGCTAGTAAGGAGATGGTGTGGTTGCAGAATCTCTTGCGTGAATTGGGGAAGGAGCAGAAGGATATTATTCTCTACAATGATAGTCAGAGTGTTGTTCACATAGCAAAGAATCCAACTTTTCACTCGAGAACGAAGCACATTGAGTTGAGGTATCATTACATTCGTTACCTCATTGAGAATAAGATTTTGCAGCTAATGAAGATCCAAGGAAGTGAGAATCCTACTGATATGTTGACTAAGGTTATGGCCTTAGAGGAGTTGAAGTTATGCTTGACTTCAACTGGCCTTGGAAACTGAGATGAAGGCTTGACACTACTACCAGTGAAAATTATCGATAAGATGGAGAAGACAAGTTATATTTGGGTCAATCTACAGGTGGGAGATTGTTGGGTTATGGAGCCTGATCGACTACTTTACGTCCCAGAATGGGCCTTTAGGGTTTTGACCCAGTTTCACTTATAAATACATATATGATTCGTTGTATTTGTTATTACCGAAATATTAGTAAATCTCCTAGCTTGATAGTTCCTCCCCACGTAGTTATTCCTGATTTGGGTAACCAAATCTATGATATTTTTCTATAATTACAGTTTAAACCCTAGCTAACACAGACCCCGTTCACAGAAGTGCTACTCGAAACTAAAAGAAAGCCGCATATAAGAGCGAAATTTAAGGACATTTAAATGAAAGAAATAGTCTAAAATGCTACATGTTGGGATATTTTAGTTTTGATGAATTATGCCAAAACATTATCAACTTGTGTTATTGAAGCTAATTTACATATACCAAGTTGAGGGGGAACGAGAGAACAAATTGAGGGGAAACTCACGAAATCAGACGTAGATGATCGAGATCAGACGAGGCTGCAGACGAGACTGATCAAGATCAGATGAGTTAGATGAGTTTCGAGTTAATCGATGAGTCATGCAAAATCGTAAGAGAAGAAAAAGCTAAACTTCTTTGATCGAAAAATCGATGACGTAATGCACTGATCGATGATCGGAAGAACAATGAAATGATATGGTGATCGGAAGAGCGTAAAAAACGATCGTAAAGAAAACCCACCGGAAGATCGAAGAGAAGGTTGCGGTCGGAAGAGGAGCGATGAGAATGATCGAGATCGGGCGTGATCGAGATCAGATATGAAGATGAGCAGATGATCAAGATCAGACGTCATTGAGATCAGATGTGCTAAACTGATATGCTAAACCTAATGTACTGACCTGATGCTATCGTGAGATGTTGATCTGAAGATGTGTTGATCTGATCAGTCGAGCCGATCGACGACATAAAGAAGAAATCGAGATAGGCCTTGAGTCAAAGTGACTCAAGGTCGGGATGTCTGGATTCAGAGAATCGAACTCGGTCGGCTGAGTGTCAAGATGCTGATCGAATAAGGTCCACCAAGAGAAGTCTCTTTGAATCAAGTATCTTGAGGCTCAGATGAGAAATCTGAGACTCAGATAAACTTGAAGACTCAGTATGTCTCTAAAGACACTGAGACTCAGAGAATCCTGAATGATTCCAAGGCGAGGAATCTGAGGAATATAGCCGTTAGAATCAGCTGACGTGGACTAATGAGAGGAAGACAACCAGATTGAAGAAGCATCTGTACTTACAAAAATAGTATAGATTTGAATGTGATTCTCTCCAACTGTAACATTCAAATCCACACTATAAATACAAGTTCTTCCTTCATTATTCGTGTGGATGCGTGGAGATTATAGCACGAGATGCTACAGAGCCAAAGAGAGTTATACCCAAAGCATTCCCACCCTAGAACACAAGTCTGTAGATATACAAATATGTTCAAGAGTGTTCTAGAACCCAATCTAAGCAACCCACGATGTATCCTAAGCTTAGAGAGATTTTCCCAACCTTAGCAAAGGAGGCTAAACAAATGTAAGGAAAAATCTCAACCTAGTTGGAAACCAAACAAACCTTACCCAAATCAGTCGGTTAAGTTTGTAGGTGAGTGTGAACTCGGTAAACATCTAGCAATGCCGAAAGGGAGGGTAGGCAATCCCGAGTGAGGGTGATAAGTCCCGTTAGAGTGTGAACTCGGTAAACATCAGTAGGCAATCTCGTGTGAGGGTGATAAGTCCCGTTGGAGTGTGAACTCGGTAAACATCTGTAGGCAATCCCGTGGAGGGTGATAAGTCCCGAGGCGAACCCGAGAGGGTGATAAGTCCAGTTGGAAGGAATATCCCTAGGAACAGGGAGAGTGGATGTAGGAGCTTGAGTCTCCGAACCACTATACTTTGTTGTGTTCTTTATTGCGTTATGTTCTTATATTGTCATATACATTCGATTATAAGCAAAACACAACACATGAGCTTAAAACGAAAAAAAATCAGAATCACCATTCCTTCACCCCTGTTTTTATATGCATTTCATGTTTATTCCGCATTTCATGGGTTTTTCACCGGACCTTCAATTGGTATCCAGAGCAGGAGTTCAAAAGATCACTTTTAATGTGATCACTGAAATGATCTTTTTAAAAGAAAACCCGGTTTCTTTAAAAATGCATATATTCTAATGTTTTGGCTTCATTATCAAAAAGGGGGAAATTGTTGGGATATTTTAGTTTTGATGAATTATGCCAAAACATTATCAACTTGTGTTATTGAAGCTAATTTACAGATAACAAGTTGAGGGGGAACGAGAGAACAAATTGAGGGGAAACTCACGAAATTAGACGTAGATGATCGAGATTTGACGAGGTCAGCGATTTAGACCGGTCGAGATCGATGAAATTAGATGAGTTCCGAAGTTAACCGATGAGCTTATGCAAAATCGAAGAGAAGAAAAAGCTAAACTTCTTGATCGAGGAAGATCGGATGACGGAAACGGAACGATCGGATGATCGGAAGAACAATGAGTCGATATATGGTGACCAAGAGTAAAAGCCGACGTCGAAAAACCGACCGTAAGATAAGAAGAGAAGGTTACGGATCGGAAGAGGAAGATATGAGACCGACGAGATCGACGTGATCGAGATCAGATATGAAGATGAGCAGATGATCAAGATCAGACGTGATTGAGATCAGATGTGCTAAATTGATATGCTAAACCTAATGTACTGACCTGATGCTATCGTGAGATGTTGATCTGAAGATGTGTTGATCCGATCGGTCGGTGATCGGATCGGATTTAAGAAGAAATCGATATGCTTTGAGTCAAAGTGACTGAAGGTCGATGTCCGAATTCAGAGAATCGAACTCGGTCGGCTGAAAGTGTCGGTATGCTGATCGACAAGGTCCACCAAGAGAAGTCTGCTGAATCAAGTATCCTGAGGCTCAGATGAGAAATCGAGACTCGATAATAAACAAGACTCGGATGTCTCTGAAGACACTGAGACTCATGAGAATCTGAATGATTCCAAGGCGAGGAATCTGAGGAATATAGCCGTTAGAATCAGCTGACGTGGACCAATGAGAGGAAGACAACCATCCTGAAGAAGCTGCTGTACTTATAAGAATAGTATGGATTTGAATGTGATTCTCTCCAACGGTAACATTCAAATCCACACTATAGATACAAGTTCTTCCTTCAATATTCGTGTGAATGCTTGGAGATTATAGCACGAGATGCTACAGAGCCAAAGAGAGTTATACCCAAAGCATTCCCACCCTAGAACACAAGTCTGTAGATATACAAATATGTTCAAGTGTGTTCTAGAACCCAATCTAAGCAACCCACGATGTATCCTAAGCTTAGAGAGATTTTCCCAACCTTAGCAGTGAGGCTAAACAAATGTAAGGGAAAATCTCAACCTAGTTGGAAACCAAACAAACCTTACCCAAATCAGTCGGTTAAGTTTGTAGGTGAGTGTGAACTCGGTAAACATCTAGCAATGCCGAAAGGGAGGGTAGGCAATCCCGAGTGAGGGTGATAAGTCCCGTTGGAGTGTGAACTCGGTAAACATCTGTAGGCAATCCCGTGTGAGGGTGATAAGTCCCGTTGGAGTGTGAACTCGGTAAACATCTCAGTATCAATCCCCGGAGGGTGATAAGTCCCGAGGTGAACCCGAGAGGGTGATAAGTCCATTGGAAGGAATTTCCTAGAAGCAGGGAGAGTGGATGTAGGAGCTTGAGTCTCCGAACCACTATACTTTGTTGTGTTCTTTATTGCGTTATGTTCTTATATTGTCATATGCATTCGATTATAAGCAAAACACAACACATGAGCTTAAAACGAAAAAAATCTGTAATCACCATTCCTTCACCCCTGTTTTTATATGCATTTCATGTTTATTCCGCATTTCATGGGTTTTTCACCGGGACCTTCAATTGGTATCAGAGCAGGAGTTCAAAAGATCACTTTTAATGTGATCACCTGAACTGATCTTTTTAAAAGAAAACCCGTTTCTTTAAAAATGCATATATTCTAATGTTTTGGCTTCATTATCAAAAATGGGGAAATTGTTGGGATATTTTAGTTTTGATGAATTATGCCAAAACATTATCAACTTGTGTTATTGAAGCTAATTTACAGATAACAAGTTAAGGGGGAACGAGAGAACAAATTGAGGGAAAACTCACGAAATCAGACGTAGATGATCGAGATCGACGAGGTCAGGCAGAGCGAGACCGATCGAGATCGGATGAGTTAGATGAGTTCAGAGTTAATCGATGAAATTTGCAAAAAATTAGAAGAGAAGAAAAGCTAAGCTCTTGCCGATCGGAAGATCGATGACGGTAACGAGACTGATCGATGATCGGAAGAACGATCAGAT
Organism: Stenogyne calaminthoides; assembly: GCA_037126765.1. Lineage (NCBI taxonomy): Eukaryota > Viridiplantae > Streptophyta > Magnoliopsida > Lamiales > Lamiaceae > Stenogyne > Stenogyne calaminthoides. The sequence goes on along the minus strand of JBBCBC010000022.1, from coordinate 26,970,889 downwards.
GATATAGTGATCGGAAGAGCGTAAAAGCCGATCGTAAAAAAACCGACCGTAAGATCGTAAGAGAAGGTTGCGCATCGGAAGAGGAGGCGGATGAGACCGACGAGATCGACGGCGTGTCGAGATTAGATATGAAGATGAGCGGATGATCAAGATCGGGCGTGATTGAGATCGGATGTGCTAAACCGATATCTTAAACCTAATGTCTTGACTGATGCTATCCCGAGATGTTGATCGAAGATCGTTGATCGATCGATCGAAATGATCGGATCGGACAAAGAAAATCGGATAGCCTAAGTCAAAGTGACTGAAGGTCGGGATATCGAATTGAGAAATCAACTCGGTTAACGAGTGTCGGTATGCTGATCGAACAAGGTCCATTGAAGAAGTCTGCTTAATCAAGTATCCCGAGGCTCGAGATAAACTGAGGCTCGGATGAGAAAATGAGACTCGGATAAACTCAAAGACTCGATTATGTCTCTGAAGACCGAGACTCGAGAGAATCTGAATGATTCCAAGGCGAGGAATCTGAGGAATATAAGCAGTTAGAATCGGTGGCGTGGACCAATGAGAGGAAGACAACCCGACTGAAGAAGTTCTTTGTACTTACAATAATAGTATGGATTTGAATGTGATTCTCTCCAACGGTAACATTCAAATCCACACTATAAATACAAGTTCTTCCTTCAATATTCGTGTGGATGTGTGGAGATTATAGCACGAGATGCTACAGAGCCAAAGAGAGTTATACCCAAAGCATTCCCACCCTAGAACACAAGTCTGTAGATATACAAATATGTTCAAGAGTGTTCTAGAACCCAATCTAAGCAACCCACGATGTATCCTAGCTTAGAGAGATTTTCCCAACCTTAGCAAAGAAGGCTAAACAAATGTAAGGAAAATCTCAACCTAGTTGAAACCAAACAAACCTTACCCAAATCGATCGGTTAAGTTTGTAGGTGAGTGTGAACTCCCCAGAAACATCTAGCAATGCCGAAAGGGAGGGTAGGCAATTCCGAGTGAGGGTGATAAGTCCCGTTGGAGTGTGAACTCGGTAAACATCTGTAGGCAATCCCGTGTGAGGGTGATAAGTCCCGTTGGAGTGTGAACTCGGTAAACATCTGTAGGCAATCCCGTGGAGGGTGATAAGTCCCGAGGTGAACCCGAGAGGGTGATAAGTCCAGTTGGAAGGAATTTCCCTAGGAACAGGGAGAGTGGATGTAGGAGCTTGAGTCTCCGAACCACTATACTTTGTTGTGTTCTTTATTGCGTTATGTTCTTATATTGTCATATGCATTCGATTATAAGCAAAACACAACACATGAGCTTAAAACGAAAAAAATCTGTAATCACCATTCCTTCACCCCTGTTTTTATATGCATTTCATGTTTATTCCGCATTTCATGGGTTTTTCACCGGGACCTTCAATTGGTATCAGAGCAGGAGTTCAAAAGATCACTTTTAATGTGATCACCTGAACTGATCTTTTTAAAAGAAAACCCGTTTCTTTAAAAATGCATATATTCTAATGTTTTGGCTTCATTATCAAAAAGGGGGAAATTGTTGGGATATTTTAGTTTTGATGAATTATGCCAAAACATTATCAACTTGTGTTATTGAAGCTAATTTACGATAACAACATGTTGAGGGGAACGAGAGAACAAATTGAGGGAAAACTCACGAAACAGACGTAGATGATCGAGATCGACGAGGTTGCAGAATTTAGACCGATCGAGATCGGATGAAGTTAGATGAGTTCCGAAGTTAACTCACGATGAGTCATGCAAAATTAGAAGAGAAGAAAAGCTAAGCTCGCCGATCGGAAGATCGATGACTGTAATGACTGATCGGATGATCGGAAGAACAATCGGTGATATGGTGATCGGAAGAGCGTAAAAGCCGATCGGGTTAAGAAACGACCGGAAGATCGAGGAAGAAGGTTGCGGATCGTAAGAGGAAAGCGATGAGACCGATCGAGATCGACGTGATCGAGATTAGATATGAAGATGAGCGGATGATCAAGATCGACGTGATTGAGATCGGATGTGCTAAACCGATATGCTAAACCTAATGTCTTCGACTGATGCTATCCCCGAGATGTTGATCACGAAGATCGTTGATCTCGATCGGTCGAAATGATCGGATCGGACAAAGAAGAAATCGATAGCTTTGAGTCAAAGTGACTGAAGGTCGATGTCTGACCAGAGAACCGAACTCGCTTTAGCCCGAGTGTCAAGATGCTGATCGCATAAGGTCCGTGAAGAAAGTCTGGCAATCAAGTATCCCGAGGCTCGGAAAACCCGAGGCTCGGATAAGAAATCTGAGACTCGATAAACTCAAGACTCGGTATGTCTCTCAAGACACCGAGACTCGAGAGAATCTGAATGATTCCAAGGCGAGGAATCTGGGGAATATAGCCGTTAGAATCGGTGACGTGGACCAATGAGAGGAAAGACAACCCACCAAGAAGTTCATTGTATTTACAAGAATAGTATGGATTTGAATGTGATTCTCTCCAACGGTAACATTCAAATCCACACTATAAATACAAGTTCTTCCGTCATTATTCGTGTGGATGTGTGGAGATTATAGCACGAGATGCTACAGAGCCAAAGAGAGTTATACCCAAAGCATTCCCACACTTGAACACAAGTCTGTAGATATACAAATATGTTCAAGAGTGTTCTAGAACTCAATCTAAGCAACCCACGATGTATCCTAAGCTTAGAGAGATTTTCCCAACCTTAGCAGTGAGGCTAAACAAATGTAAGGGAAAATCTCAACCTAGTTGGAAACCAAACAAACCTTACCCAAATCAGTCGGTTAAGTTTGTAGGTGAGTGTGAACTCGGTAAACATCTAGCAATCCCGAAAGGGAGGGTAGGCAATCCCGAGTGAGGGTGATAAGTCCCGTTGGAGTGTGAACTCGGTAAACATCAGTAGGCATTCCCGTGGAGGGTGATAAGTCCCGAGGCGAACCCGAGAGGGTGATAAGTCCAGTTGGAAGGAATTTCCCTAGGAACAGGGAGAGTGGATGTAGGAGCTTGAGTCTCCGAACCACTATACTTTGTTGTGTTCTTTATTGCTTTATGTTCTTATATTATCTTATGCATTCGATTATAAGCAAAACACAACACATGAGCTTAAAACGAAAAAAATCTGTAATCACCATTCCTTCACCCCTGTTTTTATATGCATTTCATGTTTATTCCGCATTTCATGGGTTTTTCACCGGGACAATGAAACAAAACATGATATGACAAAAATAAGTCACTTGGATGTATAAGGAAGGGATACATGGTAAAAGAAAATCTTAAATAGGTGTGAATTAATATTAAATATTTATTTCTTATAAAAATGATTTTGGACGATAAAATATAAAAATATTATTTTGGACTTTAATTTGTATTTAATAGCTATTATCTATTATTATATATAAAGGCTGAAAAACCCTAAACTGGTAAGTTTTCTTCCGACTCCTGATCGCTCAAAATGTGAGTTAAATGATTTATCATTACGTTATTTGGTGTTGTTGCCACATGAATTTTTCCAACAACGCTTAAATCTGTATTTGTCTTCTACCTCCATTTGTTCTATTTTTGGTGAAACCTTTTTTTTCTATGTATGGCCTAACTTTGCGTTGTGTACATCTAGTCCATAGCATTTCCATAAATTTATTTCTATACTAATGATGCAGGAGGATCGATCTAGCCCCTATAAAGTCATAAGTCAGGTAGAAGGACTCTATGATGACGTATAACTTATAAGCATACAAAAGCGTCACATATCATGTTAAAGATACAAAATTTTATGGAAAAATGAATCTATAATCTATCTATAACATATTAAAAAGTGGTTTGTGGTTCAAAATTATTTTTGGACCCTTTTACCCCTGTCATCTTTTACTTTGTTCAATTTCATCCCTTTTTTTATTCGTTTTATTTTATAACTTTACTTAATAATTACTATTTTTTAATTTTTATACAATTTTATCCCTCTCGTCTTTTAATTTGCTCAATTTTGTCATAGGCCATTAGATGGTGTAGTGGCCGGGGATGGAGGAAGTGCCGACATAGCTGTTGTACTCGATAAGATGTACGTGACGCGACTCTAGGAGGCTCGAGGTGGCGGTGCTCATCTACCGTTTCGTTTGAGATTAAGTTTGAAATCAATTTGGGGTAGTGGTGGTGGTGGTGAGTCTCTCCGATAGTGGAGGAATGGAGAGAGAGGAGTGTAAAGATAGAGAGTGGGAAAATGAAAGATAATTTGATTTTAATTTTTAAAATTAAGATAGAGGAGACAGTGAAGATAGGGAGCTCATGGTAGTGTCGTCCTTTTAAAGTGCATTTTGTATTTTTTAATAATGTCTTATATTTTACTTTGTAGTTCTTAGAGTTATGAGTAGAAATCTCGAAGATAGTATGTAGTAATAACTCCTATTTTATTTATTTTGTGGCTCTTCTGTGAAATCGTCTTACAAGTCTTATATTTTGAGTCATATCTATATTTGATCAATATAATATTTATATTTGATCAATATAAGGATCAAACCAAATCCACTAAATTTTCGTTTAATTTCGTCCCGTAGAATCATTCAGTGAAACCGTCTAACAAGTCTTAAATTCTAATTCTTTAAAAAAAAAAATCATAAATTGACAATACAATAAGTTATCTAATTGAATCAATTATTTCAATCCTACTAGCCCTTTCCAATTGAGCTCATGACTCCTCGAATTAAGAATTTAATAAATCATTAGTTGCAAGATTTACACGGGAAGATAAGTATGGAGTTTTCTCTACAAAAAATAGAATTAGTTTTTTATTTGCCAGAAAAAAATAGAATTAGTGGCTAAAGATGATTAGTTCAAATTCAGACCAAGAAAAACAAGTAATTAGTGGCCAAAACGATAATGCAAGTTTTAATATGTTATTACCAATCAAGAGATTAGATGGTTGAAAAGGGAATTGTCTTATGCACCAATCCATTTTAAATAACTTTGCGTGTTCACATCAATAGACAGTTTTTTAATAATTCATATTCAATATTATCCGGGGCTTCACAATTTATCCTATGTATAATATTCAACTCGAATCAATAGTTAAAGAAGAGAAATTATTATATTATGTATAATATTCAACTCGAATCAATAGTTAAAGAAGAGAAATTATAATACGTGAAAATCTTAAGGGTGGGTCTCATGTGCACCCGAGTGCACCGTGCATTCATAGTGTAATTTAGAAGCGTGTAATTATATAAAATAGAAACGTGCAATTATTCCAAATAGAAGCATGCAACTATATTCCCATATTAACAGTTGCACTTTTCTGTGTAAATAAGTTACAATTTTCAGCAGAATAAGTTGTACGCTCCTAAAATGCAATATGAGTACATGGTGCACCCGATTGCATACAAGACCTAGCCAAATCTCTGTATATGAAATATGATATTTTTACATATTTTTATGATACTTTTAAAATTTGTATCCTACGACAACGACAAATTTTCTTGTGCATCATTTGTACCAATTTAGAATTGGTGCAATTAGTTTTTATTTTTTAGTCTTTTATTTTTTCAATTTTTTTTTTCAGCGTTTTTTTCTAGTTTTTTACCCGAGCCGACCTGAAATCAGCCAAATTGGTTCATGGCTCACCCGACTAGAATGAGTTTAATTTTTTTTTCAGCTTTCATTTTTTTTAATCCGGTCCGAACTCAACCCGGCCCAAGTGGTTCATGGTTCACCCGACCCGAATGATTAATGATTTAGGGTTCATGGTTCATTTAAATTAAAATTGAATTCAATTGCATAAGATCAATTGGTGCACACAAGCATCACTCTATAACAAATAAGAATATCACATTTTATGCATAAATATGTCTTATATATGTAAAAATGTCGAGCTATTTGCATTTTACTTTTATCCAGAGTTTGTCTCCCATGAACCAGGTCTATGCTATGAACTTGAATTATTTGACCCATCATTTTCAACACATTTTTCTAAATCACTAAACATGACCCGTATTATACATTGGGTAGGGTCAATGTCATGAATTAAAATCAAGGTTCATATCATAAATTAGGTCTGTACAAATTTTTGTCTTTATCTAGCACGATTAAAAGTTTTTGAGCTCAAATAAATGACAGTCTTCTGTGCATCTAGATGCACTGTGCATTCATAGTGCAATTTAGAACCATGCAATCCAAACAAATTCACACAACAAAAGTTTGTATGTTGGGTTAAACTCGATTCGTCTTTACAACCCTACAAAAAGGTAGTTCCAAATTACAAGGAAGAATATATATTTAAGCTGTGATGGATAAGTTTGTGTACTCCATGAATGTCACACATTGAAGATGTATTTAAAAGCATATCTTTTTCAAAGGCAAACCTCCCAAAATCAAATCCATGATTAAATAAGTAAATGAATCTTGATTAAAGATACTGAAAAGGATTGATAGAAACATTTGCACATCATCACAAACTACAAAATATTTATGTACATTAAACCTAGGTAAGGACCCTCAAAACACAAAAGGATCCACATAAAGTTGGAAGTCACAATGCACAAACAAAGTCCTCACTTGTATCTATAATTATATCATCATCACTATCTTCATCAGTGTCTATTTCATCAAGATCCATGCTTCCTCCCACATAAAGATGGTTCATTTTCGGGGTTTCGTCCGCTTTCCTAGCCTCTCGTATTATAGATAACGCTTCCTCAATGCTCTGAGAAGAGTACTCGTCTGTATCTCTCGATTCTGCACTGGTCGTCTCAGGAGTGGCGTAGTCTATAGGTAGGTTCTTTAGAAACCACGGGTGTTTTTCAATCTCCGGAATAGTTATCCTCTGCATCGCCATGTATGATAAGATTAATATGCATCAATTAAAAGAGCAATGCTTGGTGTGCACCAGTGTACAAAAGACAATTAATATTGTTCAGTGAGACAACGAATATTCACAACCAATGCCTTTTAGTTAAAAAAGTACTAATACCTTTTAAAATGCACTTGGGTGCACCAGTGACATTTAATATTGTTTAATGAAAATAATTATTACTGTTCAGTGAAACAACTAATACTATTTAGTGAAATAACTAATACTACCTCCGTCTTTAATAAAAATGACTAATACTGATCACTGAAACAACTAATACTATTCAGTGAAATAACTAATACTACCTTCGTCCTAGATCAATTTTCACACTGATCTTGGCACGAAAATCAAGAAAATGTTACTTTTTGCTTTATTAAAGTGATAAAATAAAAGTATTTGAGTCGAATCAATTTTAATTGTGTAGTTGTGAGTTAATTGTGTTGAGAAAAGTAATGACATGGAGTGCAAATAAGTGTATATTCATTTGAAGGTGAAGGTTATAAATAAAGTTTCATTTTTTGGATGCGAAAACTATTCTGGGACAGATCAAAAATAAAATTGTGAAAATTTATTTGGGATGAAGGGAGTATTGTTTAGTGAAAATAATTAATATTGATCGACTAATACTTTTTAGTACAAATAACTAATGCCATTTAAAATTCATTTGAGTTGAAAGTGCAAATGATGCACGAAGGTATTTGATCAAATAAAAATGCAGAAAAAACTATTAATGAAAACATGTACGTGATCAAAGTTTATAACCTTTTCTGGATCGGCAACGAAGATTCGAGATAAGAGATGGTTGCACTCTTTAGAGACTCGGACATAGCCTGGGATTGAATAATGAACACTAAGTATCCTCTGCAAAAAAAATAAGAAAAATTTAATAATTGGATTTGAATTATTAGACTACATTACTAATTAAACAACATGACGTTGAATTCGTCATTTAAAAAAAAAAAATTGGTCATACACACACTCACGTTAATTGTTTTCTTGAAATTTCTTGGATCGTTAGGATCTTCAAATGGATAACCACCAACTAACATTACATACAAGGTGACCCCACATGACCAAACATCTGCAATCTTGAAAGACCAAGAATAGTATTACAAGTTGACATTATTAATTACAATTAATTAGAGATTAGGATAAGTGTGAAAAACTACCTTTCCATCATATTCTTTTCTTGATAGGACCTCAGGTGCAATATAAGCAGGGGTTCCAACAGTTGATTTCGGTTCAGAATGAAGCACTGATGACTGAAGTTTCATACATGATCATCAAGAGCTAGATTTTAAGGCTTTTTTTAAAAAGAAAAATGTAGATTTAAGTGTTTTTCAACAAAATGTTTTTCTTAAACTAATTAACCATTTAGAATTCATAATTAAAAAGATGGGAAATGCGTGCTTCTAGTTGAATACTCAACTTTCAATTTTACCAAATTTACTAGGACTGTGTTTTTGACGACCAATTCATGCGCATAAGGACAAAATAAAAATAGAATGAAATTAATTTTGATGACCAGGTTGTTCTACGACCCTGGTCATGACCAATTGCTCCAAAGGGTTTTTTTATCTCATTCAATCATATGACACATTGGGGAAATTGGTCATGACCAGAGTCGTCGAACAACCTCATCAAAATTAATTTCATTCTTTTTCTTTTTGGTCCTTATGCGCATGACCTGGTCGTCAAAATATCGATAAACATGGTCTAACATTCACCAATTAAGCAATTACATTCTTATAATAACTAGGTTAAATTTGTTCCTCAAAAGCATAATTTTTTGCAAACACCATTGAATTAAGGTTTCAAATAGAAGGAAATTCGTAAAACTACCTTAGAGTATCCGAAATCGCATATCTTCAGACGAGGTGCTGGACTTCCATCCAACAACGTATTCTCCAGCTTTAGATCGCGATGACAAATTTGCTGCATTCATAAAAATGACTAGTGCTCAAATTCTTGACATAACAAGAAGTCTGATCTTGTAATAATGTTATAAATCAGATTTTTGTAATTTTGTACCATGGAATGGCAGTAACTAACTCCAGATATTAGTTGTTGAAAGAAGAACCTCGCCTAAAACAAATATAAACATATCAATGTAAGAATAGAGGAAATTAATTTGTCAATCATATGAATGTTAAATTGAAATTAAGGAGAATAAGAAAAATTATACCTCGTCTTCACTAAATCTTCCGGCGGTACAAATTCGCTCGAAAAGTTCGCCTCCTGCAGCATATTCCATCACAATAGCTAGATGAGTTGGGGTAAGCAATACCTGTAACAAAAGATTCAGATTATCATAAAAATTATGAAACAATATTTTTGCAATTCTCTGTTTTGTTTTGTTTCTGTTCTGCTTTTTACCAAAACAATTTATATTGACAAAAAAAAAAAAAAAAAAAACATAACATCAATTGTTTCATTAATTTACCTCCTTATATCTTATAATATTGGGATGCTTTAAAGACCTGTGATTCATAATCTCCCTTTGAACATGTTCATCAATCTGCAAAACCACAAAAACCCCATCAAACATCTTCATATAAACTTCAAATGTCAACAAAAAAAAATCAAGAATAGAAAATTATGAAACTGACCTTTTTGCCCCTCTCAATATGTTTGATTGCATAGAGTTCACCATTCCATTTATCCTTAACAAGCTTAGCTACTCCAAAATTTCCAGACCCTAAATTTTTCAAAATCTCGTACCTTTCCATCAAAATTTCGACTTACTAAAAATTACACAAACTAAATGCTATATATAAAGCTAGCCTTCATTTTCTTTAAAGATTTGCATGAGAAAATGCTAGTGTTGTTTTGTTTTGTAAAATGGCTAAAGTAATCTAATGTATATATAAATAGGTGTAATATGATAATGAAGATGATGAAGTTTGCACGTTTAGCAAACTGAGAACTCCTTAAGTTAGGTCCACTGTTAATTGTGTACACTTCTCCACACACCCAAGTTTGATGTGTATAATACATTTTAAAAACGTATATAAAACTAATAATTTATTTTATTTTATCAAATCTCGCAAAGTGGTGTTATCTAAGTGGCCCTGCGTATAAATTTATTTATAATATATCTTATTTTTTTATTAATGTGGATCTAGCTTGCAACACAAATGAGAGTTTGAGAAGCTGGGAAGTCATTTTTTTACCTTCCAAGATTGAAAATCTTTAATCTTTATTAATTAAAATTAATTAATAATAATAAATATGTATAAAGACAAAGTTTTTAGGCAGAGTTAAATCACTCTATTCCAAAATCTCTCTAAATCTCAATAACTCTAATTATCAATCGTATATTTAAATTTTTAAATCTCTACCCCCACATTACACGGAGATTGTGAGAGTTTTTATATATAATAGTGAGAGTTTTTATACACAACATTAAGAGTTTTTATATATAACAGTAATACTAAAAAATCGAATTCATGACATGAACCAAGTCTATACAGATTTTTGTCAACAAAGATTACAACTTAAAAAATAGCAATTTCAGGTCACATCATCCTGAAGGACCCTAATTTGAGCCCCAAATCGGGTCATTCTGCTTATTTTGCCTGAAATTACAACATTTTAAAGTTATGATCTTTGTTTTGTCTGTTCAAAAAGTTTATATTCTTATTTTATCATCCCCAAGTTACAATCCTTAAAAAAAATTCCCCTCACTAACCCACATATATGTTAAAAAAAATAAGTGATAATTTATTTATTTTAACAAAAAAACTATTATACAAAGAACGGCATTATTAAAAGATAGTATTAAACCTTATCATGCGTTCCTTTTTTTATTTCATTGTTTAAAAAGTAGAAAAATTTCTCAAATTTTATTAATTTATATTTATTTATTAAATAAGTTTCATGTTCTTTTGGTAATTATCAAGTTAATCAAACAGAATTACATTTTTTTTTATGTGTTATATTTTTATATTTTGGTTTGTGTATTCAATATATATATGTGATATAGATAATAATTTCTAAACTTTTATTTGATTTTCAATATAACAGAATCTAAGACCATTGTTTACTTATTTCTTATAATCATTAACAATCATGCGTTCCTTTTTTTATTTCATTATTTAAAAAGTAGAAAAATTTATCAAATTTTATTAATTTATATTTATTTATTAAATAAGTTTCATGTTCTTTTGGTAATTATCAAGTTAATCAAACAGAATTACATTTTTTTTATGTGTTATATTTTTATATTTTGGTTTGTGTATTCAATATATATATGTGATATAGATAATAATTTCTAAACTTTTATTTGATTTTCAATATAACAGAATCTAAGACCATTGTTTACTTATTTCTTATAATCATTAACAATTTTCTCAAATTATTTTCATTTTTAAAAAGTTTAATTAACTTCACATTTATTTTGATAAATTGTTTACATTGATGAAATATTTTAGATAATTCTCAAGGTCATTTAAGATAATATTCATAAAATTTTGATTTCTTTTAATTGATATAAAATTTATATTTGGTTTAATTTTTTGTAATTAGAAAATTATAAACATATTCTTAAGTTTTTTATTTTATCTTAATTTTTTATAATTATTAATTTGTACATACTTTTCTCTAATATATTTAAAAAAAATTTAAATGTTCACATTTTACCGTGCATTGTATTTTTTAAACATGCAACTTATTTCTCTAAAACATGCAACTAATTATTTTCACTAACACAAGTGACATGTTTAAGTACAAGTTGCATGAATAATACAAAAAATTGTATGTTTTAAAATGCACTTCAGTTGCATGGTTAACCGAGTGCACATGATATCTGCTCATCTTAAATATGTACATCTATATAAATTTGTCCAAATAGAAAAATACCAATAAAGTTTATAAAATTCATACAAGACCAACGAATATTTTATTTAAGAACCATAACTTTGGGAGGGTGGAAAAAGAAGGACAAATGTTTTTCGAGCTGACAAAACAAGGACCGTAACTTTAAAATATAGTAACTTCAAATCAAATTAGATCGAATTACCTAATTTCAAGATCAATTTAGGCCATTCGGGCTAATTTTACTTGAAATTGCTACTTTTAAAAGTTAAGGTCCTTATTTTGTCAGCCTAAAAAGTTAGAGTCCTTGTTTTGCCACTTCCCTAAAGTTACAGTCTTTAAAAAAATGTTACCACATGTGAAAAAAAAGGACAATGGATGCAAAGTTGTCTAACAATAACTATATTTGAGTTTAAAAGTTATTTTATACAAATGAGTTGAATAATTTAAAACTATGTTTTTTTTCTGATTTAGTCAATGTCTAATTTGGTAACATCGATCCGAAATGTATTTTAAATATATAAATTATATTTCTTTCACCACAAAATATGTGTAATTTAAAGAGGGTGTTAGAGAGGGTTTTATAGAGGGACAACTGTTTAGAGAGGGTTTAAAAGAGGGAAAATATCCATCTCCAATATGTGCGTCGGGAACTGCTTAACGAGGGATTTTTTAAACCCTCATTAAATTAAAGAGGGCTTTGGCGAGGGACTGACGCGTGTCAAATTGGCAAGGGCAGGCCACCCTCGCCAAATTAGCGTCTAAAAGAACACTCGCCAAAAGCGTCACACATTTAACGAGGGTTTAGGGCCTCGTCCAATGATACGAGCATTTTAACAAGGGTAAATGACCCTCGTTATCTGGAAGAAAAAATCAAAATTGGAACTGGGGGGATTCGAACCCGCGTTGCAAGCCCTCTAAGGCACCCACACAACCACTGGGACACGCGGCCCAGGTATTGTAGCAGCATTATTTTGGCGTTTTTCGCCCCTATGGTGTATCGAACACGCGACCTCTCGGAATGTGGAGGCCTTGCGTGTTTCGCCAAACCGTTTGGGCACGGCTTATTGCTTGTCAATAATGTCTTTCTAATTGTATATATTATATATATGTATGCATTGTATATTTACTTATATATGTATGTATTATGTTATGTATTATATATTATAGATGTATATATATAATTTCTTATATATTTATTATATATATTTGATTAAAATATTTATAATAAAATTAAAAATATATAATTTATTAACACGAATAATTTTTAAAAAAAAATGATATTTTAATATTCTATATATATGTACACTATATTTACTAACACTATATATATGTACACTCATTTTTATTAAAATATTTTAAAAAGAATTATCAATTATATTGTTTACTATATATAACACTCGTTTACTAACATTATATCTTTTTGTTAATAATTATTAAAATATTATTAATAAAATTATTAAATAATCACTTTTATATTCTCTTTCACTATATTAAATAACATGTGCACATGTATATACGCTTGTATTGATCATTTTCATTAAAATATTTTAAAAAAATTTGTCAAATAATCACTTTTATATTCTTTTTTCATATATATATATATATATATATATATATATATATATATATATGTATATGTATATATACGTACTAATTCTCATAAACTAATTGGAGAGATCCATCAACAATATTCATAACTAATAATGATCATAACAAACAAATGTGACAAATATTCAAAAATTAATCAAAAAACATAACAAAGTTTTCAGAAATATAAAATCATTAGATAGCTACCAGTCATCATCATCATCATCATCATCATCATCATCATCATCATCATCATCATCATCATCATCATCATCATCATCATCATCAGGCTGATATTCATTGTTGGGATTGATGAGAAGATCATTAAATGGAAGATTATCTGAACGACGTCGAGCACGAGACACCGAACCACTGGGACCAAGAGCAGCAGGGGCGCCGGTAGGAAGAAAACCACCAGGAGGGTTCACGGGAATAGTAGAATACCCACTAAAAGACATTCAGATATGAGGGATAAGCGGGATAAGGGGGAAATAAGGCGCCGAACGGCCCTAACCCCTGGGTACCGCTGGCCTGCTGCTGTCCAAATTGTGTTTGATCAACAAGGAGCTCCAATTCGAAAAATACCAGAAAACACTTTTCTTTTTCCAACCACATTGTAAACCTTTTGTTGTGAGCATTAGCACCCAACTCTCTTACTTTCATCAATCCAATCCAATCAATTTGCTCGAGGAACTGATCACCTGTAAGGATGGGAGGTGGATCATCATCAACTACTACATTCTTTCTGAATGAATTCTTGTTCCTTCGGTATGGATGACGTCTATCTAAGAACTTACGATGGTTGTCAAACCACGACTGCTTGCGACTGAGCCTTAGTGTAATCTGCACAGTGTGGACAAGCAAGCCTTCCAGCTGTGCTCCATCCTGACAACATCGAGTAGGCTGGAAAGTCACTGATGGTCTAGATTAGTTCAGCTCGCATTGAAAAATTCTGCTTTGTAGCAACATCATACGTTACCACTCATTGTTCCCATAAAAATTGCAAATCACGGACCAGTGGTTGCAAAAATACGTCCAATTTATCCTTTGGATTTGTTGGACCATGCACCAGAATCAAAAGAAACATGAACTGATCCTTCATGCACAACCATGGGGTAGATTGTACTGTGTCACTATCACTGGCCATGATGAATATTGTTTCCAGTGCGCCCAAAACGGTTGAAAACCATCAGTGCTCAAGCCCAACCTCACGTTCCGAATTTTTGAAGCAAATTCAGGATGCGATTGGTCCAAGTATTTCCAAGCCTGTGAGTCTGCAGGGTGACGCATAACACCGGAGTGGTCATTAAAGCAACGTGCATGCCATGGCATATCCTTCGCAGTAGCATTTGACTGATACAATCTTTGCAGTCGTGGAATGATAGGAAAATAGAACATCTCCTTAAAAGGACGATTCTTTTTTAGTCGACCATTCACGTCACGTCTAGCAGGTTTGAACCGTGGCCGTTGGCAAAACTTACATTTTTCAAGTTCGTCTTCTGCACCCCAATATAACATGCAGTTATGTGGACAACAATGAATCCTCTCCACTGGAAGACCCATCTCACTCATCAGTTGTTTGCTATTTGAAAATTTCTTGGGCACCAGACTATTCGGACAAAGAACACGAATCGCATCAACCATTTGATTATAGCCCCTTTCAGACAGTCTGTTTACAGTTTTAATATTCAGGAATAGGGCATTGTATGATAACTGTGAGTGTGATTCACAACCAGACATTATATCCTGATTCGCTGCACGAAGCATGTTATAAAAATGTGCAGCATGCTCATTAGGAGGTTCCTCATTAGGGGGCTCATCATCCACATTTAAGTGGGGACCTGAGATTAAGTCCGTCATCATATCGTGATAAGAGGTAGATCCCAATGTATCGTCAACCGGCCCATGTGAAGTCGACGTAGATGGTTGATCATTGTATTGATCCCAAATTTCTTCACCATGAAAAACCCAATTGCAATAATTGGGCATGAACCCATTTCTATACAAATGACCTTTCACGTCATCAGGTGAATGAAACATTTTGTTTCGACATCTAAATTTATTGCAGGGACACTTAATCTTTCCCTGGTTCATCCAATTCGGATGGCTAGTGGCGAAATCTATAAATGATTCTAGTCCATTGTGAAATTCGGAAGATATCATGCCATTAATCGATCTTGGACCATACATCCAACGTAAACAACAAGAATAATCCATATCAACCTGTTTCACATTTACGAATTAATTAATATTCAAAAGCCTAATTAATAATTAATATTTCCTAAAAATTTCTGCAGAGTTTCGTTTTATTTTATCGTATTCCCCAATTAATCATGATCCTACGTGCATCCATTTCCGACTTAATCAATTAAAATTATTTAAGTCGGAATGCACATCTTCTACAACAACCAATAACCAACAAATATTCACCAACATCGATCCCTCTACTCCAATGTAATTAAGATATATTCTTTAACACCAAAACTAGTTATATTAAATAAGCTAAATTGTGCTAATTATACTAAATTAATATACACATGTTAGCTAAATAATTAACACAAAATAATATACTAAACATACATGTATCAAGCTATATAATAAATTAAGATAAAATACTAAATAATGAACCAACAAATACTAAACAATTAATACTAAACAATAATCCAAACTAATACTTATAATTAACGATTAAAATACATACTAAACAATATAACAATTAATACTAATTAAGTAAACAATAAAACAAATAATACTAATTAATTAAACAATAAAACAACTAATTATACTAAATAATATAACAACTAATACTAATTAAATTAACAACAAAACAACTAATATATAACAACTAACACTAAACAATAATGCAACTAATACTAAAAAATGAAGCAACTAATACTTATAAACGATTAAATAAATCGAAAACATACCTTAAATCAAAATCCGCCTGGAATCGCCTCCTTTTCCTCTCTCGGCCGAGCAAAAAACGTGAAACTGGACAAATGGGCGTTTCGGGCGTATATATAGGGGGGGGGGAGGCTAGGGTTTTGGCGACGGAATTGCCCTCGTTAAACGAGGGCATTTGGCACCGGGAATCGTGGTGTTGACCGTTACAGGTCAGCGAGGGTTTTTTGAAATAGGCGACGTTTTAAAACCCTCGCTAAATGCGAGTGAGACTCAGAGAGGGTTACAAACCCTCGCTAAATGCGCGTGGAATTTTGGCAACCCTCGCCAATTAAATACACTCGCTATCGCTGACATGTACCCTCTTTAAAACCCTCGCCAATTAAAGAGGGTTCCGTTCCCCTCTTTAAATACCCTCGCTAAATCGCCAATTTTTTGTAGTGTTTAATAAATTAGAGGTTCATTCTTTGTTGTTATTATTTTCAAATGTATTGATCTTACAAAATTATAGTCTTCCGTTAATTTTTCAATAATTATTTTTTGCTAAATTATCTTCTTTAATTTATTTAGATGCAAAATTTTCAAATTAAGTTACCATGTTGTTGGATGACAACTCAAATCTTTGGTAATATTTTTAAAAGCATGCCGTTTACCCTCAGACGTTGATGCCTTGAAGAGCCGATTACAATAAGTTTATAAATTATCTTTTGCTTTGAGGTATATACTCGAGGTAGGAGCTTTTTGAATTTGAGTTTTGATAGGGAAAATAAGCGTTTGAATGTTTTTGACAGAGATACTTATGAGTATGTCCCGAGGCTCTATTAGGCTTAGCAAATGGGTTCCCTACTTTAAATTGGATGTTGTGTGCCTAATTATTTGGGAGCTTTAATTATCACGAATGATATCTAAAGAAATATTATTTGGGCGAGTAACCATGGAAGAAGGCAAACTCGCCCAAATCATCCTTTTGTAACAAGAATGGGGCGGGTTGGCCCCTATTGCCAAGTAACTAGCCCCTAGTCGCCTTTGCATCAAGAAACGGGCGAGTTGGCCCCTATTGCCCGGGCAACTCGCCCCAAGTCACCCTTAGTATGGAGAATGGGTGAGTTGGCCCCTATGCCCTGGGGAACTCGCCCAAGTCGCCCCTTGTTGTGACCTAGATTTTGTATCTAGGACAACGTGATGATACGAATGGGATCAAACAAATAACAAATAACAACTACGAAATACGCTTCAGATTTGGTTACCCAGTTCGTCTTTTGAATAAGACTACGTCTGGGGGCGCCCAAGCCAGGAGTGTTTTATTATATTTTCTGCCTAGAATGCTAGAATTTTCGTGTCCTTACGAGGAGCGTTACATGTTGTATTTATAGACCAGAAACTAGGGTTTACTTCTTCGCGGGCTTCCTCTACGGGCTTGCCAAGCTTCCTGCCGCCCGATCTAGGGTTTCCCCGGTTGATCCCGTGATTTCCGCATCTGGATATACTTGTCTTGCTTACCCCGTGATATCCGCACTTTCAGTTATCCGTATCTTTGCCAATTATAGCCGCTTGAGGTCGCTTCCGACTTGTGGCCTTTCTCAAGGTCGAAACTCACCCTTCTCACTTATTCTAAGTCATCGTGCGACCTTCTTTGGTCTTGGGGAAGTCATTCAATGACCTCCCTAAGCCAAGTTGAAGTCGCTCTACCAAATCTCTTTACTGAGTAGGATTATTCCATGGTACAACAATTGCCCCTCAAGTCGAGGTCGCGTGCCCGCACCGGGACCTAGACTTGATCCATAACTGGGATGACTTGGGGAGAATCGACCTCGGGAAGCATCCCCAAGACGCCTGGTGGATCGTGGGAAAGTGGACCGCTGAGCCAATTTGTGCGGTACTCGATGGATTTTGCCATGATGATGCTGCAGGCGGATGAGGTCATGCGCCACAGGCTTCTCCAATCGGTGAGCGCGGTGCAGGCCACGCGCATCCCATGCGACTTCGTTTCTCAGAGAGGGGTCCGACTTATGTCTTTATTGCAATTCGGCCCCCGCTTTCTTCTATAAAAGGGGCTAGGGTTCCACACCCTTTGCTATTTCTCCTTCGCGCGCAGCTCCAGTCTTCCCTCATACTCAAGCTTCTTTCTTTCCGGCGAGACTCCCACGAGATCACACCCAGGTAATTCTCCCCTCTTCCATTATTTTCCTATGGCTTCCGGCTCTTTCGCGCCCGCCGCGCCGCGTCCTCTGGTCTCCTCATCTTCTGACGAGGACAATGTCGCCATTGCCCAGCTCCAACAACTCTGCGCCTCTCGCTCCACCGCCGGCCGCGAGGGCGGGTCTTCGTCCGCGGCCATCCGACGCGTCGTCCATGACACCAAAGGGATGGACGAGCGCTTTCTTCAAGAGTTGGAGGATATTACTCACCTTCCTCCTTTGGATATCGATACGCTCCGCCCGGCCGCGTCAGAAAGGGGGGAGCCCGCTGGTACCTCGGCTCCGGCCCGAGATTATGGGGCCTATGTACGGGCCTTCGACTATCAATCCTACTCGGCCGAGGCCCCCTACAAGTGACCTGAGCGCTCATACAGGGGGTCGGTTCGCTCCGAGTACATGGCCTCCGACTTGCCCCGGTATAGGTCGGCTCTAACTGATTGGCATGTGCGCTCTCTCCGCCGATTATACAAAGTGCCCTGGGATGTACACTTCTATGGGGCGACCTCCGAGGAGAGTGCCGACCAGCTGCCTCCAGGGATGATAGCCGTCAACGAGCACTCAATGGAGGCCGGGATTCGCTTTCCTCTTCATCCGGCGATCTCCCACCTGCTAGCGGCTTGGAACCAGAGCCTCACTCAGATTACTCCAAATGGCTGGAGTTATATCTTGTCAACAATGACAGTTCTTGGTCTGGCCGGGCTACATCGGATGCTGACTCCTGGCGAGATCGCTTATGTGATGTCGCCGATCTTTCAAGCCTGCGGTTATAATGTCGTGCAACTTTGCAAGGGCCGGGAGCTCGTGAGTGGGATCCCGAACAAAGTCACGGACTGGCATCAAAAATGGTGGTTCGTTGGGGGTGCTTGGGAGTCAACGGTCGAGCACATTGCCCATTCGGGTTCCCACGGATTATGCACCCCGCGTCGAACATGGTAAACTCTTATTTTCATACTTCTGAGGTCTACTGATCTAATTCTCCTTTTCCTTTTGCAGTATTCGCGCCCTCGACCGCCGACCTATTCTGGGACTTCCAAGAGGCGTTCAGGACTGTTCGGGGCACTGAGCTGGGCCTTCGCGACTTCAACGCCCTCAACTCCGAGCTCGATCGGTTAAAAGCCGGGCTCTACACTTACCCCCGCCACTTGAACATCCCCTGTGAGTATTCGTTCTGCGACTTGGTGTTTTTTACCTTCATTTTTTCTTAAGTCGTCTGACCTTTCCGTCGTCCAGACCCCGACATCCAGGTTTATCACCGCCAACCTTCTGCAGCAGTGATGGCCTCCAGGAAGAAATCAGTCTTGGGCCAAATGAAGCACGTACCGGCCGCCGACCTTCCTCCTCCGAGCTAGGCCCCGTCGGGCCCCTCAGCTGCCGACAGAGGCAAGAGGAAGCAAAAGGAGCCTACTCCTGAGCCTGCCAGCAAGAGGGCGTGAGAGGAGCCTCACCCTGAGACCGGGAGGTTGCAATCCCGTCCCTCTTCAAAGCCCGCCTCCGTCCCTAGGGGGGATTGACTTCCAGAGGATGACTCATGGTTGGGCTGGGACGCCGACCGCCTCAACGAGTAAGTTCTTGACCGAATTTCCTTTACGTTGCATATATCTTTCTCTTCACTTGCCGACCTGGAGCTAACTCCGCACAAGTTCGGCCCCGAGACCTTGAGCTTCTTGAGGTCGGGACACACATCGTCTCTACCAGGGTTCCCGAGAGTTGGCAACTTATCTCCCGAGGGCTGCAAAACCGACTCCTAAAGGACGCAGATGGACCACAGCAATGCCCGTCGACAGAGGGCGATGGGTAATCTGTACTCGGCCCTTGCCCACTCCCAAAAGGCGGTCTTCTACCTCGAGAAGACCAAATACCACCGAGACCTGAGCAGGAGCTCAAGAAATCACAAGCCTGGGGGTTCCGACTGTGCTAAGATGTTGGTCGCTGGGGCTGATGCCCAGAAGAGGTTGGAGTCCTCCAACTCCGACCTTCTCAAGCGATTTTCCGACGCCGAGGGGCGCATGGCTGAGGTGGAGGGGGAGTGAGGGGCCGAGAGGGCTTAAGGTGATCCGCCTAGAGGGCGAGCCGGCCGAGGCCGGAGGATACCGTCCGGAGAAGGAGGAGACTTCTGAGGATCGGTGAGCTCAACGCAAATTTCGCTTATGTGATTGCCTGGTGTTGAGCCATCCCAAGCTTTCCATAAGGCTTAATCCTCGCAACCTCACTCTTTTTGTCACCGAACTGGCGGACTATGTCCGAGATTATCCTCCCGCCCCTACTGTCCTTCTGGAGATCAAAGATCTGAAGGACATGGGCATCGATCTCTCCTTCTTTGCCAATCCCTCTCGAATTGTGCGCCCGGTCCCCGAGGTGGAGGTCGCCACCAGAGTCCCGGGTCGGGCTCTGAGGTCCCCGTCTTTGGAGGTCCACACCACGAGGGGAATGTGGAGGAGGCTTCTACGGGGCCTGAGTGGCGGGGCTCTTGGAGACTCTTTTTTTGTTTTTTGTTCTGATGTATCGGCTTTCGGGCCTTTTTCATGTACTTGCCTTCGGGCCCCCCTTTAAGTAATTATTAATGAAATTCCTCCTCTTTAATCACATTATGTCGACTTGATATCCGTACGCGACTCGTTATTTATTTGTCCTTGTCGTTTTATCTGTAATGCGACTTTATTGTTTGGACTTCATTTTTCTGGTCGTCTTATAAAGTCGGGGGGGGGGTTGCCCCTCATAGGGTGTCGATTCTCCCCTCGGTATGTCGAAAGTCGTACCTCGGGTAATTTATGTTCTTTACATAGTCCCTTTGGGTTTCACACAATGATTTCGAGATGAAGGAAAATATATTATTAATATTATTGATAAATAACTGTTTACAAGAGTATAGTTTCACTGATAATATTTCCTCAAGTGTGCCACGTTCCATGGGTATTGAGCCTTGGTTCCATCTGGCTGCTTGAGCTCGTATGCTCCATTAGGTAAGATTTTTGAGACCTTGAATGGGCCCTCCCAGTTTGGGCCGAGGGTCCCTTTCGATTCGCCGAGTACCTTCTTGAGTACCAAGTCGCCTTCTCTGAAACGCTGAAGTCGCACTTTGGAGTTATAGTGTTTTTCCGACCTTTGTTTGTACCTAGCGTTCCTCATGTTAGCTTCCAGTCGCTTTTCCTCGAGCAGGTCGAGATTTCTAGTTAAGGCCTCATCGTTCTGGTCGAAGGCGACCTGGCTGGTACGGAGGCTGGGGGAGTCGATTTCTGTGGGGACTACTGCTTCGGTCCCGAAGGCTAGTGAGTAGGGGGTTTCTACGGTTGAGTTTCTGCAGGTCGTTCTATAGGCCCACAGAACATCCGGGAGCTCGCTATTCAATTTCCCTTGGTCCCCTTGATCTTGGCTTTGAGAGTATGTTTAATGATTTTGTTCACGACCTCGACCTGCCCATTTGATTGTGGGTGGTACGGGGTCGAGAAGAGCTTTGTGATTTTCCATTTCTTGAAGAATGCTTCGACCTTGAGGCCGTCGAATTGCTTGTTATTGTCTGATATGATGGCTTGTGGTAAACCGAATCTGCATATGATATTCTGCCATATGAACTTGATGACCTGGTTTTGATCTATGGTTGTCAGTGCCTCAGCTTCTGCCCACTTTGTAAAGTAATCTACTGCTACTAGGGCGTACTTGACCGAGCCTGGCGCTGTTGGGAGTGGGCCAATGATGTTTATCCCCCACTTTGCAAATGGCCAGGGGCTGAGGATACTTGTGAGTTCTTCAGATGCTTGTTTGATGGAGGGGGCGTAGATTTGGCACTTGCGAGCGAAGATGATGGCGTCTGCCCTTAGTGTGGGCCAAAATACCCCTGTCTTGTGGTTTTGTGGGCCAGCAATTCCCCCCCTGTGTGGTTTCCACATACTCCCTCGTGTATTTTGCATAGGATTATTTGTCCCTGTTCGGGTGTGACACACCGGAGTAGGGGCATGCTGAAACCACGCTTGTACAGTTAGTTCTGGACCATTGTGTATCTTGCTGCTCGCAATTGTAGCTGTCGAGCTTGGACCCTATCTGTCGGTAGGAGGCCTGTTGTCAGATACTTGATGATGGGTGTCATCCAGCTCGCTTTCGGGTCCTCTAGGTTTGTGACCATCGCGTGCGCAGTGGAGGGGTGGGATAATGTCGTGATGGTGACATCTTTCATCTCTGCTGATCCTTCGGAAGTCGCTAGTCGTGCTAAGGTATCGGCTTGCGAATTCTGTTCTCTTGGGATTAGCTTGACATGGACTTGGTCGAATTTTTGACATAATATTTTCACCACCTCTTGATAGGCTGCCATCCGGTCATCTCTTGCCTCATAATCTCCCGAAACTTGGTAGGCTACGAGTTGGGAGTTTGTGTGAACTTGCAGTCTTCTGACACCCATTGCTATTGACATTTCTAGGCCGCTGACAAGCGCTTCATATTCGGCCTCGTTGTTCGTTGCGGGGAAATCGAAGGTGATGGCATTTTGGAACGAGGTCCCCTCTGGGCTCGTTAGAACTATACTGGCCCCCGACTTGTGGGAGGTCGCTGATCCGTCCACGAATAATTCCCAGGGTGGGCTGCTCGAACAATCGGCTTCAGATGGGAAGGTGAGTTCTACGATAAAATCGGCTAAGGCCTGGGCTTTGATGGCAGGTTGGGGTGCGTAGGTTACCCCGTATTGTCCGACCTCAATTGCCCATTTGAGGCATCGTCCCGACGTGTCCTGCCGATGCAAGATGTTCCTTAGGGGTGTGGAGGTTAATACTTCGACTTGGTGGTCGAAAAAATAAGGCCTCAGTTTCCTTACGCTCATAACTAGCGCATACGCCAGTTTTTCCAGGACCGGATATCGTTGTTTGGTTTCGTTCAATGTCTGGCTGATGAAGTAGATTGGGAACTCGTTCCTATCCTCTACCCGAACGAGTACCGCACTCAGAGCTGTCTCGGAAGCCGCGAGGTATAGGAAAAGTTTCTCCCCCGGAATTGGTTTGGACAGAATGCTTACATCCGCCAAGTAAGCTTTGATCTTGTCGAAAGCTTCTTGGCTTTCGTGTGTCCATTCAAACTTTGATTTTTTCCGGATGGTGTCGAACAGCGGCTTGCACTTATCCCCCATTCTGGAGACAAAACGGTTTAAGGCGGCCAGACATCCCGTGAGTTTATGTACTTCTTTTACGTTTCGGGGTGCCCCCATGTCCAATATTGCTTTGACTTTGGAGGGGTTCGCCTCGATTCCTCGCTTGCTCACCAAGTGTCCTAGAAATTTCCCGGACTCGACTCCGAAATTGCACTTCTTCGGGTTCAGTCGCATGTTGAACTTTCTCAGGATGTCGAAAGTTTGGGCCAAGTGAGCCAGTTGGTCCTCCGACTTTAGGCTTTTGACGACTATGTCATCCACGTAAACTTCCACCGACTTCCCTATGAGGTCGGTAAATATGTGGTTGACCAACCTCTAATATGTTGCCCCTGCATTTTTTAAGCCGAAGGGCATCCTCTTCCAGCAGTAGATGTTCTTCTCAGTCAGGAACGAGGTATGCTGCCGGTCAGGTTCATACATGGCTATCTGGTTATAGCCTGCAAAGGCTTCCATAAAGGACATTATCTCGTGCCCCGCTGTGTTGTCTATCAGGTGGTCGATGTGGGGCATTGGAAAAAAATCTTTTGGGCATGCGCTATTGAGATCTGTGAAGTCGATACATAGTCGCCAAGTTCCATTGGATTTTTTTACTAGCACGGCGTTAGCCACCCATTGGGGTTGGTCGGCTTGAGTGATCAAGTTATTGTCCAACAGTTTCTTCACCTCTATGGTTAGCGCTGCGTATTTCTCGGGACCGAATTTTTGCCTCTTTTGAGCTATCGACTTCCGAGCTGGATCTTTGTGTAGCTTATGGCATGCGACTTCTGGGTCGATCCCTACCATGTCTTTGTGCGACCAGGCGAAGATGTCCAGATTCTTTTTGAGAAAGTCGATAACTTCCCCCCTCAGGTCGTCTGGCATCCTTGAGCCGATTATTACTTCAAGGTCTGGACGGGCTGGGTCCACTTTGACTTTCTCCAGGTCCTCCCCCGGGATGGCCCTTTGGGTGTTTTGCCGCGGGTCGTCTATTTCTGCTTCGAGTAGAAATTCTTCTGGTTCAGGCCCCAATCTTGGGTCGAAGTCGTCGCGACCTCTTTTCCTGCTCGTTTCATTATTTAAAATTTCGCTTTGCTTATCGCTATCTATTACAAATGTTTGTTTGCTAGATATTGGTGCGGAATTTAAACGAGATGAGGAATAGATAAAAAAACCTCTTGCATCAACTTGGTCACCTTTGACGGTGGAGACCAGCCCACTTTTGGTGGGAAACTTTACACAGAAATAAAAGGTTGAGGATGCAGCCTCGAATTCATGTTCAAAATGCCTCCCGAGGAATCCATTGTAGGAGCTCGGGAGGTCGACAACTAAGAAATCTAAAAGCCTAATGGCCTTAACTTCTTCATTCAGAGTGGAGATTAACTCTACAGCGAGTCGGATCATCCCCGTCGGCTTCACTGTTGCGTCCCTGAATCCTTTCACGACGTGGTCGCATGGGGTGATGTATGCGTCGTAGTCTCCGAGCTGATCCAGGGTCTTCTTGAAGAGTATGTTGCAGAAGGCTCCTCCATCCACTAGCAAACGGCATACGGTGGTGCCCATGATATTAGCTCTGATCACAAGGGGATCGACGTTAGGGTAGACTACTCCGGCCTTGTCCTTTTCGCCGAACTCGATTATGCTGGACTCTTCTCCCACCGTGAAGACGGGTAGCACAATTTTCCTGGCGTTTTCTATCTCTCTTATCTCCGCCTTCAGGTGCCTTTTGGATGAGCCGGTTGATGAAAGTCCCCCTACTGTTCCGAGCGGGGATAGAGTGTGTATCACGCGACCTCCCACGTCTTTGGGCATGGGTGGTACTGGTCGTTCCCCCTGGCCGACGTTTCTTGTAGCCGGTTCTGCCTGCGGGTTCGTTTGCTGGCGGCCTCTTTGAACTTGATCTTGGTTCCTCAGAGGTCGCTTAACAAACTCATCCAATATCCCATCTTCGTATAGCCTCCAAAGCTGTGGGAGCAGATCCTTGCACTCGCTGGTATAATGCCCGGTTTGTTCGTGGAAGGCGCAATACTTGTTGGGGTTTGCCTTTCCCTTGTTTTTTATTGGCCGAGGTGGGAGGAGCAGCTCTCGGTCCTTGATCTGATCGAACTTCCCGGGCGTCATGCCTAGCACTTCCATTAACTTCACTGGAATGCTCTCTTCGAAGGGTTTGAAGCTGCCCGGAGCCTTATAATGACTACCGGTTTTCTTGGAGCTTTTCTTTGTATCGGTGACTTCTCTTTTGTCGGAGAGCCTTGCCTCCAGAAGTTCTGAGGCGTGGATGATGTTGCTAGCCTACCTTCGAAAGTCGTTTTAGCTGACCGGATATTCGGTGGTCATACGTCGCCACAGCTTAGTCCCCTTTTTGAGTCCGGAAATAGCCCCGAGCACTTTGGCTTCGTCACCGATGAGGTCCCCCTCTAGTATGAGCTTGTCGATCCTTTTGATGTAGGATCGGTCAGACTCATTGTCCGCCTGCTGAGTGTTCATAAGTCGTTGCTTAGTCGCAGGTCGCGGTGCCAAGGCTGTGAAATGGACCAGGAATAGCCTGGCGAGCTCGGTGAAAGACTCTATTGAGAAAGGTGGTAACGAGGTGAACCATTGGTGGGCCTGATCGCTCAAGGTTAGGGAAAATAGTCGGCCCTTGGTGGCGTCTGTGGCGCCCATGGAGGCCATGTAGGAATTATACTTGGCCACGTGGATCTAGGGCCGCTGTGTTGATCTTCCTTTGGGTAGGAGCCAAGGTGATTGTGGTTCCGATGGGGGAGTCTGGAATGACAAGGTTGTGGTCCGCCCCTGCCGGGTTACTCTGGTTCTCAGCTCGTTCGAGAAGTCGCTGGACCGTTCTAGCCAGCGCGTCAATCTTGATGTCGCGATGATCCTTGGGGGGCAGGTCGCTCGTGGATTGCCTTGGTGAATCGCCGACCCTCTCGATAATTCATCGTGGTGCAAGTTTAGGGCCATGATCAGGTCTCGCTCTATCTGGTCGGCGCGACGGGGCTGAGATTGTGCCTCGTCTTCGAGGGCCATTGGGACCTTCTGGACCTCTTTTCCCCCAAGTCGCTCGAATCGTTACAGAAGCCTGCGGCCTTTCCGAGCCGAAGCGATTATTCAATGATGGCGTGTTTCGCCGGATCGTATGCCAGTTGGTCTGTGGAGCACCTTTTCTCGACAAGGGCATTCTTGCCCTTAGAGGTCCCTGGATTGGGTGCCGCTTTCTTGGCTGGCGGATGTTCGTCCTCGTCGTCGAAGACGAGGCATTTCTTGTGAAGAACGGCCATTACGGCCTTCGCGTCCTCCGGCATTTGGACGAGATCCCACCAGTTGGGGTTGACCTCTGGAATGATGGGGCGAGAGCGTTGCGAGCTCATGAAGGCCTCAACGCCATCGCGGTGGTAGGTCTCGTTCCGGGTGTCGTTACCTTGATTGATCGCCATTGATAGTTTGGGTTTTTTGCAGATTTTTCAATAAATCGACAGAGTAGTTCCCACAGACGGCGCCAATGTTGTGACCTAGATTTTGTATCTAGGACAACGTGATGATACGAATGGGATCAAACAAATAACAAATAACAACTACGAAATACGCTTCAGATTTGGTTACCCAGTTCGTCTTTTGAATAAGACTACGTGCAGGGGCGCCCTGCCGAGTGTTTTATTATATTTTCTGCCTAGAATGCTAGAATTTTTGTGTCCTTACAAGGAGCGTTACATGTTGTATTTATAGACCAGAAACTAGGGTTTACTTCTTCGTGGGCTTCCTCTAGCGGGCTTGCCAAGCTTCCTGCCGCCCGATCTAGGGTTTCCCCGGTCGATCCCATGATTTTCGCATCTGGATATACTTGCCTTGCTTACCCCGCGATATCCGCGGTTTCAGTTATCCGTATCTTTGCCAATTATAGCCGCTTGAGGCTGCTTCCGACTTGTGGCCTTTCTCAAGGTCGAACGCGACCTTCTCACTTCTTCTAAGTCGTCGTGCAACCTTCTTTGGTCCTGGGGAAGTCGTTCAACGACCTCCCAAGCCAATTTGAAGTCGCTCTACCAGATCTCCTTACCGAGTAGGATTATTTCATGGTACAACACCCCTCAAGTCATCAAAGTCGCCCACATCGCCAAGAGGATGGGCGAGTTCGCCCCACTCCCGGGCAACTCGCCCGCCTAGTCGCCCCAAGTCGCCCATCGGGCTAGTTCGCCCGCCACCTAGCGAACTCGCCCATGCCAAGTCGCCTGCGCCAAGTAGCCTAGTCGCCCAAGACACAAATGGGCGGGCGAGTTCGCCCTGCTCCAGGGCAACTCGCCCATCTCGCCTAGTCGCCCTACGCCGAGCTTGGGCGAGTTCGCCCCACTCCGGGCAACTTGCCCACAAATCGTCTGTCTCGCCCATTCCATCAAGTCACTCCCAATATAGTTGCTTATATGAAGAGTCAAGCTATACTTAGTCAATTTGATGGAATTCGTGATCAAGAATCTGTAAATGGGATAGAGAAGAGATAAGTCAAAGATTTTCCACTTACCAAAGCCTGATTTTGGCTAACCAAACACGTAAACAACCAACATCAACCAACATCAGAGAATCTCCCCCAAATGGCCGAGAAGCCTCTGAAGAAATGGTTAGTCCTATAGCCGCGGACTCAAAGAGGAAAGAATAGGCGCGAATCTCCATATATCGCCTGCAACCCGCCGCACTTCAGAGTTGGAAACGTGTTTATAATAGGATTTTAGACTCCAATGTAGCTGGTTACAATTAATGCTTGGTCGAGCTCCATCGAGAATTAATGTAGCAACGCAAGCTAGATGATCATTTTGTATTATAAATACTAAGAGTTAAAACTCTCAAAGGGTCGGAAAAAACTCACATTCAATATATCGACTTTATCAGCCAACAAAAAGAGGCCATTGGCCCAAATCCTCTTGCATTTACTTTCTCGCATCTAACATTTATCTTTGCATTCAATGGAGAACATTCGATTTGATCTTCATTAATCACAATTGTTTCACTATTACTACTGGTTTGTTATACCAATCCACATAGCCTCATTCAATATCTTGTTCAGTAAATTTTGGTATACAACATTGGACAAAGCCAAATCTTCTATGGCTCAATTATGGATTGGAATCTATGAGTTAAGTTTGGAGTATTAGCAGCTAAAGATCATTTTAGGTATTGTTGTTGTTGTGGGTAATCCACTGCAAGTCAACGTTAAAGTCTTTTAATGGAACAATTGGTCATTTTGCTCGTGTCATAGTTATAATCGATCCAAAAAGATGATTCAGGAACAAGTTATGATTGAAAGGGCTAATCAAATCTTCTTAGTGGGAGTTGTTTATGATAAATTTAAAAACCTACAAGGGTTTTTGCATTTTCTGTGAGAGCATTGGACATACTGTAGCTAATTGTCATTTGACTAAAATATTCCTTCCACAAGTTGGGAAGATTGGAAGGTGTTGAGTTAGCTATTTCAGAAAGAGATGGTAGGGTTCTTGCTATAAGTGGATTTCGACAGGGGTTGGAGGAAAGGGATCCAGAGATGCACGAATTGAAAGACACTTTTGTTGTTGGGCAAAATAGAGTTATGCTAAAGACACACTTTTGACCGGTGAGGGGACGGCTGATGAGCACCCCGTCACGCGCGGATCGCGACAAGGAGGTGCGTGTCGCGTGCGTCCCGCGACAGATAAGCGCGTGTCGCGCAGACTGGGCGACACAGCTCCAGTCGGCGCGACATAATTTTTTTTAATTTCTGTTTTTTATTAAATTCGAATTAATTTATAATTTATTAGTTATAATTAATTAATCCCACACTAATTAAATGTATTAATTGATATTATTTAATTAATTTAAAAATATTAATTATTTAGTTATAAAGTATTAGTTGTTTCATTGAAAAGTATTATAGTTGTTTGGTCATAAAGTATTAGTTCATTAACTGAAAAGTATTAGTTATTTGTTATCAACAATATTAATTCATCAATTGAAAAATATTAGTTTATCAATTGAAAAGTATTAGTTCAATTATCAATTTAAATATGAAAAAAATATATACACATTACATGAAAAAAAAATATACACATTACATTCCGAGGATGGACTGCGGCGTGCTGCTAGAAAAACTTGAATTAAATATTAAAAAAATGTATAGTATTTGTCTTTCTCATTATTTCTAAATCTATAATTAGTCCCACGTCGCGGTGCATCCAACTCGTGTAATGTACGGAATAGCTTTATCCTGCTTTGAAATTCTAAATCTAAACCATTTACAGAAGGGTCATGTGCGCGTTTCTAGTATGTAGATATAAACGGTATTTGATGATCCCCAGTTGTCATATGCAACTGAAATTACAGTTAAAAAAATTATAACTATAATTAAATAAAAGTCATAAATAACAAAAAATATAAAATAACATGAAATGATTAAGTTATAAAATAACATAAAATAACAAAAAATCAGTTATATTAAAAAAATAATTATTATTATTATTCTGGGCTGCGCGACACGTGTCGTGATGTCGCCTGCTCCACGCAACAGCGGCCAATCATTTTGACGTCCACTTAAACGTCAAAAGTGTGGATATATCAACAATGGGCCGGCAAAATAACATTAGTTTTTTTTTCTTGCAGGAAAATATAATTAGTTCGACGTATCGATGTAATATTAATTTGACGTCTAGCTATAATATTTCTCCCACAAGTTGGGAAGATTGGACAGATCAAGAGGATCTAGAACAAGCACATGCTTTGTGTTAGGCGCAGCGAGACTCTTGACTATTCCCACAAATTTCCAATGGGCCACCCATTCTGAAATACTCCAAGCCAAAAACGCATCACTTTGAAGTTTTTCCACAATTTTTACCAAATGTTTTTTCGCGTCTGTTTAAGGAATTTCTTCGTCTGTATCCATACCTATAATATTTAATTTTTATGGTCATTTTCTTATGTCAATATTAACTTTAATTTTTTATAATTAAATATTTCTGACAATAAATATTATTGGCTGAAAAAATGATTCATACAGTAAAAAAATAAAAAAAATTAATAGCCACGAAACGTTATCATGAGGAGTATGTATGTGATAATAAGGGGTAAAAATATCAAAACATTATAAGATGCAATATTCAAATATTCATGCTATATAATATATTTAATAATAAAAAAATATAATTATGTGCATAAATGCACTAAACATGAATTTATTTATTTTAGGGTGTATATTAGTATATTTGCTTAAACAATTATTGGAATAAAATTATTGTGTCAAATTTTACCTATTCTGCAATTGATTCATGAATTTTTAACTTAAATTTGAGTATTTTTTTTATCTTACTTCATAACTTAAAAAATCGAGAATTGAGGAAGAAAGAGTTTGCAAATCAGTTATAAAATGAGTGGGGAAAAAATGATTGTGCTTAGTATATAAAAATTAATGATTTTTTTTTTTAAAATCACGTGTGATGCACATGTATAAAATCGGGTGAAAAATTGGCTTGAAAAATTAGTTCGGTGGTTTAAGTGTAATTAAATAATATATAGTTTGTATAGTATAGTGCAACAAAAAATAGTTAGGCGGTTTAGTTACAATTTTAGTGATAGTATAATGGGTTTAGTGCAATTAGACATAAATATGATGTAAGATGTGCAAGTTTCAAACCTTAGTTATTGCAATTTTTTTAATTAAACTACACATTAAAATGTCACATGGATGCCACATATTAAATACAAATTAACCAATAAAAAATGACACATCAATACAATAAAATAAGATAACTCATCCAAATTAACCTCAAGATGATATATCATCTAAATTAATCACAAGACGACACATCATCAAAGTGAGCTCTCTATTAGTAATATAGGGGATTATGAGTCACCTCCTATTCATGTGGTTGTATTTCAAATCCTTTGAATTTTTATGAGAAGTTAATGTTAGTCTTATTAATAATATAATTTTTAATCCCTATCTAATTTAATCTATGTCATTCAATCTTTGTATAATATATTTAATATAAATATTCTAATTCTTATCTTTTAGCAAAAAAATTTGTATCTGTTTAAGGACTTTCTTCGTCTGTATCCAGACGCATAATAATTAATTTTTATGGTCATTTAAATTTTCTTGTGCCAATATTAACCTTAATTTTTTATAATTAACTATTTCTAACAATAAATTCTATTGGCTGGGAAAATTATTCACACAGTAGAAAAATAAAAAATAACGGCATGTCAGATATAAATAATATATATATATATATATATATATATATATATATATATATATATATATTTGAAAGTCAATCAATTACAATAGTTTCCTAACATAATCAATTACAATAATTTCTTCTACCATCAGGCATATGGCAACATCATTTCATCTCGCTGTAGACCGGAACTGCAATTACCACAAGAGGGGGACCCCCCGAAGCTGCACCTCGGAACCGCAACTGCACCGCAACCGGAACCGCAACCCAACAACAGGGAGGACCACAACCCCATAAGAGGAGGACCACCACAAGAGGGAATA
This sequence comes from Stenogyne calaminthoides, assembly GCA_037126765.1. NCBI lineage: Eukaryota > Viridiplantae > Streptophyta > Magnoliopsida > Lamiales > Lamiaceae > Stenogyne > Stenogyne calaminthoides. The sequence goes on along the minus strand of JBBCBC010000022.1, from coordinate 26,938,897 downwards.
AATATTCCCTCTCAAAATGAGTATGCTATTTAATTTTAATGGGAAAAAATAATTTAATTAAAAAAATAAAAATATGCTCAAAAAATAATAGAATATAAAAGTTATACATGTAACTGAATTAATTAAATATTTATATTATTTAATTTAAAATTAATAATAAAAATAAAGATTACTTTGAATGTAGGTTGGATTATTTGGTTAAAAGCTTGGAAACTTGTCTGCATTTCAGCAAAGTTAACTAAACATATCACATATCATCCATAATTATCTAAAGTGCAAAAGATAATGAAAAAGATTAAAACTAATTATGATAGATATTAAGATAACAACTTTTGAATGAGCAATAATTTGTTTTAATTATTTCTATGAAAGCTTTTGAAATCATTATCTTTTATAGAATAGGAGATTTTGTAAATTTTACAATATCATACACTATCTTTTTCATTTTTCTTTTTACAACTCGATAACAAGATTACTTTTCATATAAGTATGGCTAACGTGTATAGTATTATAAAATATAGAAAATCACTAATTACAAAATTATCAAAATATTGAATAGTTATTTGCAAATTTCCATCATTTCCCTACAAATATTTAATAACTTTTCCTTTCCCTCATTTCCCTACAAGTATTTAATAACTTTTCCTTAACTATCATGCATAGTTAAATATTTATTTTTAACCGAAGTGAAAGACACAATCACATCAAATTTAATTATTACATATAACATCAACATTAATCTCTATTACTCATCCAAATTTTCTTTTACACGTTTTCCCATGAAAATTGAAAATAAAAATTACATCCTTTTTTCCCTTCAACTATTTAATAACACATCTGTTGGGTCTTCTTCCTGCTCCTATTATGCACAGCGAGGGACACGGGCTCAGGTTTCTTGATTGTCGGAGACGGAATGAACGGTGTAAGAGGGAAGGCTCAAAGATCCACTAAGTATCGATAGCATTCCTCACTCTTTGTCTCACTCTCTCAATCTCAGTTTAACGTCCCAGATTTACAAAGAGTAAGAAGAAGAGTATAAAAGGAAGCTGCCAACACACCTAGGGTTTTAGTTTGGGAGGGCCTCAAGTAATGGGCCAAATGGCCAAAACCGAAATGGGCTCAAGCCCAACAAATTCTCCACCTTTTTGGCCATTCCCAAATACACACGAAACGTTCCGAAAAATCCGCAGGAGTTCATCATCGCCCCAAAAACCAAACACACACCAGCCACCTGCAAAAGAAAAAACACAAAATTTTAGAAGAAAGAAAATAATAGCAAATACAAGGGTGCTATTAAGACAACACATAGTTTTAAAAAACATGCAGGACTCAAGCCTTTCAAGCAAAAAACAGTTTTGACACACAAGTCACAAACAAAACAGAAAAATCAGACCTAATCAATAGAATCAAAATTCAAAGTTCTCATGCAAGACCTGAATTTTTATACCGAAAGACATTTGGTACCCATATCAGCAGGGTTAAATTCTGAAGTAATTTTCTCAAGATTAATAATGCCTTTTTCAACAATATCACACACAAAATGGTATCTAACATCAATATGTTTGGTTCTTTCATGGAATACAGGATTCTTACATAGTTGTATAGCAGATTGACTATCAGAAACACAACAACTTCACCTTCAAGGAAACCAATTTCAGAAATAAGACCTTTTAACCAAATGGCCTCTTTAGCAGCCTCAGTAATCACAACATATTCAGATTCAGTAGTAGACAAAGCAACAATATGTTGTAATTGGGATTTCCAACTAATACAAGCACCGCATAAAGTGAATACATAAGAAGTGGTGGATTTCCGATTATCTCTATCATTAGCATAATTAGAATCCACATAACCAACTAACCTCACACCATTTGCAGATTTTGAGAATTTAAGACTTACCTCCATTGTACCCTTAAGGTACTTAAGAAGCCACTTCAAAGCCTCCCAATGAGGCATACCTGGATTAGATATATATCTACTCAAGCAACTAACAGAATAAGCAATATCAGGTCTAGTACTTACCCTGAGATACATCACAGATCCAATTGCGTTGGAGTAGGGCACATCTTTCATCTCATCAATTTCAGACTTAGTCTCAGGGGACTGAGTCTTACTTAGCACAAAATGGGCAGCAAGAGGCACATTAACAGATTTAGAGGAAGACATGGAAAACTTGCTCAAAACCTTATCAACATATGAAATTTGATTAAGCAAGAGAGTATGGATTTTTCTATCTCTTTCAATATTCATGCCTAAAATCTTCTTAGCATTACCAAGATTTTTCATGTCAAATTTATCACTAAGGCATTTTTGAACATGCTCAACAGTTTTAATGCAAGGACTAATAAGAAGCATGTCATCCACATATATGAGCAAGAAGAAAGGAACAGATGCATCTTTCTTGAAGTAAAGACAATGATCAAACGAACTTCTTTTGAGTTTCAAAGACATCATGCATTTATCAAATTTCTTATTCCACTGTCTCGGTGATTGTTTCAATTCATACAAAGACTTATTAAGAAGACACACATGCTCAGGATATTTCGAATCAACAAAGCCATCAGGTTGTCTCATATAAATCTTTTATCCAAATCACCATGCAAGAAAGCAGTTTTTACATCCATTTGTTTCAATTCCCAATCAAAATGAGCAACAAGAGCAAGCATTATGCGCACAGTGGTAAATTTCACAACAGGAGCAAAGATTTCAGTGTAATATATCCCCTCCTTTTGAGTAAAACCCTTAGCCATTAATCTAGCCTTAAATCTTATACATTCAGTTTCATCCTTAATCTTGAATAACCACTTACAATCAACAACAGAGCAATGCTTAGGTTTAGGGACAAGATTCCAGGTTTGGTTAACATGCAAGGATTTCATTTCTTCTTTCATAGTATTTAACCACTCAACCGAATTTTTAGACTTTAAAGCTTCATTATAGGACTTTGACTCATTATTGCAAGACTCAAAAGCACTGAAAGCATGCGTATCAATGTGAAAATCATCAAGTTTAGAAGGTTGCCTAATGTTTCTCCCAGGTTTGTCCCTAGCAAGCTGATAATCAATCAAATCAACATTTTCAGGCACATTTTCCACATATTCAGCAGTAATTTCAGCATTTACAGCAGGCAAATCAGCATTTTTAGCAGGCAAATCACCATTTTCAGCATGCAAATCAGCATTTTCAGCAGGCAAAACAACATTTTCAGCAAGCAAATCAGCATTTTCAGATTCAGATAAACAGGGCAGATGCTCCACCTCACTAGGAGGAGTCTCATTCTCATGTGAAGACACAGAAGCATGTAAACAGGAAAATCAGATTCATTAAAGATAACATCTCTACTGATAACAACTTTGAATCCACGTTCATCTTTACACCAAAGTCTATAACCCTTCACACCTTCAGGATAACCTAGGAACACACACTTCTTAGACCTAGGTTCAAGTTTATCAATCTTTTGATGCACAAACGCAGCACAACCGAAAACTCTCAAGTTAGAATAGTCAATGCTTTTACCATAGAACACATTTTCAGGGCATTTACCTTTCAAGGGAACGGATGGAGACCTATTGATAAGATAGGCAACAGTACAAACTGCCTCACCCCAAAATTTTTTAGAAAGACCTGAGGCAGCTAGCATGCACCTAACCTTATCAATCAAAGTTATGTTCATCCTTTCAGCAACCCCATTTTGTTGGGGCGTGTAAGGAACAGATTTATGCCTTTTAATTCCAGAATCAATACACAATTTATCCATCAAGTTGTTGCAAAACTCTAACCCATTATCAGTTCTAAGATTTTTAATCCTTTTTCCAGTTTGATTTTCAATCTGAATTTTCCAATCCTTAAACTTTTCAAACACATCAGATTTGTGTTTCATTAAGAAAATCCAAACTTTCCTAGAAAAATCATCAATCACAGACAAAAAATACATATTTCCACCATGGGTGGGCACACTAGCAGGACCCCAAACATCAGCATGCAAGTATTCAAGAACATCAGTGCAAGAAGAGGGATTAGGGTAGGGGTTAACAGGAAATTTAACTTTATGCTGCTTTCCTAACACACATGAATCACAAAAAGGTATGCATGACAATTTTTCATCACCAAAAATGCCAGATTTATGCAGAATTTCCAACCCTTTGTTACTCATGTGTCCTAGTCTTCTATGCCACAATTCAGTCTTGTCAACTTTGACAACATTCACATGATTAGCACGAAAATCAGATTTGGTAAAGCACACATACAAGTTATTTCTTTTAACAACTTTGAAAAGAACCAAAGAACCCTTCAATATTTTCATGCAACCTTTGCCCCACCTACCCTCACAACCCTCATCTTCTAATGCAGCACAAGAAATCAAATTGTTGCACAAGTCAGGAACATGTCTTACATTTTTCAAAGTGACAACAACACCAGAGTCAAGCATCAAGCAAACATCACCAATTCTAGCAATATGACATTTTTTTCTCATTAGCCATAGAAACAGAACCATACTTCACTTCTTTATACGATGAAAACAGATTTTTAAATGGAGACATATGGAAAGTACAACCCGAGTCAATTAGTCATTTATTTTCACATAAAACAGTAGAATGCACAGAATTCACACATGGTTCATCACACATTTCAGTCACCATATAAATCACACCATCATGAGTAGAACTAGAAACATTATTTGCTTGACCTTGCTCTTCCTGTTTATTTTTCTTAGGTTTAGTGCACTCTTTGTAATAATGACCAGATTCACCACAATTATAGCACTTCCTATTCCTAGACTTAGACCTATGATTTCCATTAGACTTCTTTTTTCCATCATTATTCTGATTATCATGTTTCTTGTTGTGAGATCTACTAGAAGACCTTCCCCTAACATGCATAACTAATTCAGATTTTTTACTACCCTTCCCATTGTGTTTTAAATCATGCTCCTTACTCTTAAGACCATTAACCACAGTTTCAAGAGTGACATTATCCCTCCCATACTTAATAGCAGACTTGACATCATTATAAGTATCGTATAACATTTAATAAAGACAATAGGAGTATAGTCATCAATGTGTTTATCACCCGCTTTGCTTAATATCTTGAACAAGTTTAGTAAAAACATCAAGATTCTCATCAATATCTTTGTGCAAATCAAGTTTAAACCGGAAAAAATTTCTCAAGCAAAAAATAATTTACTAGGCAAAGAATTTTCAAGTATAATTCTTCCAACTTTTCCCCAAAGTTCTTTCAAGAAATCCATAATTCCAACCTTTCTTAACACGTAATCGATAAATTCAAGATGATTGAAGATAAAGCAAACTCATTCATTTCAATTTTCTTATCCTCAGTTTCAGTAGCAGCGTAAGAGCGATCAATGGCTTTGTAAACACGTTGTTGGATCAAGATGCATTTCATTTTCTGTTTCCATATACTGAAATCACCTTTACCATTAAAAGGGGCCAACACAAATGAAGAAGTAGTTGTAGCCATTTGGTTTACAAAGCTTTGAACACACTAAGGCAAAGACAAACTCACACTACACAGAGAAAGATGCAGAAAAACAGCAAGTAGCAAGCGGAAGCAGGCACTACCACAGGTCACAAGAACATCAAGACCACATAACAAGGAGAGAAAACAAGCAAATAGATTTCAAGTTTACAAACCTAAAACTACAGCACATAATTCCCAACCTAACACCGCGACAAGCGGCTATCCACTGAAAACTGTAAATGAGAGGATAAAGTCAATTTACCAGAGCGAGACCCTAGGTAAGGGTGTCAATACACCAAACAAACAGCAAGTTGAACCCACGAGTGTTGTAGAATAAAATACCACTTAAATCTCCCACCAAGAAATAAGAAATATAAGGCTGAAATATTTCTGTAAAAATTTCTTAAACACAATTTATCAAACCCAAAAAACAGAGACATGTTAGCTAGACAAATAATAAGAAAAGAACCAGAAATAAAAAATAAAGGAAATAAATAAAGAAAAAAAAATGGCAGAAAACTTACCTCACTCACCTCACTTACCGTACGGCTGCGACGGTGGCTGGGCTGGACTCCAGAAATGGCGGCGGCGTGGATCTGGTTCCACGCGCGACGATGGCGGCAGGGGCCGTTCTTCGCGAATGGTGGTGGGCGACAAGCAGCGGAGCTTCGAGGCGGCGCTGGACTTCGCGAACGGACGGCGACGCAGAGCTTCGCGTGCGATGGCGGATCTGCAACCCGGAGGGGCGGCGAACGGCGGCAACGAGCGGACCTCCAACTGGCTCTGATGCCACTGTTGGGTCTTCTTCCTGCTCCTATTATGCACACCGAGGGACACGGGCTCAGGTTTTCTGATTGTCGGAGACGGAATGAACGGTGTAAGAGGGAAGACTCAAAGATCCACTAAGTATCGGTAGGATTCCTCACTCTTTGTCTCACTCTCTCAATCTCAATTTAACGTCCCAGATTTACAAAGAGTAAGAAGAAGAGTATAAAAGGAAGCTGCCAACACACCTAGGGTTTTAGTTTGGGAGGGCCTCAAGTAATGGGCCAAATGGCCAAAACCAAAATGGGCTCAAGCCCAACAACATCTTTGATCATCATGCATGGCTGATTATTTTTCTCACCAAAGTGAAAATGAGCATAATTTTGCAGTGCATATTTGCTTGTACAATTTTTTTAGTTTGTTCTGTAGTCACAAATGGTGAGTTATATTCAAGGAAATCAAAACAACTTCCGACAACCTACGTGGATAAATCGAACCATTAGAGCCATTCTAGTATTCAGGATGCCATTGATTTTGTCCCTTCGGGCAACACCAATTGGATTTGCATACATATTAAAGCTGGAGTTTACAAGTACTTAAACGATTTATATTACTTTTCAAATTCGATACATATTTTCATTTTAATTGAATAATTTCTTTGCTGTATTAGATTTATGAGTATATAAATATATAGTGGGCAAAAATAGTCTTATTCTTTGTTTATATGAAAATTTATGTATAAAGTATTGGATTAGAAAAAAATATCTTACAATTTAATTTGAGTATGTTTGTTTGTGTTTGCAATGCAGTGAACAGGTGAATATTCCTCGAAACAAGCCATTTATTTATCTAAAAGGAGAAGGCATTGGAAAAACTAATGTTGTGTATGATGCAAATGAAACAATGTTGACTTCTGCAACATTTACTTCATCAGCTGATAATATAGTTGTCTCGGGGATCACCTTTGTGGTAAGAATATATTGAAATAATTTCAATCTAGACAAATTATTGTGTGCAATTTTAGAGAAAAAAAGGTTTTTTAGAGAAAAAAAGTTTTTTTGGTCCCATAACTAATTTCCTGTAATCTGGTTTTCGTCCCAAAAAATTTAACTATTCAATTTTGGATGCATAACTATCTCGATTATCCAATTTTGATCCTATATTCGTCAGAAAACATAAAATTTTGTCTTTTTTTATCACGCGCAAGTCACGTGCTGGTTAAAATTGGGGTTTTCCGAGCTCGTAATTGACGTGGAAGCTAAAAATTTATTTTTCCGCAATTAGGAGAATCTTTTTTTGTTCTTTCTAGTTTTTTTGAAAAATGATTTTTTTTTTTAACAGTCAGTGTCCACATCAGCTACGAACACGAAAACCTACAATTTTAATCGATACGTGATTTGTGCATGACCGAAAATGACAAAATTTTCTATTTTTCGGCGAAAATGGGATAATCGAGATAGTTAGGGGACCAAAATTGGATAGTTAAATTTTTTGAGACTGAAAATGAATTAAATGAAAGTTATGGGACCAAAGAACTTTTTTTCTATGCAATTTTAAGCTTTCTACGAGGTTGATCTGAATTATATGTGATATTCATTAATCATCAATTTATTTGATTTTGGTAGAACTCTTACAATAAGCGAGAACAAAAACCCAGTGAAGCCGGCAGTGGCATCGAGGATCTCCGGTGACAAATCGACTTTTTACAATTGCAGTTTTTTAGGGTTTCAAGACACATTGTTGGATGATAAGGGAAGACATTATTTCATGTTTTGCACCATTGAAGGAGCCATTGATTTCATCTTTGGGAATGGTCAATCTATTTATGAGGTACTATAATTAAAAGTCATATTTCCATTTAGGTTTTTTTTTTGTTGTGAGGAAGAGACGAGAAACTTCCCCCACCCGTGCCGTTGGCCCCTCAGCCGGGCGGGTTGTAAATCGAAGGATGTGCCCAAGTGTCAGACACTTGTGGGAGAAAGCCAACAAGATTCAATCTCCAGGACTAAAAACATTTAGTTTGAATCACAAATGGTCCCATAATTTTAATCTCAAATAGATTTAGTCCTATGAGTTTTTTTATAGCTGATTTAGTCTCAATAATTTTGATAATGTCCAATTTTAATCCCAAATCTATCGAAAAACTCAAAACCAACCTCGTTTTTTCATTTCAATTTGGGGTTTTCTGGCGGATGATGTGACTGGACTGTCATATGTACTGTCACGTGTATTTTTAAATGTGTTTGACTAATTCTTGTCGTCAATTATGTTTTAATTTAATTTTTTTAATTACATGCCTAAAATTCCAGCTATTAAAAAATAATAATACACGTGGCAGTTCAGTCACAGCATCCGTCGAAAAGTCCCAAACTAAAATGGCAAAACGACGTCATTTTGAATTTTTCGGTCGAAATTGGGACTAAAATTGGACATTATTAAAGTTATTGAAACTAAATCGACGATCAAAAAGTTTATCGGACTAAATATATTTGAGGTCAAACTTATTGGACCAATTGTGATGCAAACTCTATGCATTAGGTTAATTATATTTTGGGATAAAAGAAAAAAAAGTGTAGGAACAATGGATAATATGTGAATTTCCAAATTTTTAACACACCATTTATTTGCATATGCGGCCCAGGGCCGTGCTTTCTTTGAGTCGGACAAGTCGTCCGACTCAGGCTCGAAAATTTTGTCGATTTTTAGGGGCCCACAATTTTGTATTATATATATATATATTTATACATATAAAATTATTGATATATTGTGAAATGTTCTAGTGAAAAGAGCAAGAACTTTATTCTATTTTGACTGGGGTTCGAGTCCCAACTTTTGCAAATTTTTAATTTATTTTTGAGCCCATTTGTTTCGAAATAATTATCATTTTTGCTATATTTTCGCAATTCTCACTATTAGTTTTATCCTAAAAATCATTTTATTTTTGTTCACAAACTCTCTCCTCTCGTTTATTTTCATTGGAAGAAAAATTTATCAATTTTTTTTAATTTTTATACAAATATCAAAAATGTCAACCAATTAATATAAAACAAGGGATTATACATATAAAATTTTTGCAAATCCTTATTAAGCTGCTATTATTTATTATTCAATTTTCAAATTGTGAAACACAATCAATTTGTATAATCTTTTAATTTATATATAAAAAGATTATGAGGCGGCCGAATTTTAAAATCGACCCAGGCTCTAAAATTTTTAGAATCGGCCCGGCATATGCCTTTGGATGCATGAGTACGCTCAGTATTATTTTGAATGTTCTCAAAGAGATTTAACACAATCTGTAGATCATGATATACTACGTACATATAAGTTCTTCGATCGGTCTGTTTCATATTTGTAAAAAATTACTTTGCAATTTTAAATATTATTCCCTCCGTCCCAGATCAGTTTTCACACTGATCTGGGACTGCAAATCAAAGAAAAGACACTTTATGCAAAAAGTAATGACATGTGTGTAAATAAGTGTAACTTTTTGTGGGTGAGAGTTGTGTAAAAGGTGTTCATTTTTTTGTGTGAAAATTGATATGAGACAAACCAAAAAGGAAAGTGTGAAAACTGATGCGGGATGAAGGGAGTATCAAAGTTATATAATTATTGAAAGACAATATTTTTATCTTATCTTATCTTTTATTATATGTGATACATAAATTTAAGAATGCCGAAATATAACTACAACCATTGTTAAAGACTGTTATTTTATAAAATTGTAATTTTATGAGATAAAGTCTTAAATTTAATCTATCATAACTTAATTAACTAATTCTCATCCTATAACATGGTCAGAAAAATGGTCCGGAGACCTTTTTATTAGGAAACTATATACATGAATTAATTCTTCACCTCTCTACAAGCTTGAGCTTTTAGATGAGACGGGATTCTTACATTTTTATCATTCTACATTACCCTCTTGTATGATGCTACAATATTATACTACTAAAAAGATAATAAAAAAAATTAGAAAAAATAATTCTTCAATCATTTTTGCCTTTGCTCTAATTCTGTTTTCATTTAATTTGTAGAATTGTACCATATCGTTGAACCAAAAACCAGGTTCAACAAGTTATATAGCTGCACAAGCAAGAGAAGATCCAAATACTAATAGTGGGTTTGTATTTAAAATGTGCAATGTTATTGGTACGGGAAAGGCATTTCTGGGAAGAGCTTGGAAATCTCATTCAAGAGTCATTTATTACAAATCATTTCTTTCGGACATTGTCATTCCTCAAGGATGGGATAGTTGGAATTTTGTTGGCCATGAGTAAGATTTCTGACACTAGAGCCTAGATTTTTCTCCATAAACATTTCATAATTACTTTGATAGAATTTCATTTTGAAACAATTTTGTTTGCATTTGCTTCTGAAATATTTAATGATTAAAAAAAAAATTATCATCATATTTAGGTGCATTTTTTTTTTTTTTGAAAGGACATATTTAGGTGCATTATTAGTTACTCTAACAATTGTTGGACATATTTAGGTGCATTATTAGTTACTCTAACAATTGTTGTTCTTAGATTACTTTTTTTTTTTGGGTAATATGCGTGGTGGGAAATTAAATAAACGAATTAATTCCGCACCGCTCTACAAGTTCGGACTTTTAGATGAGATAGAATTATTTCATGGTATCAGAGTCTCTGGCTCAACCCAGATCCTAGGTTCGATTCCCGTGGAAAACACTCCTCTCATTTAAAATTGTCCACTCGTTGAGCCTCCTCCCCAAAGGACCGAGGCAATTCATTGAGTCAGAGGCAATTCGTTGGGCCTCCTCCCTAGAGGGCAGAGACAATAATTTGGCCCATGAGCGAGGGGGAGTTTCCACTCCTCTCATTTAAAATTGTCCACTCGTTGGGCCTCCTCCCCAGAGGCCAGAGACAATAATTCGGCCCATGAGTGAGGGGGAGTGTTGAGGAAAATTAAATAAACGAATTAATATTGCACCTTTCTATAAGTTCGGACTTTTAGATGAGACGTAATTAATTCTTTTAATATGGAATTATATTAATAAAAGACCAAATATGAAAGATAGATTATCGATGCAAATCACTTAGTGGAAAATGTTTTGAACAAACATGACAATAAATTAATAATCATATGATATAGAAAAAAGGCATTATCATTGCATGTATAGTTCTGAATAAATTGTTGTCGTCTCTTAATTACCAGGAAAACCATAACATTTGCAGAAGAACAATGTTATGGATCAGGATCAAACAAGTTAAATCGAGTGAAGTGGGAGAAATCCCTAAGCCTTGATGAGTTACAAATATTTACAACCATTTCTTACATTGACACTGAGAGATGGATTGCTAAATTACCTCAACATTAATGTCTCACTCTGTTCCGTGATGAAGATATGGATGAAGATATTGAAAGATATTTTATAATTTTATTTATAGTATAATTAGATTATTTATTTATATTTAGAATTTGATTTGACATTGTAGTATTTAGAATTTATTTATGTTTCTTGTTCCCTAAGTTAGTTTAGTATTATAAATAGATGTTCTTATTATTATAAAAGGAAGTTGAATTGTTTAATGAAAAACGTGAGTTTTATCTCATATATATCTTTATGGCATTCATGTAAGAATCAACGTAATTTGAGTTTATCACTTTTTTGGGTATTCTTAGAATCAACAAAATTAGTGTGTTTTGTGTTCTCGTATTTATCTTCTTTATTATACGCTCTCGCTGCCTACATCAGTTGGTAATCAGAGACTAGTTACGATTCTCGATGATGGTTCCAAGATTTCAATCGGTTTATGATACTTTTCGTGATGAACAATCATCGTATGGAGATGATAATATGCAGATCCGCCAAAATATTGATTTATTGGGTTATGGTCATATATTCCATAGTGAACATGATGGACCGCCAATTTTCGATATATATCCTGATGAAGATTGTGGTTATGATGAACCATCAATTTTCAACGAGTATGTTGACACTTCGATTGATTTTGGTGATGATGGCTATGATGATCCACCAATTTTTGATGAGGAAGATGCAAATGATTTTGGATTTTTGTATAATTATATGGATGGAGATACTTTTGTGAATTAAGATTTTCACCAGGTTTTCTTTTACTCAATGAATTTAGTGAATGATGATCAATACTTTGTGCTTGATATTATTGATGTTCTAGTGGCAAAATTTTCAGATATTATGACTTGTTCGCTACGTGAATTCAAGGATGTTTCCGCTCGTCTCCGCACTTTTATACTGAGCACCAACAAGATTCATGGCTGAATCCTCTCCAAGAGGAGTAGAATGATGGAGATATGGATGAAGATATTGAAAGATATTTTATAATTTTATTTATAGTATAATTAGATTATTTATTTATGTTTAGAATTTGATTTGATAGTGCAATATTTACGATTTATTTACGTTTCTTGCTCCCTAAGTTAATTTAGTATTATAAATAGATGTTCTTATTATTGTAAAAGGGAGTTGGATTGATTAATGAAAAACGTGAGTTTTATCTCATATATCTCTTTTACGGTATTCTTGTAAGAATCAACGTAATTCGAGTTTGTTACTTTTTCGGGTATTCTTAGAATCAACAGAATTAGTGTGTTTTGCGTTCTCGTATTTATCTTCTTTATTATACGCTCTCGCTGCTTACATCACTCCAATTTTCGAAGGTTTTACAAGATTAAATATTGGGTCAGTCCATACAGAGCTTAGCTCTGGCTTGAAGTGGGGCCTCCGCTAGTGGACTGTGGGTTCTGGTCCTTCGAATTAGTCGGTCCTTGGGCCCGGATATCGAGTTATCCAAAAAAAAAAAAATCTTTCAAAAACATATAGGTTTACAAATGAGTAAAAAAATATGTGTATTTTTATTATGAAATTTTGTACGGAAAATAAATAAGTAAAACAATAAATCATCACAAATCCTTATTCAAATGTTGATTAGGATTTGAGAACTCACTAGTACAGATTTGGGCTTGGAGAGCTGTTAAAAATGACCTTGGAGAGCTGTTATAACCGCTGTCCAAGTAACAACTGTCCAAGCTTGGACAACGGTTTTTAACCGCATTGCAAGTGGGCACTTAGACAGCGGTTTTTAACCGCTGTCCAAGCATATACACTTGGACAGCGGTTAAAAACCGCTCTCCAACACTTTAAAAAAAAAAAAATCAATTTATAGGCACGGACCCACCAAGCATCTCACATATAAGCCACCAAGCCTCCCAATTAATTGAGGCAATTATTCGCTCCCATGGGGGACCAAACACAGGACCTTGGGCGCTTGAGCGGGGATCAATTCCGCTCGAGCACTAGTTTTCTTGCGTTTACTTAATGAAATTAATTCTATATGTCATAGAATTCGTTTTATTTTACAATTTTTTTTAAAAATTCTTTATTTCAATTATCTTATTTATTAATTCAATCACACTTTTATATAATAATAATTTTTTTATATGAATTTAAATTAAATTATATTAAAATTATATTTTTTACTTATTTTTTTTAAAAGTACACTACGTACATTTCTTTTAAACTTGTAATACTTTTCCTTCTAAACAAGTAATACTTTTTTTTTTTCTTAATAAGTAATATTTTTCTTTAAACAAGTAATACTTTTTCTTCTAAACAAGTAATATATACTTTTCTTTAAACAAGTTATACATTTCTATCTAAACAAGCTAGTAATACTTTTCTATTTAAACAAGTAATTTTTTTTCTTTAAACAAGTAATACTTTTTAATCTAAACAAGTAATACTTTTCTTGCGTTTATTTAATGAAATAAATTCTATATGTTCTAAAAATCGTTTTTTCTTATAAATTTTTTAAATTTTTTTTATTTCAATTATCTTATTTATTAATTCAATCACATTTTTATATAATAAATTTTTTTATATAAATTTAAATTTAAATTAAATTAAATTAAATTATATTTTATTAAATTAAAATTATATTTTTTACTTGTACTTTAAAAAAAAAAAAGTGCTACCTTTCTTTTAAACTTGTAATACTTTTCCTTCTAAACAAATAATACTTTTCTATCTAAATAAGTAATGTTTTTCTTTAAACAAGTAATACTTTTTCATCTAAGCAAGTAATACTTTTTTTAAACAAGTTTCACAAAAGACCTACTCATAAATTAAGTATATTGTAGACGGATTCAAATTCCATAAAATATATTCCAATATTTAAATCAAATATTGTAGTTCAATTCAAATTTTTAAAAATATATATATATATATTTAGGAAAATATATATATAAATGAGATATTGTAGACCAATTCAAATTGTATAAAATATTTTCCAAACTTGACAATCAAATATTTGAAAAACTTGAAAAAATCACCGTGAGAATAAGGAACAAGAGAGTATATGCATTTGTGAGGAAAATTTTGGAGAAGCTATAGAAAATGGTGGAAATTCGGATTTTCACTTGGAGAGCGGTTAACCGCTCTCCAAGCTTTAGCGGTTATGAACCGCTCTCCAAGTGAACTTGCAAAGCGGTTTTGAACTGTTGTCTAAGTGATTTTCTTGGACAGCGGTTACAAACCGCTGTCTATTTTTATTTTTTTTAAAATAAAACCGCTCTCCAAACTTAAGCTTGGAGAGTTGTTTGAAATAAGAGCTTTCCAAGTGGGGTTTTCCAAGCTTAAATGTGTAGTAGTGTCTGTTCAAAGAGTTGTGCTTTTTGCTTAAGAGTTAAGACGAAAAATTCATATAACCTAAGGCGAAAATTTTGTAGAAATATCATAAAATTTTGAAGCCGCAATCACCATCTCTCCACTACACTTGAATAATTTAAAAAATGTTAAAATTATTAGAATGAACAAACAACTAGGTCAGTAGGCAATGAAATATCACACGTAAATAAAATATTTCAACTTTTTGCGTTATACCAACCTATTCCCTTTGAGAACGAATAAATTTTCATATGTAATAACAATATTTTTCAATCCAATATTACAAATAATTTTTCCAAATCATGTTGTACCACCACAAAAGAAAAATAATAATAAAAAAAACACTGTCATTTAACGAATGCGTTCACGGGACTATAAAAATCCTCGTTAATAACCAGTGTTTTAAAGAGTGTTTTGTTGAGATATTTTAGTTTTGATGAATTATGCCAAAACATTATCAACTTGTGTTTTTGAAGCTAATCTACAGATAACAAGTTGAAGGGGAACGAGAGAACAATTTGAGGGGGAACTCACAAAAATCAGAAGTAGATGATCGAGATCAGACGAGGCTGCAGACGAGACTTATCGAGATCAGATGAGTTCCGAGTTAATCACGAGTCAGGCAAAATCGTAAGAAAAGAAAAGATAAGCTACCGATAAGAAGATCGAGATCGATGATGACCGGATGACCGATCGATGACCGAGGTTGTCGATCGTAAGAGGAGGTTGTCGATCGTAAGAGGAGCAGATAAGATTGATCGAGATCAGACGTGATCGAGATCAGATAAGATAACCTGATGCAACTAACCTGATATGCTAACCTGATATACTAATCTGACGCAGATAAACTGAGATGTTGACTGATAAGCATCGATCCGATCGTGAGCCGACGATCGTGAAAAGAAATCGAGAGAGAAGTCATCGTAAGACAAGTCATCCGGGTTGTTCATCGAGAATCGAACGCCATCGATGATCGATAGCTCGAAAAGCTAGTGACTGAGGGTCGATGTCCGGTCAAGAGTCAACTCGCTTAACCCGAGTGTCAAGATGCCCGACGATAAGGTCCGGCCAAGAGAAGTCTGTTGAATCAAGAATCCGAGACTTAAGAATCTCAAGACTCGAGAAAAACTCAAGACTCAGAAGATCCTAAAGATTATATCCGTTAGATTCAGCTGACGTGGACCAATGAGAGGAAGACAACAAGCTTGAAAAAGCTACAAAATAGTATGGATTTGAATGTGACTTCATCCAACGGTAACATTCAAATCCACACTATAAATACAAGTTCTTCCTTCATTATTCGTGTGGAGAATGTGGAAAAAGATGCTACAGAGCCAAGAGCCATATACTCAAGCATTCCCATCATAGAACACTGAGCAAGAAATACACGCATATATTCAAGAGTGTTCTACCCTAGATCTAAGCACAAATGTAATATCCTAAGCTTAGAGAGATTTTCCCATCCTTAGCATTGAGGCTAAACAAATGTAAGGGAAAATCTCAACCTAGTTGGAAACCAAACAAACCTTACCCAAATCAGTTTGATAGGTTAAGTTTGTAGGTGAGTGAGAACTCAGTAAACATCTAAGCAATCCCGAAAGGGAGGGTAGGCAATCCCGTGAGGGAGATAAGTCCCGTGAGAGTGAGAACTCATTAAACATATGTATTGTGTTGGACTAACACATAAAACTAAGTCTAGTTGGTTAAGTTGGTGCCCCTTGTGATAGGGAAGAGTGGATGTAGGAGTTGGACTCCGAACCACTATAAATCGTGTGTTCTTTACAGCTTTATGTTCTTACTTGTCATATGCATTTGATTATAAGCAAAACACACATCGGTTCTTAAAAGCAAGAAAAATTGGTATCACCATTCCCTCACCCCTGTTTTATATGCATTACATGGTATTTTCCGCACTAATGGGTTTTCAAATCGGGACCAACATGTTTTGATAACCCTCGACACTAAGGAGGGATTTCAAAATTGTTGCTACTAACGATGACGTTTACGAGCAATAAATTTTTCTTGTTAATACTGAGGGCTTTAACAACCGCCTTAATAGCTCTCGGTATATAATACCAAGGGCATAGTCCCCTCGTTAAAAATTACTTAAAATATATGATACATATTTATTAATGGGATGGTGAGATTTATACCATTTTTTCATAAGAAAGGGAGATTTCTACCCACTTCATAAAAAAATGAGTTTTACCCAATTTTGACATAAAAAGACTAAATTATCCTTAAGTTATGTATATTTATCTTTCTCCTTTATTATTCAATTACTTTTAAATTAAAAAATATTTATCTCGCTGGATATAATTTTATCTCGTTGGATATACTTCTTCCTATCGCGATAATATTCAAAGTTTGAATACTATCTCTATAGATATAAAAATTTTCTCACTAGGTATAATTCTCTCCATCGAGACAGTATTTAAAGTATGAATATTTGAAATTATCTTGATATATATAAATTTTGTCTCGCTAGATATAATTTTTCCCTATCGAGATAGTGTTATATTGTCTCGATATATACAAATTTTGTCTCGTTGGATGTAATTATTCCCTATCGAGATAGTGTTTAAAGTATAAAAAAATATTTGTCTCGTTGGATATAATTCTTCCTATCGAGACAATATATTCAAAGTTTGAATACTATCTCGAATATTCATACTTTAAACACTATCTCGATAGAGAAGAATTATATCCATCAAGACAAAATTTATATATATCGAGATAATATTCAAATATTCAAACCCTGAATATTGTCTCGATGGAGAGAATTATACCCAGCGAGAAAAATTTTATATCTATCGAGATAATATTCAAACTTTGAATATTGTCTCGACAGGAAGAATTATATTCAACGAGATAAAATTATATCCAGCGAGACAAACATTTTTTTTATATCTTCATGCATGAAAATTATTGAAATACATAATGAAGAAATGAAGTTAAGAAGAAAAAATAAATTACTAAATGTTGAGAGATGAATTTAATAAAGATATGATTTTGATTAGATCCCAAAACCCCTGAGTATGACATGTTCAGAATAATCTTGATAGTTGAAGTCAGGATTCAGTTTTAGAGTATTCAGGATGTTATCTGCAAAATGTATAGTCAGCAGATATAGATCAGGTTAGGATCTGAAGATTCTGAAGAACTCAGTAAGTTTCTGAAGAAACCGAAGTTTCAGTATGAAAATGAAGTTTCTGAAGTTTCAGTATGAAACGAAGAAACTGAAGACTCAGTATGAAACTGAGATACTGAAGACTCAGTATGAAACTGAGGAACTGAAGACTCAACATGAAGACTCAGTTTATCAGTCAGTACATCTGTGAAGACTCTGAAGACTCTGAAGACACAGAAGACAGAAGACTGAAGAACTGAAGATCAAGAATACTGAAGGCACAGTAATTACTGAAGAGTCAGTAATGTACTGATTGCTCAGTATAAACCTGAATGTTCCGAGGCACTGAACATATCTATCTGAAGGATGCAATACTGAGAAGATCGCAATTTCTTAGAAAGTTGGATATTGCCCATAACATTCAAAGTGCAGACAAAAGGAACTAAGACAAAGTGTTGTTAAGGTTATATCACTCAGAAATTGTAACCAAAAGAGCCGTTGAGTTGTCTACTTTTAACTGGAGATAAAAGTCAAAAAGAGGAAGACAGCACTGTACCATACTGACACTGACAGTGACAGGTTGCTGAAAAGATGTCAGAAGTACTAAGTTCCAGACTGTAAAAAGTGAAGACCGGCTACATGAAAGGCTATTGCCTAAAAATGTGTTAGGGAGTGTCAAACCCTAAATATAGTCGTTTCTCACACACCATAAGAGGAAACTCTCGGAGCTATCTCTCCAACGGATAGTTTTTCAAGAGTGACCTTGGTGTATGCCTATAAATACTTGTGACCTTCTACATTGAAAGGTTACGGGAAATTTGTAAGCAACTCAAGAGCTCAAACTTATTATCGCAAAGTTGAAGCACTCGAAAAACCCAGAATTTTCCAAGTGCTTTATATTGAAGAGAGCTCGTTAAACTAAGCCTAGCTTGATAAGATATACTCAAAGCTTAGTCGAGATATCCTAGCCTTTGCATTATTCTTTATTGTAAAGGATATCTCATCCTAGTTGGAAACCAACCAAGAAACCCCAAACCCTTTAGAAGGTAGTTTGAGTGTGATTGTTGGTGAGATTGGAGTTGTAAAGAGTGAGTAAACTACATTGAGGTAGTCAGAAAGCTCTAGAGAAGAAGTTAGTAAGCTACTTGTGGTAGTCTGAAAGCTTGTGTGAGTTGAGTAAGTAAACTACAGAGGTAGTCAGAAAGCTCAAGGTCGGGTTGAGTAAGTAAACTACAGGGGTAGTCAGAAAACTCAGGGCCGAGTTGAGTAAGTAAACTACAGAAGTAGTCAGAAAGCTCAAGGAAGTGATTAGTGAATTTCTCTGAAGAGATCAGAGAGAGTGGACGTAGGAGCTTGAGTCTCTGAACCACTATAAATTGCTGTGTTCTTTGCTTTCTGTTTTGCTTTGCTTAACTGTTGCATATATTATGAAAGCATATTTTCACTGATATTTCAGTTGGACTCAATCCACTGGAAGTTGCATATAATTTGAATCACAGCCTGATCACTATTTCATTAAAGGAAGGTTTTCAGCAAAAGCTTAAAACGAGTATAAACTAAGGGCCAACCATTCCGCACATCTGAGTAGCTAGAACAGATAGTTACCAAACTGAATTTATTCTTCTGAGGGTTCAGTAAGTTAGTTATCTGATCCAAGCAACTCTGGATCTCTGAAACTCAGGACTCAGTTGGGATTATCTGAGGTTTCTGAAAGCAGCTCAGGATCACTGTCTCAGTAAACTTTGACTCAGAGCGATCTGTGCTTCTCAGGACCAAATCATCAGGACAACCTGACCCATGCTGACCTCAGTAAGAAAAGTTTTAAAAACACTTAACACGTGTATTCCCCCCCCATACACGTGTGAGACTCGTTTGCACCGGGACCAACAAGTGGTATCAGAACAGTGGTTCAACTTGACCACCTGCTTTGTTGACCAAAGTTTTATTTTCTAAAATACTTGTGGTCTATCTGAACTGATCTTATTTGCTGAATTCTTAAAAGACTCAGATAAAATGTCTTCTAAGAAACTTCCCATGTTCTCAGTGGAGAACTATGATTTATGGAGACTGAGAATGCAGGCTCACCTGTATTCTAAACATGAACGAATGTGGAGAGTGGTCTCTGAAGGGCCATTCCAATTTACTGTGGTGAATCCCAGAGGAACAGAAAATGAGAGAAACGATCCTAGAGCAGAATTTCCTAAGTCTGATGACCAACTGACTCCTGAGGAGAGGAAGTTAGTCAATCTAGACTATATTGCTAAAGACACACTATACAGTACTATTGATTATGGTGTGATGGGAATGATCTCTCACTGCAATACTGCAAAAGAAATTTGGGATACACTAGTTGTAATGTGCCAAGGCACAAATCATATCAAAGAAAACAAACTTTCAGTTGCAATTGGAAAGTTTGATAGTTTTGAAATGGAAGAAGGTGAATCTATTGACAAATTAGAAGTCAGATTCACTAGCATTATGAATGATCTAAATGCACTTGGAAAGAAATATCCACAGAGAGAAGTTGCATTGAAAATTCTAAGAGGTCTTTCTAAGAAATGGGATATACATGCAGTGGTGATTGAAAACACCAAAAAACATTAATTCAATGTCATACCAACAAGTCTTCTCTGAGCTGAAGGCCTATGAGTTTGTAATTGATAATAAATCTAAAAAGGCTGACAGCAAAGATGATTCATCATCTAGTAAGAATGTGGCTTTTAAAGCCAAAGATAAAACCTGTAAAACTAGAGAGTCTGAGAACTCCCTTGCTAAAAATCAGGATGAGCTTGAGGATAAGCTAGCACTAATGGCAAGGAGGTTTGAAAGACTTAATAGTCGATATGGAAAATACAAAAACTATTACAGGAATCACAGGTACCAGAAGAAACCTGAGGACAGATCAACTGAGAAGAAGAAGGACCTGAAAGCTGAGGGATCTTCATCCAAAAGGAAGAACTCCAAGTCCAAAGAAGAAAGTGATTAGGATGATGATGCCAACAGATGCTATAATTGCCAAAAGAAAGGTCACTTCCAGTATGATTGTCCAGATCTGAGTGCTAAGGAGAGAAGAGAAAAGCAAGTTAAAAGAGACAAGAAGTTCTCTAGTAAAAAGGCCATGGTTGCAGAAGAAGAACATTCTGAGGAGGGATCTAGCTCTTCAGATGAAATATTCTCAGACAGTGAAAGTGATGACATATGTCTGATGGCCATTGAGGAGGAGGAAAACAAGGGCACTGAGCTAATTAAAGATCACATAAAGACCGATGAGCGAGAGATGAAAAAAGGCCCCGATGTATGGTATCTTGACAAAGGATGCTCAAGACATATGACAGATTCAAGAAGATACTCGAAGGACTATGTTGAACAAAGAGGCCCTCGGATCACTTTTTGGAGATAACTCCAAGGGATGATCAAGGATATGGAACTTTGGAAATCGACTCGATTCATATCCATGGTGTTTCATATGTATCTGGATTGAAGCATAACTTGCTTTCAATAAGCCAATTCTGTGATAAAGGTTTTAATGTTGAGTTCTCTAAGAACTTATGTTATGTGAAAGATGATATCTCACAGAAAGTATTACTGACTGGTACTAGAAAAGGAAATGTGTATCTTGCTGATTGGAGTTCAACTCCTAAAGATACATGTTTGGTTGCTAAAAGTTCCACAGATACCAGTTGGTTATGGCATAAAAGAATGAATCACCTGAATTTCAAAACCCTGAATAAGCTTGCAAGATTAGCTCTTGTGAGAGGGTTGCCTAGTGAAGTATTCAGTAAGGAACATATTTGTGATGTGTGCCAAAAAGGAAAACAAATTAGAGCATCATTTAAAAGCAAAGTAGATGTTTCTCTACCGAAAAGAATACTTCGATTCGTGATATGGATCTTTTTGGTCCTATAACACCTGTGAGCACTAATGGCAGGAAATACACATTGGTAGTAGTTGATGACTATGCAAGATATACTTGGGTCATATTCTTACTCAGTAAGAAAGAGACTCAGATAAAACCGCCGTAATTCATCGAAAAGGCTCAAGATTGAGAAAAAATGAGTGTGGTCAAAATCGATCCGACAAAGGAACCGAGTTTATAAATCATATCATATCTCGATTATTGTGCAAAGAAATGGAATTTCTCATGAAACATCAGCTGCAAGGACCCCTCAATAAAATGGTGTTGCTGAAAGAAGGAACAGGACTCTGAAAGAAGCTGCAAAGACAATGATAGCTGAGGCTGATATTCCTAAAAGATTTTGAAATCAAGTCATCAACACCGCATGCTATTCTCGTAACGCATCCATGCCGACCAAGAGTCAAGGCAAAACACCCTATGAGCTTTGGAATGAAAGGAAGCCTCTTGTTTCTTTCTTTCGTGTGTTTGGTTGCAAGTGTTTCATACACAATAATGGTAAAGATCAGTTGAAAACATTTGATAGTAAAGCTGATGAAGGAATATTCTTAGGATATTCTGAAGTCAGTAAAGCCTTCAGAGTTTACAACTGAAGGACTCTTATTGTGGAGGAAACACCTCATGTTGTTTTTGATGAATCTACTTGTGTTCAGAAGAAACAGGAACATGATGCAGAAGAACTAACCAAGAGGATCACCAGATTAAGCCTAAAAAAGAATGACAAATCATCCACTGAACCTGAAAAGAAGAAGTCAGTCACATTCTATGATTGGAGTGACTCAGACTCAGATAAAGAAGTTCGGGATGGTGAGACTCAGGAAAGCCAACACACCAAAGGTGACCAATCTGAACAGACACCAGTTCAGACTCAGGTATGTGATGCCAAATGAAGATGTGGTCACAGCTGAGGCAAATTCTGAATCTATCAACGAAAGGGGAACAAATGTCTGACAATGTTCTGAATGGAATTTCCTCTGAGGAAGATGATTCTCTTTCTCCTTTTCCGTTGTTCCCTGAGTTTACTGAATTAACTGAACCTAACATTTTAAATGTTGAGGATACTATTGAAGGGGGAACATCTAGAAGAAGATGGTTAGATAGTCATCCTACAAGTCAGATTGTGGGTGATCTAACTGAAGGTGTCAAAACAAGAAGGTTCCATGGTGAGAGTGCACTATTCGGCACGCTTCCTTTCGGAGAAAGAACCTCTTTGAGATTGGTGAAGCTCTACAAGATTCTTATTGGATTATTCGCTTCGCAAGATGAGTCAATCAATTCTCAAGGAATGAAGTATGGGAGCTAGTAGATAGACCAGAAAGGCACAATGTCATTGGAACCAAGTGGGTTTTCAAGAATAAAAGAGATGAAAACAACAACATTGTAAGAAACAAGGCAATGCTAGTTGCACAAGGTTATTCCCAAGAAAAAGGTTTGGATTATGATGAAACCTTTTGCACCAAGCAAGACTAGAAGCCATCGATTGTTTCTTGCATATCTTTACATGAAGTTCACGGTCTATCAAATGGATGTGAAAAGTGCATTTCTGAACGGTGTGCTTAAAGAAGAGGTTTATGTGGAACAACCTCCTGGTTTCAAACAGAATGACCAAGTTTACAGGCTCAGAAAAGCTTTGTATGGTCTTAAGCAAACACCCAGAGCATGGTATGATACTCTTTCTCAGTTTCTTACTTACCATGATTTTGTCAAAGGGAATGTTGATAGAACTCTGTTCAGGATAGAGGATGGGGAAGATATCTTACTAGTTCAGATATATGTTGATGACATCATTTTTGGATCTCCAAACCATCAGTTGTGTGAAAAGTTTTCAACACTGATGAAAAGCAAGTTTGAGATGTCAATGATGGGAGAGATGAATTTCTTTCTAGGACTTCAAGTGAAACAATCAAAGGAAGGAATATTCATCAACCAGGCAAAGTACACCAGAGATCTGATTGCCAAATATGGTGTACAAAATTGCAATGCAGTTAGGATTCCTATGAATACTAACTACAAGATGGATCCTGATTCAGAAGGCAAATCAGTGAATCATACTGATTATAGAGGAATCATTGGATCATTGCTCTATCTCACAGCAAGTAGGCCAGATATAACATTTGCTGTTGGGATATGTGCAAGATACCAAGCTAATCCTAAAGCTAGTCACATGGAGGCTGCCAAAAAGATACTGAAGTATCTTAAGGGCACAGTGAATAGAGGATTATGGTATCCAGCTGATGATAACCTTGAATTAACTGGTTACTCAGATGCTGATTATGGAGGTTGCGGGATTGACATGAAGTCCACTACAGGAACTTGTCAATTTCTTGGAAGTAAGCTGATATCTTGGTTTTCAAAGAAACAGACCTCAGTAGCAACCAGTACTACTGAAGCTGAATACATGGCTGCAGGAAGCTGCTGTGCTCAGATTCTTTGGCTCAGACAACAATTAAGGGATTATAAAGTTGTAGCCAATGAAGTACCAATATTTTGTGACAATAATAGTGCCATTGCTATTTCACAAAATCCGGTATTGCACACCAGATGCAAGCATGTGGATATCAGACATCACTTCATCAGAGATCATGTCGAGAAAAAGGACATAAGGATGGAGAAAATTCATACTGATAAGCAGAGAGCTGATATCTTGACTAAACCTTTGGATGAATCAAGATTTCAGGAACTTTAAGTTGAATTAGGGATGTTGGATCCAGGTGTATAGAGTAAAATCTGAAAAATTGAAGGTTTTTAGATGCGTGAAGTTTTCTCAGAATTCTACTGAGAAACTCAGGAAAAAATGGAAATACTGAACTGAGTCTCAGGAAACTCAGATTTACTGAAGGTCAGTACTCAGTATTATACTGAACCCATTCAGTACTCAGTATTATACTGACATTTTATCAAGGTCAAAACTCAGTAAGACTGATAGAGGGAAATTAGTCTGAAGAAGTAATGACTCATGCGACTCATTTATTGCTTAAGTGAAACTCAGTAATCATTCACCATAAATACAAAACACCTGAGGAATGTTTTTGGGCAGGATCTTTGAAGTTCCGAAGAAGGTCAACAGTCATTAAATGCTCTGTTACATTTAATCCCCAATGAAGTTAAAATGGCGGCTTACTTTTCGGGAATCGACCTTTTGCATACCCGATTAATCGTGGATTAATCTTAACCGTTGCTTTTCACCTAACCGGTATGACTTCCCACTATCTCAAGCTATTTAATCCTTTGAAGCCATTCAAAGCCAAACTTTATCAAACCCTTCGTTCCCAAAATCCTCTACAAGAAAATCCCTTTGCCCAGAAAATCCCAAACCCTAAATCTTCAAATCTTCAAAATCTCAAATGGCCCCAACCATTTTCGAGAGATTAGCCGAGACAAATAAGCCATGGTACGAATACGTGGTGTCTCTGGAGAGCACGTTAAATGCCAAGCACAAAGAAGAAGCGCTCCACTTAGTCAGATTGGCGAAACTGACGAACCTCGTCGCAAATCGACCAGAGGCAGAGTATACCTGTGAGGTAATAGAGTTTCTTGCAAATATGGAAATCAATGAGGAAGATTGTATAGAATCTAAGATTTCTGTTTCGCATCTCGAACAATCGATGAAATATGTAGATTTTGTTCGAGAGCTCTATATTGTCCCAAAGCATCTGAACAATGTATTTGAGTTGTGCGATAGGGGAGATGATCCCTCATTGTATATGTTGGGACGGGAGCAGGAGTATCTTGACAAGGTTTTCGAGAAACCTGTTAAGTTTGAGGCAACTCTGCACAAACGACATCTACAGCCGAAATACAGAGTGTTGATGGATATTGTGGGAAAGTGCATAATGAGTCGATCTGGAAGCTTCGAGCAGATCAACACTCCCAAACTCTGACTGATGGCGGCTATTGAGGACTCACCCACCAAGGATTTCAACTGGCTGAAATATCTGATCAAGGTGGTAATTGAGCAAGCCAAGGTCATAAAAAGGGAGGATGATGGGGCAATATCTATCAAAGGCAGAATCCTCCACGCCACCAAAATTGCATTCATTCTGGAGATGTGTCGTTAGGAGGAGGATATCTTTGCTAACTCTACCCCATTCCCTAAGTCCAAAGTGATGTTCAAGCCCATTGCTGCGAAGAGGACTTTCAAGGGAAAGAAAGAGAAGAAAGTGGAATCACCCCCATGTTCTGCCATCGAAAAGGAAACCCAACAAGCCAGGGGGAAGGTGTTGTTGGAAGCCAAGAAGGAGTAGGGTGAGAAATTGAAGAAGCAGAAAACCCTTGCTCCAAAACGCAAAAGGATGGTGGTTCTCACTGATGATGATGAGGAAAGTGAGACTGAGGAGATTCAAATGAGAGCCAAACCGCCGAAAATTGCCATTACATGTTTTGCTCAGGGCTATCTCAAAGGCACAGATCAAACCGAGGAGCAAGTCTTCTCGAGGTTCTTGAGACTTCTCCGAGCTCGCACAAATTTTTTCAGAAATTTTCCAAGGACCTCGGACCTCGAGAGAAAGTTCGATTCCTCCGAGGATATCTTTGGCTCGCACCCTTGAAGATGCTTTCGATTCTCGCCGAGGATATGCCCACTCGCCCTCGGAGCGCATGATATTCCCACCGGCGAGGCGCCTCCTCGCACCTCTAACCAAGTCATATCCAGATCGAGGAGTTGCTGTCCCAAACCTCGGGAAGCCGAGCCTCAGAGCCGGCGAACTTTGAAGAGCTCCCCGAGTGAGTTGTTGAAAGACCCTTCCATCAACACCGAGAGCCCGATGCTCAAGAAAGGAGAAGCGGATTAGACCGAATGGCGGTTAAGGGGGAATGGTTCATTCTTGACCGCTATCCTCGAAATGAGCTCATTCCCCGACCTCCAAGACATCTTCTTCTTGATTGAGGTCAACGGTCTACATCCTCAACCAGACTCTTCCAGAGATGCTTAATATTACTTCATTCAGAGGGGAAGACCGGGTGGAACGAGGAGATGTTTTTCACCTCAATTCTCAGATTCAGAAAAACCAAGTCTCGATGAAAATCTCAGATTTTGATGAGCTTGTGAAGAGGAAGGTGGTCGAGAAAATCACCGGGTTGGTGCCCCAAATCTCGGGATGGGGACCAACAAGGGATGATGAGAGTCAATCTCGTAAGGAGAAAGACTCAACCGATCTTGCCGACAAAGCCGTTGAACATCCTCAGACTAAAGTTAGCCTTCAGACTGAGGCTCAGGTGGACACCCAAGCTCAGGGTGAAGCCCCAGTTCAAACTGAAGCTCAGGTTCAGACTGAGACTCAGGAGGCACAGCAGATCAGTAATGCTCCTGAGATTGATCTCACCCCAGTGATGGAGAAATTGGAGAAGGTTGAGCCAATACTGAACAAAATTGCTCAGATGGAGGAAGTTTTGGCCAACCAATCTCAGAAGATTGAAGGATTGAGTACTTCTTCAGAACTGGTGCTGTTTCAGAGCTCTATGACAGAAAAGCTGACCTCCATGGAAGCAAAGCTAGAAAACAAGATGGAGGGGGTCAAGGCTGAGCTTAATGAAGAGCTGAAGCAAAGGCATCAGGAGCAGACACAAACTCTAGAAGCAAAGTTGGTTGAGAGGAATGAGACGCTAGTGAAGAACGCTATTGAGGAAATGAGCTCAATGCTCATGGCCAAGATGACAGATATATTCAAGGAAGCTCTCTCAAGCCAATTTGCACATTTGTCTGAAGAGTTCTCTGTGGCGAAGAACCACCTTAGGCGGCTCGAGGAAGAGCAAGATCAGATGGCAGGGGAGGTTCGGAGTGTCAGCAAAGAGCAATATCACATGGACACAACACTCTCCAGGCTTCTGCCAGAGTATGGTTCCAAGAAGGGGGAAAGACCTGGAGCTGATCTCAGGGAATTATTGGAACATGCTCTGAAGGGCAAGGTTGTTAAAAATGCTGAAAAGAAGATACTTGCCGAAGCCATGAAAGAGATTGAAGCCACTGAGAAGCTTAAGTTCAAAGAGGTGGAGAAGCCAGTCTACACTCAGGTTTCTGAGGAAACAATGCAGGAAGTTGCTATGAAGAAACTGAGTGGTAGAGGAAGGATTGGGACAAGCCAGGCCGGTGCTGAATTTCCCATCAAGAGAAAGGCCGTGGTGATGGAAGAGCCTGAGGGCAAAAGAGCAAAGGCTTCTAAGCCAGTTCAGAGAAAGTTGATATTGGGTACTGAAGATTCTGAGTCTGAACCCAAGAAGAAAGTCTTCAACACCAGAAGCACTCTGAAAACACTCCAGATTGAACAAGCGAAGAAAACTGCTGCTTTTGTTTCTGGTGTACCAGTGATCAGAAAGAAAGCTGAAGAAGAGCAGAAAAGAAGGAGTGGGTTCAGAAGGTTCGCAAGCAAGAGGAGAGGGAGCACTAAAAAACAGAAATGGCCGCACGTTGACAAGTGGATGCCTATCCAGTTCAACGATGCGTGAGAAGAAATCAAGAGAACCTTCTAGTTCCACTATGATGTGCTCAGAGAGTGGAGAGGGGAGAGCTCAGATCCGAATGAGGCTTTCATTGATTATCTCCTGACCTTCTATCCGAAGTACCTTCAGAGTTGGATAAATCTTGCGGATGAAGCAAAGGTGCAGATAACATCCCCTGGTCCATATGTGTACCCTCCTCCCAGGCTGGAGAATGGCTGTGTTAATGAGAAAGTCATTTCTCAGGAAATATCTCAGTATGCTGCTCAGTTAGGTCTGACAGGGAACAGTCCGGATATCATCAAAGAAAGAGATGCACTGAAGAAGAGATATTACGGAATGTTCGACCTAGAAATCCCTGCAGATGAGGTGGAAGAGCAGAGCTGAAGAACCGAACTGAAGAGTTGAACTGAAGAACAGAATGAAGACTCAGAAGATGAAGACTCGGACGATTTATGTAATCTTTTATATTTTTTGTCATTTTGATTTTGTTCAAGATAAGATTCATTGTAACTTGTAACAGTCTACCTATCATCAATGAAATTTTATCATTTATGCTCAAAAGATAATATCTCATTATCTTATTTACATGTCTTTTAAATTTGATATGCCTGAATGATTGTCTCCGAGATTAATTGATTGAGAAATTAAGTATTTGGTGATGAATCCTTTGAGAGATTCATTACTGAAGAAATTGTTGTGAGATTCTCTATATGGAAATTATTGGGAGATTAATTGTTAAGAGACTCATTATTTATGGGAAATTGTTGAAAATAAAACCAATCTTGTAATAGAATAAGCTGAAACCTGAGTATAGGTTAAGTATGTTTGTAACAAAATAGGTTTTGGCATCATCAAAAAGGGGGAAATTGTTGGGAGATGAATTTAATAAAGATATGATTTTGATTAGATCCCAAAACCCCTGAGTATGACATGTTCAGAATAATCTTGATAGTTGAAGTCAGGATTCAGTTTTAGAGTATTTAGGATGTTATCTGCAAAATGTATAGTCAGCAGATATAGATCAGGTTAGGATCTGAAGATTCTGAAGAACTCGATGAAGTTTCGAAGAAACCAAAGTTTCATGTGAAACGAAGAAATCAAGACTCAAGATGAAATCGAGATATCAAGACTCAAGATGAAACCGAGGAATCAAGACTCAAAGATGAAGACTCAAGATTCATGAAGACTCAAGACACGTACATGTAAGACCAAGAATCAAGATCAAGAATATCGAAGGCACAATTCATCAAGAAGTCGGAATGTCATCAATGCTCAAGAAAAACCCAATGTTCCGAGGCACTGAACATATCTATCTGAAGGATGCAATACTGAGAAGATCACGATTTCTTAGAAAGTTAGATATTGCCCATAACATTCAAAGTGCGCATACAAAAATGAACTAAGACAAAGTGTTGTTAAGGTTATATCACCGTAGATTGTAACCAAAAAGAGCCGCTGAGTTGTTTACCTTTAACCGAGACAAAAGCCAAAAAGAGGAAGACAAAGATCGCACTATATCGACAATCGACAAAGGATGTGTCAAAAAAAGATGTCAGAAGTACTAAGTTCCAGACTGCAAAAAGTGAAGACCGGCTACATGAAAGGCTATTGCCTAAAAACGTGCTAGGGAGTGTCAAACCCTAAATATAGCCGTTTCCACTAGCATTGTTAATCCGGGCCGGGCTAAACGGGCCGGCCCGTTTAAACCTATTATATGCAGGGTTAGGGCCGAGCAATGGGAGGCCCGTTTAAAATTGGGCCTTTTTGCCCGGACCGATTAGCCTTCAGCCAAAACTAAGCAGCTAACCCGTGAGTTAACCCTGACCCAACCCGTTTAGCCCGTTTATATTTATATATACTCAATTTTTATTTTATTTTCTAATTTTTTTAATTAATTTTTTTGAAGTTTTTTCACACATTTAAATAAGGCAAAAATCAATTATGGCCAATCAATTACAAATTAAATATTTCTATTTGATTTAGTCAATTAATAATTAATCCTCTCCAATTCAATATTTTTTAACAGTTTTGAATTTCTATTGAATTGAATAAATAAGTAAAATATTAATCCAATATAAAATAATAATATAATATTTTTATAAATTCTATTATGAAATTTGTTCATAATATGAAACTGATATCATTATAATTATAAATTAATATTATGGTATTAATTTATAAATGTGATGATACAAATTTTATATTATTAACTAATTTCATGGGAATTTTGCTCAATTATGTTATTAAAGATGATGGGAACTAATTTTATATTTTGAACATTTGTTATTAAAGATGATGGGGCAGTCTGGATCGAAATTTTTGTCATTATGTAATGTTAATGTTTGAACATTTTTATTTTTTATTTTTTTCAGAGCCCGTTAGGTGGCCCGTTTAGCCCGCAACCCGCTAGGGTTAGGGTTAGGTCTCAACTATTAGAGTCCCGTTTAAAATGAACCGCTTAAGGCCCGGGACCATTTGACCCGTAGCCCTGTAGGGCTGGCCCTAATGGGTTAGGGCCGACCCGTTTAACAATACTAGTTTCCACACACCATAAGAGGAAACTCTCGGAGTTATCTCTCCAACGGATAGTTTTTCAAGAGTGACATTGGTGTATGCCTATAAATACTTGTGACCTTCTACATTGAAAGGTTACGGGAAATTTGTAAGCAACTCAAGAGCTCAAACTTATTATCGCAAAGTTGAAGCACTCGAAAAACCCAGAATTTCCCAAGTGCTTTATATTGAAGAGAGCTCATTAAACTAAGCCTAGCTTGATAAGATATATTCAAAGCTTAGTCAAGATATCCTAGCCTTTGCATTATTCTTTATTGTAAAGGATATCTCATCCTAGTTGGAAACCAACCAAGAAACCCCAAACCCTTTAGAAGGTAGTTTGAGTGTGATTGTTGGTGAGATTGGAGTTGTAAAGAGTGAGTAAACTACATTGAGGTAGTCGAAAAGCTCTAGAGAAAGAAGTTAGTAAGCTACTTGTGGTGTAGTCCGAAAGCTTGTGTGAGTTGAGTAAGTAAACTACAGAGGTAGTCGAAAAGCTCAAGGTCGGGTTGAGTAAGTAAACCCACGGGGTAGTCGTAAAAACTTCGGGGCGAAGTTGAGTAAGTAAACTACGTATAGTCGAAAAGCTCAAGGAAGTGATTAGTGAATTTCTCTCAAGAGATCGAGAGAGAGTGGGCGTAGGAGCTTGAGTCTACGAACCACTATAAATTGCTGTGTTCTTTGCTTTCTATTTTGCTTTGATTAACTGTTGCATATATTCTGAAAGCATATTTTCACTGATATTTCAGTTGGAATCAATCCACTGGAAGTTGCATATAATTTGAATCACAGCCTAATCACTATTTCATTAAAGGAAGGTTTTCAGCAAAAGCTTAAAACGAGTATAAACTAAGGGTCAACCATTCCGCACATCTGAGTAGCTAGAACAGATAGTTACCAAACTGAATTTACTCTTCTGAGGGTTCAGTAAGTTAGTTATCTGATCCAAGCAACTCAGGATCTCTGAAACTCGAGGACTCGGGTTGGGATTATCCGAGGTTTCGAAAGCGACTTTCAGATCAACTTTTCCAAGAGACTTTGACTCGGAGCGATTTGTGCTTCTCAGACCAAATCATCGGACAAACCCGACCCAAAGACCTCGATGAAAAAAAGTTTTAAAAACACTGAACACGTGTATTCCCCCCCATACACGTGTAAGACTCGTTTGCACCGGGACCAACACTAAAGTTACTTAATATAATTTTGGAAAGAGATGATGAAGAGAGTAGATAGAGTAAATATGTATCATAAGTGATGTAGGTGAGAATTATTCAAATGAATAATAAAAGAAAAAGATTGATATATTTAACTTAATGGTAATTGAGTCTTTTTATGTCAAAATTGGGTAGATTTTTTTTTTTTTTTTTTATGAAATTGGTAGAAATCCCCTTTTCTTGTGAAATTTGGGTAAAAACACCCATTTTCCTTATTTGAAGTGTATATTTAATGAATAAATTATCTAGTCCAATGGCAACACTAAAGCACATAAATTTTTTGCGACAAAAAATATGTATGATACATGTTTATTAGAAGTGAGAATTTAATGAATGTTTTTATCTACCAAGAGGTCCCGAGTTCAAAACTAGTGGGCATTTGAATGTATTATCTAGCCTAATATCAATGCTATAGCACTTAAGAGCTTTCAACACAAGAGGTCCTGGGAATGAACCTTAATCCACTCAATAATTTTATAATTTTAAAACGGTCTTTTTAGCGAGAGGGTTGTTTTTCACTCGGTAGTTATCAAGAGATCTTGGGTTCGAAACCCACCAAGCTATTGCATGCCCCTATTTATTTTTCAATTTAAATTAAAATTTTATTCACGCAAAAAATTTAAAATTATCTTTTGGTGAGGACAGTTTTGCCTTCGTTAATACTGAGGGCACATTTCCCCTCGTTACTGCCCTCATTAAATGTTAGTGAGAGAAAATACATATTGGATCGGACTTAGATTTATATATTGAGTTTTATTCACATATTACATATAGATATATAACAAGTTAATTGGGGCTTGCACTGGACTGGAGCCCGTTTCAACTCCAACATAATGCCCATGAACTCCACCCTCATAATATTTATAAATTTACACAAAATATTATTACTTTTGGGTTCACACATACGCACAATTTAATTTTTTTTAATTTTTTTTATACATAAAAGTTTATAAAATCATCCCTCAAATTTTTACTCATTATTCTTTTTTTTAAATGTGCATTATTGGACATATATAAGTAATTCTGGGACTGAGGGATTAAATAGTGTCATTTGTTTTACCGACACCTAACATTGAAAATAAACTGAATATCAAATTTAAATGCATGACAAATGCCTAATATACCAAAATTTTGGTTTTGGCACGGTATGCCCCAATACTACCATGAATTATAACTATCGATTTCATAATCCTAAAACCACATAAATTCAGTGATCTGTGTTCTTGGATTACGTACGTGCGGAATGAAATGTGAGAAGCTCATGTTACTTCATAAAAACAAATATTCTTAAAACCGCAAGTAGTTGGAATGAACTTTAAATCACACAATTAAATTTGGAGGCAAATTTGTCTGGACGATCTCACGGTGAATCAGAATATAATTTAAACATGACATTTTAATATTTTAGAAGGAGTGAGTGTTAATTTGTACTAGTTTTTACTCCGTCGTACGATATGCAAGTTCAACACTCATACATTGAATTTTGTATCTATAATTCTATATACACGTCAGTATATTTTCACCACGGTTTAAACAATTTATAGGCATGGACCCATCAAGGAAATTTGGTTAACATGAACAAGTTAAATATACAAATTAAATCTACACAACATACAAATTACAAAATAAAAAATATAAAAAACCTATAAATTTAAATGGCTTCTTTTTGAGAAGAAAACTAATTATTTCTGCATATAACACAGTCATGTATATATCATTTTAGGCAACACTTCATGAAAGATAGATCTGTGAGGCCTTTCCTTGCTCCTGATTTTGCTACTAGGAAAGTCTCGGCAGATAATAATGCTATGCTTACGGCACCTTTTTCGGAAGAGGAAATCAGAAGTGCTGTTTGGTCTTGTGTAAGCTCTAAATGCCAGGGTCCGGACGGCTTTAACTTCCATTTTCTGAAGGAGTTTTGGCAATTGTTCAAAGCTGATTTTTTGAGTATGCTACACGAATTCCATCACCATGGCAAACTTGTGAAGGGAATTAATCCATCTTTTTGTTAGAGTTAGTGTCCCAAGGACAATCTATTGTAAGGACATAATGCTAAGATAATATTCAGTATTGGTTTAATATTATTGTTTATTTAATATTAAATGTATGGCATTACACTTATTAAAATATTATGTTTGATTGCTTGCATTTGTTCTTATATGTGTTCCCATGAGTCATTGTTGTCATTGAGTGTGTGAGAACTCAGATAACCTAAGCATAATTCTCAAATAAGCCCCAATCAAGGATCATCAAGAATGAGATATTGATGATGCAATAGAGATTGGTGTGCAATCTGAATCATACTCTTAGAGAGTGTAGTAAGATCTCACTTACTACGAGATACTGGGTATCTCATGATGGATGCACAAATACCTTAGAGGGTATTAATATACCCATCCGAGAAACCGTTTGATGTAGTTCCACTATATGTGTCTACGGGTGTCTCGATTAGTGGGAGCGATGCGATACTCCTTTGACTTGATGTCAATACGCACGACATGTGTGGAGTGATGAACTTTGACCATGACCGACGCTTGCACCCGTCTATGGGTAGATATGGCTCGGATTGGGTTCATCACGAAGTGCATGTGCGTGGTAGTTGAGCCAAGAAAATGATTCATTCCTCAAAGTGCGGGATTTAGAGAGAATACTCATCTTCTCATCATAATTGGATCTAAGTCATTGGCCAATGCACGTCAACTTAGACTTTATGACTAAGTGTGACACTAATGATCAATTAGTGATTTGAGATCAATTGATTAAGTTATTTGAATAGACACTTCATCATGTTCAAGACTAATCGAGTATTCGTGAATGAAAGGAGGAAATCGCAATTGCCCACGTTTCAGTTATAGGTAGTTGGATGTTTCTCTCAACGTACCTCATATATTGAGAATGTCTGATTTATTGACTAGGGTTCAATTAAGACCGTTAGTTTGACTAATCGCTCGGTATATGAGGGCTTATGGGTCACACAACAAGTAGTTCCCTTTTACGGATTATAGTTGGTTGATTAAATGTTAAATTGGATTTAATATTTAATTTATGGAGAAGTAATTAATAATAGATTAATTTGTAATTAATTATTATTAATATTTAATTAATTTTGATTTAATTAAATAAGAATTCTCAATAATTATATTTAGAATATAATTATAGGATTTAATGTATATGAAAATAAACCGTATAGATTTTCA
Organism: Stenogyne calaminthoides; assembly: GCA_037126765.1. NCBI lineage: Eukaryota > Viridiplantae > Streptophyta > Magnoliopsida > Lamiales > Lamiaceae > Stenogyne > Stenogyne calaminthoides. Next base: position 26,903,541 of record JBBCBC010000022.1, on the reverse strand, counting down.
TATAAGGCATTTAAATCCGTAGAGATTTATATTTAGGGAATTAAATTAAAAGGAATTAATTTAATTCAAGATTGGAGATTTTATTTCCCTAATTGGGCTATCTAGAGAATAAGCTAAGCCTCCCTATATATACAAGCTATTGGGATTCACAAACTTCACTTCATATTTTCTCCATAAAATCTAGAGTTTGGATTTTCCTAGCAAATTCGTCTCGGGATTCAATGCTGGCAAATTCGTGATTGGGGATTACGTGGATACCATAGTAGAGAAATATGCTCTCGAGTTACTGTAAGATTTCTCGTTGTGATTATTGTAATTTGTATGCTATTAATTGTTCGTTGTTGGTGAACTTTAAATTCCGATGCGCATGTGATTACGTGTTTTACGTGCCTCTATATTCCAACAGTGGTATCAGAGCTCGGGCTCTTAATTTAATTGCATAGTGTATTGGTTTTATATTAAAAAATTTTTTATTAAAATCTAGGGCACGACTGTTTGGAACAACCGCACCCCTTGATTATTTTATTTTGGGGTTTACATATGTTGATTGTTGTGAAACCCCTTGGGCTCTTCGTCTCCTTCCTGGGGAAGCTTCGCCAGATTAGGGTTTGGAACCCCAATCGGATGCTCCGCCTCCGTCTTCAACAACTGCGCCCGCGGGCTGGCGGCAGGCCGCCCGTGACATCGCTTGAGGCAGGCGCCGCCGCTGCGACTCGCGATGGTCGCTGGCGACTCATTGTCGAAGGCGGGCGGCAACCCGTATCGAACTTCGGCGCCAATTCTCTCTGTTCATCTTCACACTGCCGTGATACACTCCAGTCTCGATGTGATTCGTGGCGACGCATCACCGTTTCGCTTCGATTCGTGGTGGCGCATCCCTTGCATCGTCTTCGACCCGCATCGGCGCAACTGTCACCTCCTTTTGAATCAATTCGATGGGCTGCTTAGCGCACGTGCACCGAAGCACAGGTTCGACCCAAATGCACTCGGTTCACACGGCGACGAGGTGCCTCATGATCTCCGTTGCAGCGACGGCCAAGCGCTTGGCTGCAATTTTGGGCCGATGTGTTTGTGTCCACTGCTGTTCTTCGTTTATGTCCCTTTTGAGAATCCCTCGAACAGTCTAATTGATTACTTTGTTGAACTCGAATATGTTGATGAATTGATTGGATTAATTCTGAAAACTGTGATTGATGATTTTTTTTTGTTGGATTTTTGGATAAACGGATGTCCCAAATTACAGATTGGATGTGTCGGATTTGGGTGATGATGAACGGAGGACCGTCTAGCAAATTTGATTTGGTTAGGCTCTCCTATGCAATTTTTTAAATTGCATTTGAGCCCCTATAAATAAGATAATTAAAATGAATTTTAAGATTAAGGTTTAATTTTAAAATAAAATTGAAAGTTGGACTTTTGATTAAAAATTAATTTGATTAATTTTAAAGAATTAAAATTGGATTTTAATCATTGGATTAATTATTAGCTTTTAATAATTTAAAATAGAATTTAAATTGGATTTTGAGATTTGGTTTAGAAGAAATTATTAAATCTCACTTGTTTAACTGATTTTAATTAATTCGTTAACGCTTTTATAGTTTGCATTATAATTGTTTGGGTAGGCGGCGCCCAATATTTGTCGGACCGTATTAATTGTTTGGGTAGACGGCACCCATATAAGTGTTAGTTCGTTTAATGCCATGTTTGGGTAGGAGGCGCTCAATAAGTGCTCAAATGTGATGTAGATTAACATGATTGGATCTCGAGTAAGAAATTAATACCCCGCCTTTGAAAATGTTCCTCACTAAAATATGATTTTCATTAATTTGAACGATGCCTTCCATCGAAATTGAAAGTAAACCGGAGATTTCATTCCAATGAGTATTTAAGGCCCAAGTCTTTTGCTCGGATCTACATCTAACGGGACTTTTATAGGGACACGTAGTGTCGCCGCTTGATGGTTGTAAATCAACATGACTTTGTTTCACCACTCACCAGCCCAAGCAGGGAAACGAAAGTCAAGGGGCATCAGATTGAACTAAGTTCAATTAACTAGGAGTTGCAAATTTTTGCAATTGGTTTGGAGTGTTAGTGTTAGTGTCCTAGAGACAATCTATTGTAAGGATATAATACTCGATGATATTCAGTTTGATTTAATATTATAGTTCATTTAATATTAATGTATGGCAATACACTTGTTTGAATATTATGTTTGATTGTTTGCATTTATTCATGCAAGTGTTCCCATGAGTCATTGCTGTCATTGAGGTTGTGAGAACTCAGATGACTTAAGCATGACTCTCAAATAGCCCCGATCAAGGATCATCAAGAATGAGATATTGATGATGCAATGGAGATTGGTGTGCGATCTGCATCATACTCTTAGAGAGTGTAGTAAGATCTCACTTACTACGAGATACTAGGCATCTCATGATGGATGCACAAATATCTTAGAGGGTATTGGTATACCCATCCGAGAAACCGTTTGATGTATTTCCACTATATGTGTCTACGGGTGTCTCGGTTAGTGGGAGCGATGCGATACTCCTTTGACTTGAGGTCAATACGCACGACATGTGTGGAGTGATGAACTTTGACCATGACCAATCCTTGCACCCTTCCATGGGTAGATACGGCTTGGATTGGGTTCATCACGAAGTGCATGTGCGTGGTAGTTGAGCCAAGAATAGAATTTATTCCTCAATGTGGATTTAGAGAGAATACTCATCTTCTCATCATAATTGGATCAAAGTCATCGGCCGATGCACGTCAACTTAGACTTTGTGGCTAAGTGTGACATACATGATCAATTAGTGATTAAAGATAAACTGATTAAGTTATTTGAATAGACACTTCATCATGTTCAAGACTAATCGAGATTCGTGAATGAAAGGAGGAAATCGTAATAGCCCATGTTTCAGTTACAGGTAGTTGCACGTTTCTCGCAACGTACCTCATATATTGAGAATGTCTGATTTATTGTCTAGGGTTCAATTAAGACCGTTAGTTTGACTAATCGCTCGATATATGAGGGCCTATGGGTCACACAACAAGTAGTTTCCTTTTACGGATTATAGTTGGTAGATTAAATGTTAAATTAGATTTAATATTTAATTTATTGAGAATTAATTAATAATAGATTAATTTGGAATTAATTATTATTAATGTTTAATTAAATTAGATTTAATTAAATAGGATTCCCAATAATAATATATGGAATATTATTATAGGATTTAATATATATGGAATCAAATCCGTAGAGATTTGATATACATGAGAATTAAATCCGTAGAGATTTTATATGGGAAAATAAATCGTAGAGATTTATTTAAATAAAATTAGAGATTTTATTTCCCAATCAGATTAGCTTAAGATTTAAGCTGGTTTTCCCTATATATATGAGCTCTTGGGAATTCACAAATAACGTTAATTCATATTTTCTCCATAAGATCTAGAGTTAGAATTTTCCTAGCAAATTCATCTCGGGATTCAACACTGGCAAATCCGTGCAAGTCCGTGATTGGGGATTACGTGGATACCATAGTAGAGAAAAATGGTATACGACTTACTGTAAAAATTATGTTTACGTTTACTCGTATTTAATTATGCAATTAATTATTCATTGTTGGTGAACTGTTTATTTTCGCTGCGCATGTGTTACGTATTCACGTGACTTTAAATTCTAATAGTGGTATCAGAGTTTTGGCTCTTGATTGATTGCATAATATTTATTCTTCATGGGTAAATCGTTTCACAAATTCTGAATATTTTTGCCGAAAACCCTTTGATTTGGTTCTTGTTCAATCGGCCAATTATTTTAAGTAAACAGCCGATTGAAGTTTGTAACTTCTGATTCAATTAAAACAATTTTTCAACTTCATCATGTTGGTCAATTTCGGCGGCCGAAAAGTGATTTTGCTGCGAACATATTGGTTTAATGAGTGATGATCAAAATTAATATTTTAATTGAATGTGATTAACCAAATTCTGTCTTCAACAATTTGACGAGCTCCATATGCTTCGTTCGAATCGCGGCAATCCGCTGCGAATAAGGCCGAACGACGGTGATCTGCTATGAATCGAGCCGCGCGACGGCGAAGTGCTTCGAGACGATCAGAGTAGCGTCGATCTGTGAGTTCACCCGGACAGCATCGACCCGCTCCGTTTTTCGCGACGGAGGCGGCGATGCGCTGTGCTTGTCGATGGCGGTCTACCGCTGTTTTCCGGAGCGGTGGTGATTTGCTGCAAATCAACCGGACAATGGGGACCTGCTACGAGCTGACTCAGTCGACGACAATCTAATTCTCGGTGGTGCTAGGCACCGAGTCCATGCTCCGCAATGGAGCGGCAACGTGATGGTGCTAGGCACCGATCCCAGCCGTGAAAATTAAGGACGGTTGGACGGCGGGCGGCGGTGTTTTGTCCGGGGTGGGAAGAAGATAGATGGATGGGCCAATTCTTGTTTATGGGCTTGTTTGTACAGCCCAAGTGCAAGGATTAAGACTTTCTTCATACAGCCCAAGTGCCGCCAGTCCGTTGGGCTTGTAATTGTTAATTGATGGGCCTGTTTGGCCTAATATTCAATTTGTTAAAATTGTAATGAATTAAAATAATTAAAATCTGTTTTAAAATTAATAAAATGTGTTTAATTTTAAATTGGATTATCGGTTGGATCAATTTAATAATTGATTGGATTAATTATTAAAGTTTTAATAATTAATTAATTGAATGAAATTGAAATTGGATTTTAATTTTGTTTAAGTAGTTTTGATGAATTATTAAATCACACTTGGTTAATTTATTTATTTAATTCGTTAACGCATTTATAGTCTGCATTATAATTGTTTGGGTAGGCGGCGCCCCAATATTTGTCGGACCGTATTAAAATATTTGGGTAGACGGCGCCCATAACTTGTTAATCCGTATGAAATCATGTTTGGGTAGGCGGCGCCCAATAATTGCTCAGATGTGATGTAGATTAACGTGTTGGATCTCGATTAAGCAATTAATACCCCGCTTTTAAAACGTTCCTCAATAAAATATGATTTTCTCATTAATTTGATAAGATGTCTTCCATCAAAATTAAAAGTAAACCGGAGATTTCGTTCCAATGAGTACTTAAAGACCCTCGTCTTTTGCTCGGATCTACATCTAACGGGACTTTTATAGGGACATGTAATGTCGTCGCTTGATGGTTGTAAACCAACTTAACTTTGTTTCGCTAGCCCTCGCGGGGAACAAAGGGTAAGGGACATCCGTCGAACTAGGTTCGACAAACTAGGAATTGCGGTTTTGCAATTGGTTTGGAGACCTACCAGTTATGTTATTGTAATGATCAGCCCTCGCTGGGATTATGATAGTAGTAATGCGGATCCTAGTCCATTATAATTTATATTTGATATAAATTCGTACTTTTCCGATGAGGTCGTTAAGTATGTGAAAATAATGGAGACAAAATAAACACAAAAGAAAGGCCATGTTTATTTTGATTGCTGAATATTGATCATAGGAATTATGTGTTTGATTCCCGTTTTATTTTATTTCTCTTGGTTAGTTGAAATGTATAACTGTTATTGAGATGTGTTTTGGAAACAAAATAAATTGGCTAGGCCAAATTTTCTGGACTGGCACCGAAACATGTGTTTGGTGCTAATGCAAGAAAAGATTGAGTACGTGTTGGACACGTCTATCCCGGTTACCCTTACAGCTGGTACTCTAAAGCAGCCACATTTAACGTAGCAGCTCAAAAGAAGCATCAAAAGGATGCTTCCCAGGCTCAGTGTGTGATGTTGCTTGGCATGACTCCCGATATACATAGGCAACATGAGAAAATGGGTCCCTTCTAAATGCTCAAGCATCTGAAGGATCTCTTTGATTCTGAATCTCGTTCTGAGATTTATGAAATGATAAGAGATCTGTTCAAATTCCGGTTAGCTAAAGAAGAGAAGATCTCACCTCATGTGCTTAAGATGATAGGCCTAATTGATAAACTTGGTAATTTAGGCTTTGAGCTAAAAGACCAACGTTTTCATTTACGCTATCCTCCAGTTGCTCCCGGATTCATATTTTAGCTTCGTTGCTAACTACAATATGAATAAGACGGGTGCGACCATGCCTGAACTTCACAACATGCTCAAGACTTTTGAGTTCACTATCACTAAGATGGTGTTCAAAAGAAAGAGCGGGTAAACAAGGATGTGTTCCTCTACTGTAAGAAGGAGAGGGCACCGGAAGAAGGACTGTAAGGTTCTGGTTGCTGAAAATGAGGCACTGGGTGCTTCTAGCACTAGAACATGTACGTTTGTTATTAAGATAAACATGTCCACTAATAGCGCTAACTGCTTGGTATTGGATACCGGATTTGGCTCTCACATTTGCACTAATGTGAAAGAGCTCATATGTCATAGGATAGTTAGGGCGGGTGAAGTCGTCTTGCACGTGGGAATGGAGCAAGAGTTGCTCCTGAACGTGTGAGGACTCATGTGTTAGACTTACCCTTTGGTTTTAGATTAGAACTTAATGATAATCATCTAGTTCTTTCTATTACTCGCAACATATATTTGTTGCATTATGAATATGATGTTCTTAATATACAAAGTAAAAGAATCAAACTTAGTAATCATGAAAACCCGACTTACTTTTGGCACTGTAGACTTGATCATTTAAACGAAAAAGAAATTGCAAGGTTAAGAAACTTAGACTACTTAACCCCATTTGACTTTTAGTCTTATGGAGATTGCAAATCTTGTCTCATGGGCAAGATGATCGATAAACCCTTTATGAGAAAGAGGTGCATGCCAAAGAAGTTATAGAGTTAATCTACAACGATGTTTTTGAACCATTGCCCACTCTAGCTAGGGGTCACTTCTGATACTTCATCGCTTTTACTGATGATTTCTCAAGATACAGATACGTGTATCTTATGAAACACAAGTCCGAATCTATTGAGAAATTCAAAGAGTTTAAGGCTGAAGTGGAGAAGCACCTTGGTAAGAGTATCAAGACTCTTCGATCAGATCGGGGAAATGAATACCTTAGCCATGAATTCACTGATTACTTAAAGTTACAATGGACTCCTCCCGGAACACCAAAGATGAACGGTGTGTCTGAGAGAAGAAACCAAAACCCTGTTAGATATGGTGAGGTCCATGATGAGCTTTTCCTGTCTTCCAACATTCTTATGGGATAAGCGTTACAAACCTCAATTTACATTCTGAATAGGATTCCATATAAATTGGTTGAGCATACACCATATGAACCATGGTGTGGCAAGAAGCCAACTTTTACACATATCTAACATGGGGTTGCCCCGTGATTGTGAAAAGGATGCTTACCGACAAGTTGGAATCCAAGGGTGAAAAGGGTTACTTTGTGGGACATCCTAAAGAAACTAAAGGATATTACTTCTATCTACCTGAGAAATAATCAGTGATTGTTTCTAGGCAGACCAAGTTCCTCGAAGAAGACTATGTCTTTAAGGAACAAGGTCGTAAGCTGATAGAACTTGAAGAAATTCAAGAACCACAAATTAACAAAGAGATTGATATATTGTCAAAGCAACATGACAAGGAATCAGTGGGAGCATTCAGCAACTTTCACGGTGGGAGTCTTTCACTAGGTGATCGTCTTTCAGCCAGTGGGAGGGTAATTGGAGTAGGCTTGCTTGCCGGTGCAAGAACCTCCAAGTGGGCTGAATGAGAACAACATAGTTCAAACTCCCATCTAAGAGGCATCTGAAAGTGTAGCTCTTGAGGACTCTCCGGACATTGATGAAATCAATGCACCACAAAATTTTCACGATCAGAATATACAGCCTGCACAACCACAGCTCCGTAAGTCAATTAGGTATCGTACTTGCCCATTAGATACGGTTACCTCTTGGAGGAACTCATAATGTGGACATACCGGATAAGGACGATCCTAATACTTACTCTGAAGCAATATTAGATATTGATTCAGGGAAGTGGCATGAAGCTATTGAATCCGAGATGGACTCGATGTACACCAATCAAGTCTGGGACTTGGTTGAGTTGCCTAAAGGGGTTAGACCCATTTGCAAATGGCAAAGTACAAACCTACAAAGCTAGGTTGGTGGTGAAGGGTAATAGTCAACGCGAAGGCACTGACTATGATGAGACCTTCTCACCAGTTGCAAAGATCAAGTCCATTCGAATTTTACTTACGATAGCAGCACACTATGATTATGAGATTTGACAGATGGATGTCAAAACAGCTTTCCTCAATGGAAACATTGATAAGGAAGTGTTTATGACTCAACTGGAAGGTTTTACATCTAAGCCAAATTCTAATCTAGTATGCAAGCTAAAGAGATCCATCTATGGATTGAAGCAATCTTCTAGGAGTTGGAATATCCGATTTGATGAAGCTATCAAGTCTTTTGACTTCATCAGAAATTCGAAAGATCCTTGTGTTTATTGTAAACACAACGGGAAGAATATTGTTTTCATAATCGTGTATGTCAATGACACATTGATTTTGAGAAATAATATCCCATTAATGCAGTCCGTTGAAGATTGGTTGTCAAAGACCTTCATGATGAAGGATCTTTGTGAAGCCTGCTACATTTTAGGGATCAAGATCCACAGGGATAGAGGGTCTCTACCGGCAAATCATGAGATAAAGTTGTCAAAGAAGGATTGTCCTTCTGATGAAGCTGATATCAAGCACATGAAATATGTCCTATATGCATATGCAATTGGATCAATCATGTACATCATGACTTGCACTAGGCCAAATGTGGCCTACGCTATCAATATCACTGATAGATACCAACAAAATCCGGGTGAGTCTCACTGGATTGCTGTCAAGACCATTCTGAAGTATCTTAGACGAACTAAAGAATGTTTCCTTATCTATAGTGGACAGTCAGAACTAGTAGTCACTGGTTATGCTGACACAAGTTTTCAATCCGACTGTGATGATTACAAATCACAGTTACGTTATGTTTAACTCTCAATAATGAGGCGGTCAGTTGGAATAGTTCCAAGCAAAAGGACCGCAGATTCAACAACAGAAGTTGAGTACATTACTGTATTAGAAGCCTCAAGGAGGCTGTTGGGAGTTTATGGTTCTTAAGAGAACTAGGGGTAGTTTCGAGTGCTAGTTGTCTAATAAAGTTTTATTGAGACAATGCTGGTGCGATTGCGCAAGAAAAGGAACCGAGATCAACAAGCAAAACAAGCATGTACCTAGACTTATCATTTGATCCGGGAGATCATAACGATAGGAGAAGTAGAATTAAAATGTATTCCCACATATTTAATTTGGAAGATCATTTCACCAAAACACTGAGTGTTCATGTACACACTAGACATTTGATGGTCTAGGGTTTAGACATGTAGGTGATTGACTCTAGTCCAAGTGGGAGATTGTTAGTGTTAGTGTTAGTGTCCTAGAGACAATCTATTGTAAGGATATAATACTCGATGATATTCAGTTTGATTTAATATTATAGTTCATTTAATATTAATGTATGGCAATACACTTGTTTGAATATTATGTTTGATTGTTTGCATTTATTCATGCAAGTGTTCCCATGAGTCATTGTTGTCATTGAGGTTGTGAGAACTCAGATGACTTAAGCATGACTCTCAAATAGCCCCGATCAAGGATCATCAAGAATGAGATATTGATGATGCAATGGAGATTGATGTGCGATCTGCATCATACTCTTAGAGAGTGTAGTAAGATCTCACTCACTACGAGATACTAGGTATCTCATGATGGATGCACAAGTACCTTAGAGGGTATTGGTATACCCATCCAAGAAACCGTTTGATGTATTTCCACTATATGTGTCTACGGGTGTCTCGGTTAGTTGGAGCGATGCGATACTCCTTTGACTTGAGGTCAATACGCACGACATGTGTGGAGTGATGAACTTTGACCATGACCAATGCTTCCACCCTTCCATGGGTAGATACGGCTTGGATTGGGTTCATCACGAAGTGCATGTGCGTGGTAGTTGAGCCAAGAATAGAATTCATTCCTCAATGTGGATTTAGAGAGAATACTCATCTTCTCATCATAATTGGATCAAAGTCATCGGCCGATGAACGTCAACTTAGACTTTGTGGCTAAGTGTGACATACATAATCAATTAGTGATTAGAGATAAATTGATTAAGTTATTTGAATAGACACTTCATCATGTTCAAGACTAATCGAGTATTCGTGAATGAAAGGAGGAAATCGTAATTGTTGGGAAATTTAGAGTTTTGATGAAAGTTATAAACACATGTAATAGGACCAGTCAGTCCTGTTAGCTGACTGATGTTTTTATTACCGGTTATAGGATACCAGTTGATAATTACTGTATAGAACAACTGATGTAATAGATAGGTCACATATTGAGGGGGAACCTCAATATGTATAGGTCAGATCTGAAGATATGAAGAACAGCTGATATCCGACAGGCCAGAAGGCAAGAGAAGGACAGAAGATCAGATTGATCTGATCAAGTCAGATATCACAGCTGAAGTCATGAAGCTCAAATTCAGAATACTTGAAGATCAGATGACTTCCAGAAGATCAGACCAGAAGACCTACATCAGCCGAGTCTGCTAGTTGAAGCTAAGACAACTGGCACCAGAAGACTCTATCAGGTAGACTGATCAGTTTTGACTGATCAGGTCAGCTCACCAGGTGAAAACTGATGTTTCACCAAATCATACGTCGATGATCTGAACAAGAAGAATGTCAACCTTAGTTGGAAGAACAACACTGAAAAGTGTGTATGTTAACCAATAAGAACGAGACACGTATGATCGGAGCTGGCAATTACGGGATTTGGTGCTGCTTTCTCTAACGGCTATAAAAGACAATATTCACGCTTTCGGCCATGCCGTTCCTGAAGCACGTCACATCAATCCTGCAAGTCTACCAAATATAGCCTGAAATTCAAATTGCTCTCCAACGGCTCTTTGATTTCGCGGTCTATAAATATGGGATCACACTTCAGAGTGAAGACACGGAAACACTGAAACAATCAAGAAGCTCAAGCTATAATCAGATTTCCGCACGAAGAACACGAACTAGAAGATTATTTTACTAAGTGTTCATCCCATAAGTTCTTAGCACATAAATCTTTTCATCTAGCTGATAGGCTACTTATAAACTAGAAAAGATTTCAAAGTTGGAACCAAAAACAATCTTACCCAAACCCAAAGTTAGGTTAAGTTGTTTAGCAAGATTTCAGACTAGGGTTTCTAGTTCTGTTTTCTGGGATCGGTTGAGTGAGAACTCTTTAAATATCTGTTAGTGTACTGTGTTGGACTAACACAAAAATCTAAGTCCAGTTGGTTTAGTTGGTGCCCCTTGTGATAGGGAAGAGTGGACGTAGGACTGGTTTGTCCGAACCACTATAAATCTTGTGTGCCTTTACCTGCTTTGATTAACTGTTTACACAATCGCACAACTATTTAAGCTGCATACATATTCTAAGTTAAGATCAGTTAGCACCAAGCTTCTGATCTGATCAAGTTTGACACTTTAGTCAACTGGTTAAAAGACTGACTTTGGAATCTGAGTTATTAAAACTGGTTTTTCACACGGGTTAAACTTAGCTTCCGCACAATCAGTTAAACTGATAGATACCGAACTGATCTGCCTTCAGGCGATCAGTAAGTTAGATATCAGTCCAAACTGATTCACTTGCACTCTGATCAGGCTAACTGCCATCACACCTGATCTGCACAAAAAGTTTTCAGAAGTCTATTCACCCCTCCCCTCTAGACTTCTACCCTCACAAAACCCGTTCGGGACCTACAAGTGGTATCAGAGCAGTGGTTCTACAGACCACTGGCTTTGTGTATCATCGATTCTTGAGAAAGATTCTTTGTGGTCAATTGAACAGATCTTGAAAAACCGTTTTTAAACCTCATTCGTTTTTCCAAAATCACTCAGCATGGATAATACCTCTGGTATGTATCATGATCTGCCGAAGTTCTCAATTGATGAGTATGCAGATTGGGCCATTTATATGTGCAACCATCTAGGTTCGATTAGTGGCAGAATGATGGAAGTCATTGAAAGAGGACCCATCATCATATATCACGACAACCCTGCAGTTGGAGGAGATCCAGACTTTGCCCCGGGAAGTCTTGTGCGAAAAAGCCCAGCCTTGATGGATGCAGAGGAAAGAAAGTTGTATACTCTAGATACAATCGCCAGGCATATTATCATGAAGACGATGGATAAAGTCACCAAGGAAAAGATAAAATATCTCAAAACAGCGAAAGCAATGTGGGATACTCTAGCTGAGATATGCGAAGGAAATGATCAGATCAATGACAGCCGACTTCAAGCCGAACTGGTGAAGTTCAAAAAACTGAAGATGCTGCCCAACGAGACCATCAACGAGCTTGATGGAAGGATTACTATGTCAGTGAATAAGCTACGAGAACTTGGTAGAGAGATGTCGGACAAAAAGATATCAACTACAAGATCTTAAGATCTCTCACCAAGAAATGGGACATGAAGGTCACGGTAATCAAGGATTGCCAAGACATTTCAAAAATGAAGCCGGGTAGCTTGTTCTTAAGCCTTAAAGATCACGAGTTCGATTTAATCGAAAGAGGACAAGCAGATGAAGACGAGGCACCCGCTGAAGCCTCAACGTCTAAATCGGCTTATGCGAAAGCAACCAAAGAAGCAGATCGAAGGTCATTGAACCCGTTGGAAACATAATAAGTCAAAGATCAGACGCTTCTCGCTACTCAGAAACTTGAAAAATCAAATATTCAACTTGGTAAGTATCGAAGATTCTATAAAGATTATCAACATAGCCGAGGAAGAGATATGAGATCAGCTAACAGATCTCCAGAAAGAACTAGATCTGATGATCGAAGAGATCACAAAGATGAAAAGAAAAGAGATAATCTGACTGATGAGAAGATAGATAACAGATCTGATAGAAGGAGTTCAGATTACTATCAGAAAGGAAAGTCACCTGATAGATCCTACAGACGGAGTGACTCACCTGGAAGAAAAGGTTATGTGGATCAAGGAGCGTGGTTTAAATCAGGAGAAGCCAGTCACTACAAAGGCAGATCGCCTGCACTGACGCCAAAAGAAAGGGAAGAAAAGAGGAAACGTAAGAGAGCAACGTTATAGGGACGTAAGAGCAATGGTTGTCGACACATCCGAATTGATGATTCCTATCGCCTTCCGAGGATTCGGTACTCCTCAGAGAAGATTTCACCGATAAGCAAAGCTATTGACTTCTATGAGAATGAAGATCCGATATTCTCTTCGATGACGATGAGATCTCGGGCCGATGGCCAAGGAGGACCAATCTGAGGTAACCTCCAAACCTTCTCATGGTTTGTTCGCCACACCGCTATTATTAGCACACCTCCGGGAGATCGACATGCAACTCTACTCGAGCAATTGCTTGATGATCTCTCCAATGCAAGAGAGACACTTATGCTATAGTGGAAGTTTAAAAATGACAAGCTAAGGATCGTAAATAATCACTTTGTTAAAGAGAACAATCTCAAGAAAATTTATTTTAATCGAGATCTCAAACTGCCGCCGAAGGCAACCGAGAACTTAACATTCGAAAAGTTAAGTCTTCGATCGAGAGAAGCAGATCAAAGATCGACTAGCAATTAACAAACAAAGAAGTTCGATGACTTCAAAATCCTTCAAGCTAAATTTGATGAGCTATTCCGACTACATGAGAGTCTAAAATCTTCCGAGGATAATTTATGCAAAAAAATAGAAGTTTTCACAAAATCATCTAAAATTGTTCAAGATATGAACACCTATTTTCGAACAACGATTAACAAGAAGGGACTTGGGTATGAGAACCCTTCAACATCCTCAAAAGCCCCGTTTGATTCACCTCAAAAAGGTGTAATCAAACGAAGTTTCTAAAAGATACACTAAAAGCCAAACTTGTATCTAATAAGGAAAAAAGACACATTGAGCGGTAAAGGCGTGCCTAACCGTAAAAGGAAATAGAAATGGACCCCAATCGGTAAAGCATCACCGAGAATCAACAGAAGAACCCGATTCTTCCGAAGAAACCTCAACTCGATCAACATATTAGGTATCAGAAAAGACAACCTGTAAAAGGGAAGTCTAATCTGAGACCCAATCAAGGTCAGCGCCAAATAAAGACGCTTATAGGTAAACTGCAAAAACCACCTATGCCAAAAAGATATGAATCTTTTGATGGTAGCAAAATCGTACCTACCCCTATAATCGTAAACCTAGGGTCACTTTTTTGAGCCACAATCGATGAAAAGAAGACAAACAAAAAAGATAAATCCCAAGTCTTCTAAGTCACCCAAGGTTCACACTAATAATCATACTAATCGTAAAGATATAAAGAGACGTATGATTATGTTGATAGGTATGGGAGACAAATCAGCCTTCGATCTAACCGATCACAATAGAAGTGCTCTGCTTTGTATGGATCCCCAAAACCAAACCTAACCCCTCGGGACCCAATCCAAAAGGGGTACCTAAAGCCCGATTTGATTGCGGTTCGCGTGGTCCGCCCAACAAAGGAGGTGTGTAGCAACTATCCGGTACATCGATAGTGGATGCTCAAGGCACATGACCGAAGCAAACACCTCCTCAGCTCTTACATAGAACAAAAAGGCCCGCGTGTACTCTTCGGTGATGAAAACTTTGGTTATACCAAAGGATTCGGAACCTTAGAGAATGATGATGTACAGGTCACTGGAGTCTCGTATGTCGAAGGTCTAAAGCATAACCTATTATCGGTTTCACAATTCTCGCGACAATAACGGATTCAAAGTTGAGTTCTCGAATGATCAATGCACTATCAAAAATCGAGCCACTCAATGATTTTTTGCTAACTCGTTCAAGGAAAGGGACGATCTACACAACAGATTGGAACAGTTGCCCGAGAAATGCATGCCTGATTGTTAAGAGTTCCAAAAGTAGCAGTTGGCTCTGGCACAAAAGAATGAGCCATCTGAACTTTAAAACTCTTAATAAGATAAAGAAGGATGTCTTTAGTGGAAGGTCTTCCGAATGAAGTATTTTTCTAAGGATCGGACATGTGCCGCATGTCGGAAGGAAAAAAACAGTCAAAGCTTCATTCAAGGGAATTCTCGACCGCATCCAATGAGAGTATTGCAACTTCATATGGATCTATTTGGACCCGATTACACCCGGTCGATCTCGGGGACGAAATATATACTCGTAATCGTGGATGACTATTCCAAGTTTACCAGGTTATATTCTTACATAAGAAGAATGAGACGACAACGAAGATACCCGAGCTACTTAAAAGATTACAAAATGAGAAGGGTGTCGATGTAGTAAAAATCGATCGAGATAAAGGTACGCAATTTACGAACTCTTTTATTACTTTGATTTTTGCTCTAAGTTTGGTATACAAAGATGAGACATCACCGCAAGAATGCCACAACAGAATGGAGTAAAGAGAATCCGAGAAAACAGAACACTCAAAGAAGTTCGCCGCGCCACGATGTTAAATTAACATGCAATACCAAGCCGCTTTCTAGGCGTAAGCTATCAACACCGCATGTCATACTCGTAATGTATGTCTTCGACTAAGGCTCACTACAAAACACCCTATGAACTGTGGAAGGGCGTAAAACCTCGTGTTTCTTACTTCCATGTTTTTTGGTGTAAGTGTTTCATACACAACAATGGGAAGAGTCGGGTTGAAGACCTTTTGAGGCCAAGTCGATGAGGGTATATTCTTAGGATATTCCTCATCTAGCAAGGCTTTTCGGGGTTTACAAATGATTTAACCCTAGTTGTGGAAGAAACACCCCATGTAGTCTTTGATGAAGCATCTTCCGAACAAGAGAAATCGCCTCGTAACAAGATGTACCGATCAACCAAGACTGATGCTCGAGAAAATGGATCACTAACGATCAAGGAAAAAGGATCAGAAATCGTAACAATATACATTCCAGATCTAGCTGATTCACCAGATCAATCAGATCCTAAGGTACGAAAAACTGTCGATGAAGAAGTTCGCATACCGAGATAAGATCAATCGAACCATCCGGTTCGGGGAACACCAAGTTCCCACTTAACGGACATCGATACATGATGAGTCCAACATCACCGAGACATGTTCTTATCAAGTGGATCATAACTCTGCACCACTCCCAATCGCTAGTAATGAACTATTATCAGAAATGGATGATGTTCTCCAAACCGACGCAAATCAGAATAGAAGGACCTGGATAACCAGTTATCCAACTGATCTGATCATCGGAGACCCATCTGATAGAGTTAAAACTAGACATCGACAGGTGAAAGTGTCATGTATTGTTTATTATCCGCCTATGAAGGAACCAACAACAATGAGGAAGCTCTACAAGACGCAAAGTCGGATTCTAGCCATGCAGGAGGAGCCGAACGATTCGAGAGAAATCAAGTTTGGGAACTAGTGGACAGACCAACTCATCAAGACGTAATTGGCACAAAGTGGGTTTTCAAGAATAAGAGAGATGAGAAAAATGTCATAACTAGGAATAAGGCAAGACTTGTTGCTAAGGGGTATTCACAATCAGAAGGAATTGATTATGATGAGACCTTTGCACCAAATCAGCCGCCTAGAAGCCATTCGGGTTTGCTTTCGCATATGCTTCCCACAAAGGGTTCACTGTGTATCAGATGGACGTAAAGAGTGCATTCCTAAACGGGGTACTAGCAGAGGAAGTTTATGTCGAACAACCTCCAGGCTTTGAAAAGGGCAACCAAGTGTACCGTTTAAGAAAAGCTCTTTATGGCCTAAAACAAGCTCCTCGAGCTTGGTATGATACACTCTCTCAGTTCTTGATAGATAGTGGGTTCACTAAAGGAACAGTGGACAGAACCTTATTCAGAATAGAAGATGGAGAAGATATTCTGATGGTTCAGATTTACGTGGACGACATCATCTTCGGATCTCCTAACAAGAGTCTATGTGAAAGATTCAGCAAACTGATGCAAGGGAAGTTCGAGATGTCCATGATGGGTCAGATGAGTTACTTTCTGGGTCTACAAGTCAAACAAAGTACGTAAGGATATTCATCTACCGTGCAAAGTACACTAGGAGTTTATTGGCTAAGTTTGGAGTTCAAAACCGTAAGGAAGCGAAATTCCTATGTTAACCGGATTCAAGATGGATCCGTATGAGGATGGTCGAAAACCAATCGTAAAGAATACAGGGCTCTCATTGGATCTTTACTATACCGATTGCCAAAGACCGGATATCACTTTTGCAAAAGGGTGTATGTGCGATTTGAGCAAATCCAATGCAAAGCCACCTAGAAGCAAATAAAGCGGATTCTCAAGTATCCGAAGGGACAAGAAATCTTGGTTTATTTTACCCATCAAATGATAATCTAGAGCTTAGTGGGTATTCTGATTCGACATGGAGGTTGCAAAATTGATGTAAAGTCAACCTCGTGAACATGTCGGGTTTTTAGAAGTAAACCCGATCTCGTGGTTTTCAAAAGAAGGCATACATCGATTCATGACATCTACTATCGAAGCGTAATATATGGTCTGCAGAAGTCATTGTTCCCAATCGCCCGCTTAGTCGGCCAGTGAGGGATTATAACATTGTAGCTAAGAATGTACCTATATTCTGTGATGACAAATAATAGTATTGCAATCACTCGTAATCCTCGTTCTACATACAAGATGCAAGCATGTGGATGTCGACACCATTTTATAAGAGATCATGTTGAAAAGAAGAATATCGTAATGGAAAAGATTCATACCGATATACAAAAAAGTCGATATTCTAACCAAGCCACTAAATGAGATCGATTCAGAGAATTGTGCAATGAGCTAGGCTTCGGATCTTGGAGAAAAAAGCACCTAAAATGTTTGATGGATTGTTCTCTAGAACCAGCTGGTTAAGGGACTAACCAGGTTAAGAGAAATCAGTTGAGTTTGGTATCTCAACTGATCAGAAGATCAGTCAAGGAACTGATATAAGAAGGCGATTAGATTTACTTGATATCGATTAAAGGAACCGATCAAAGTTAAAGGATTATCTGATTAAATCAAAGTTGGTTATTTCACACTTTGTAAGTCGATTAAGTCGATATTCAACAAGCAAGATTCACAAGATTAAAGCTTACATCGCATAAGAAAAAAAGCAGAAATTTACACAACAATGGAATAATAGAAATTTTCATTGATAAAGACCAAGGTCGTTTTACATTACAAGTTACAAGTACAAGAGGACCCGAGGTCAGTACATAAGTGATAAACCGAAAACCCTAAACCTATAACCCTAAACCCTCATCCTAACCCTAGAAGGGGGAGAGAGAGAGAGATTTTAAAATTTGATGCTCTCATTTTCCCCCACTTAACAAGGGTGAGAAAGCTTTGAAATAATCCTAAAGGCACTCGCAGAAGCTAAAATCAATGGAGCGAGAGAGACCTTGATAGGATTTTCTAAGCCGAGAGCCCTAGACACTCAAGTCAATGGGCTCTCCAAATTGTTTGAATGGAGCACATGTGCCAAGAAAGTGGTTCAAAGACCTTATGGGCACATGTGTTACATGCAAAAATTGAGTTGATATACGAAGATCAGCTGTTGTCTGATCAAGACCGTATATCAAACTCATGTTTTATATCAGACTGAGTCTGTTGATGCTAATTCCGTCATCTCGATAGAGACACAAGGTGCATACGGTTAGGAGAAGTATCTTCTCAGTTGCGACAGCAGATCCGCCGCCTTGGTGGTAGAGAAGCTTGGCAACAATTGTATGTGTAATCTTTGATGACGATGAAAAACAAATAATAAGGACACACAGGTTGATTTGAGAAGTCAAATCATTGAAAAAGGGGTAAAGGTTTTTCTTTTAAGTTTCACCGGAAATAAGGGTTCACCGTAATGCATGATTTTACAAAAAGAAGATAAGTATGGTGAATGGGTTATGTTGTGTAAAAACATTGGTCCAATTTATAGAGGCCAAGCAAGGGTGCAAAATGCAATTTCGAAGTTCTTAAAGCCCTGTTAGAGAAATTTGCATCAAAAGGACAAATGTAGGAAACACGCGATCGATAATTGGATAAATTTACGGTGATTTGACATTACGCTAAGCATCCGACTACTATTACACATGTCAAATCGTGCAACTTAGGGAATCGAGACTACTATTCAATTCTTCAAGAACTAAGTTTTGGTCAGAACACTTATCCCAAGAATTGGCTTGGTCTTAGTAGAATCGATTAGGTCAATCAAATCGATTAGATAAGAAACCGATCGATAAGAAGATCACTTGAGCTTGATACCTCAACAAATCAGATATATCAGTCTATAAGAAATCAGAAATAACAGTTGAAGAGGGAACTTCAACTGACCTAGGAGGATCAGAAAAGGGAAATCAGACGCAAAGTGAAGCGGATTAGTTGAAAAGGACAGTTGGGAAATTATAAGGATTATGCAGAAAACTAAGATCAACAAGTGGAATCAACAATTATGAGTGGTATTAACTGATTACAATATTAGTCAACCAAATACGCTTTTCTATTTCCTTGTTTACTGCTTATTTATCTGATTTTATCTGATATTATTTGCCTTACTGTACTCATTACCTTTGTGACGTATTTCCTACAAAACATTTAATGCGGACGTGGGGTACTTGTATTAATTGCCACAAAATGTGCTTTTAAATCCAAAAGGCAATCGTACGTGCTTTTCCTGACCACACGATCAAAATCGCTCAATCTGGATCGTTTAACCTTTTCAAACGGTTGATCTTCCAATCTCGTTTTTCCCTCCTCCACCTTATAAGTTTCATCAAAACCCTACCAGAGTTTTCTTATTCTAAAAAAAAAACTTGCGATTTATTCTCTGAAAACTCAAAATTACTTTTCTGCGATTCAAAGAGTTTTTCTTGCAATTCAAACTTATCTTTCGGAAAAACAGAATCTGGTAATTTCTGGTTATTTGATGATTTTCTTTTTCAAAATCCATTGATCATAGATTATGTCTATATATGTTATCCTGCTATATGCCTTATCTTTTCTTGATATCCGTATGTGTTTATCGATTACTAGGCCTGAGAATAGGTCTGATAATCATTACTTGATATGTTTATGATTATGCACTATTTTAATCGAGTCTATCTTGATGTAGATGGCCACTCACGGACTGGGAAAGATTATGTGCAACTATGCGGATCTAGCAACTAAAATTGTCGATGACAAATTCGTACAATTTGGTGTTACTCGGGATCCAGAATCCATGGAAGTTGAACAAATCCTGAAGAAAGGAGGCCTTGAAAAATTATGTGCTGCTCACTGCAATCCAGTGATGCAATATGAAGCACTCGAATTCTTAAGGAATTTGAAGGTGGATACGGACACTCCTGGAGATGAACTGATCTCTTCAGTCAACGGAGAGGAGATCGACCGTTTCTGCGGACATAACACGCCCTGCTCACCTTTGCCCAAAGGAAGAATCTCGCCGCTCACTACGGGAGAATGAAGATGAGTGATCGAAACGAACTCTTCGTAGAGGTCGACAAACATCGGATCGTAGGTTTTGTCGATCGATGTTAAAAAAAATACTGATCGTTGTTTGACATATTGTCAAAAAACAATCATGGGTATTTTCGTTCAAATTTGATGCTCTAACATCCGTGAAATTGTACAAAGATGGTTATGATAATCGATGAAGCCATCAATTGGCATGGCTTCCTGAAGGCCATTCTGCTCCAAGAACATGAAAAATTTGGAGTTAATGAACGGAGGCAAGTCTATCTGAAGAAGAGGATCAGCAATCTCAACAAGGTTGCAGTTATTCTGAAAGACAAACTGCCAAATGCTGAATGGGACCAGAATGGACTGAAGTCCTACAAGGCCTACCTCACAACCACTTCAGCTATATATGGGCCACCTGATGATGATATGAGGCCCACTCCTCCAAAGGTGAAGAAAGGAAAAAACCAAGAAGGCAATGCCACGCCTACACCGATGCTCCCCAAAAGAAAAAAGAGAAAACCGGTGAAGGCTCGTGAAAAAGAGGCCGAAGAAGGCAAAACAGGCCTCAATGACTCTGTTTCTGGAAGATGAGTCAGACGAAGAAGGAGTGTCAGAGCAAACTGATGAGCCACAGAAATCAGCCGAAAAATCAGACAGGCAGACTTCTCAAGTTGAGAGCTCGCCAGAACATTCTGAGGGAAGAGCCAGAGACGAACGATCTCCTTCTCCTCAATCTCGAGCTGATTCGCCACTCCGAATTATGGTTGCTGAGCATATTTCTCCTTCTATTCCACCTGCCCGCGAACCTGACAGTTCATCAGTTCGCTAACCAGAAAAATCACCTGCTGCAGAGCCGGACGTAATTGCTTCAACAATGTAAGAACCTCTGCGCAGTTCAAATGAACTTCCACCTACTCAAGCGCCACCGTAACCCTCCACATCTCATCAACCTAAATCGTCGATCCAACAAATAATTCTCGAGTCCAGATCATCCAAGACCATCACCGAAAATGGTCGATGCAAATTGAATGAGATATTGATGCAATGTATCCAGAGTCGTAGCCCATCCCGTTATTAGAGAGGAAGTTTTGGAGATCCTCACCGAAAAGATCTCCTGTTAAAAAGCTTCTCGTGATTTTATGATGATTATAGAACGATGAGAGGTGCTTTGATGAATTTGCGTATTTTGATTTCGATATGAAGAAATCGCTCAAGTAGATCACCACCGAGCCGATAATCGGCCAATCAATCAAAGCTCGATCCACGAAGTTCGGGTTGATCAACAAGGTGAACTCGAGATCGGCCAAGAAGCTCTGGGCGATATGCCTATGAAGGATGCGGAGAGCCGCCGATGATAGTGGAATCGGTGTCAGCTTCACGACCAACCACCGGAGGCGCAAAACAACCGAAAGTGATCGGTCACGCCAAATATTCCTACATCTCACATCATCACGATCAACTTCGTGAGATCGATCATGTTTCAAAGATCTCCCGAAGAAGAAGTCGAGGAGTGATAATCGATCGAGGCGATTGGCCTCAAAGAAATAACGGATCAACTGAATTGACTATTTCCCGATTGAGGCAATCAAAGATCGCTTCTCCCAAATCGTGACCAACCTCGTCACGAGCTTATAAAATCAGCTTGATGACAAGCTAATTTAGGTTGATCAACAACAAGTTTCTTTTCTGATGCTCACTGAAAAGCTAGAATTGACTGAAGAGAAACTTGACAAGCTAATTCTTACCCTCTCTACTGCCATGGAATCTATCAAGACTGAGCTGCTCTCAAAGATACAAAGTCTAACTGCTCAAGCTCAAGGTTTATCTGTTGCAGATCTCAACAGGGCGATATCAGTCAGCTTTGGATCTCTGACTTCCCACCTCAATGCTCTTTTTGATCAAACCAAAAAGGGGGAAGGACAGAGTGAGAAACCAACTGACACGATCAGAACAACAGAAGACCTGATTCAGACAGTTGAATCCTATGGACAAAGACTAGACCATCTGGATCTTTTTGCTAACAAAATTTCTGAAATAGATGGAAAAGTCAAAGGCAAGAAAGGCTGCTGCGGGTTCTGGGACATCACAACTTGTACCAGTCACTCAGACTAAGAAAGTCACAAGAAGCACAACTAGCCAAATTCAGGCCGAAAAAGAACTGGCTGAGAAACTGTCCAAAGAGCAGATTGCTGAAGAAGTCCGAATTAGCGAAGAAGAAAGAAGGGCAGAAAAATTGGCAGAGGCAGAAGATCTGAAGAAGAAATTCAGATCGAGGGCGAAGAAATGAAAGGCTGGAAAATCTATACCAGAACCTCAGCTGCCAGCAAGAGTTGATGAGATCATTCCAAAAACTGCTGCACACGCTAAAAGGTTTGAGGAATGGAATAAGATCAGAAGTGAATGGCTTCTAGATGCCTTTGTTCTAGATCTTGTTCCACAAGAAGAATCTCCAGATGCTGAATTCCTCAACTGGTTGGAAAACAAATATCCAGATTTTCTGAAGTATTTGGAAAATGAGGCCAAGATAATCAATGTAAAAATATCTCG
The DNA here is from genome assembly GCA_037126765.1 of Stenogyne calaminthoides. Classification (NCBI taxonomy): domain Eukaryota; kingdom Viridiplantae; phylum Streptophyta; class Magnoliopsida; order Lamiales; family Lamiaceae; genus Stenogyne; species Stenogyne calaminthoides. The sequence continues at coordinate 26,880,523 of JBBCBC010000022.1, read as the reverse complement.
CCAAGAGTATGATGTATTGGATTACTCGAAGAAGGCAGACGACTCATTTGACAGACTGGCATTTCAGAGGTTCTATTTTGACATCCTGAGCAAAACACGCATAACTGATCCTCAGCAGATCAATGATGTCAAATGGAAACTTTACCAGATTTTCAACATCCCTCAAGATCAGAGAGAAATGCCAGAAGGATACAAGCCTAAAGAGTGAAGAATCAGAAGACTTCTCGGATCATCACCGTTTTAAATTCAAACTTTTCTGATGTAATATGTAATCGACAAATCTAATGAAAGAAAAGTTTATTTTCTGATCCTAAGACAAAATCTCATTGTCTTCTGATTATGTGCTCTTTATTGTTCTAGTTTTATCAACTGTGATTGGTTTCTCAAGGTGTTTTGGTTTCATCAAAAAGGGGGAAATTGTTGGGAAATTTAGAGTTTTGATGAAAGTTCTAAAACACATGTAATTGGACCAGTCAGACCTATTAGCTGACTGATGTTTTTATTACCGGTTATAGGATACCAGTTGATAATTACTGTATATAACAACTGATGTAATAGATAGGTCACATATTGAGGGGGAACCTCAATATGTATAGGTCAGATCTGAAGATATGAAGAACAACTGATATCCGACAGGCCAGAAGGCAAGAGAAGGACAGAAGATCAGATTGATCTGATCAAGTCAGATATCACAGCTGAAGTCATGAAGCTCAAATTCAGAATACTTGAAGATCAGATGACTTCCGTAAGATCGTACTAGAAGACCTACATCACCGAAATCCGCTAGTTGAAGCTAAGACAATCGGTACCGAAGACTCTATCGTAGACGATCGGTTTTGAGTGATCGTGTCACCACCAGTGAAAATCGATGTTTCACCAAATCATACGCCGATGATCCAACAAGAAGAATGTCAACCTTAGTTGGAAGAACAACACCGAAAAGTCGCTCATAACCAATAAGAACGAGACACGATGATCGAGCCCGGCAATTACGGATTTGGTCGCTTTAACTAACTATAAAAGACAATATTCACGCTTTTCGCCATGCCGCCTCAAGACGCCACATCAATCATGCAAGTTCACTAAATATAGCCCAAATTCAAATTGCTCTCCAACGGCTCTTTGATTTCGAGGTCTATAAATATGGGATCACACTTCAGAGTGAAGACACGGAAACACTGAAACAATCAAGAAGCTCAAGCTATAATCAGATTTCCGCACGAAGAACACGAACTAGAAGATTATTTTACTAAGTGTTCATCCCATAAGTTCTTAGCACATAAATCTTTTCATCTAGCTGATAGGCTACTTATAAACTAGAAAAGATTTCAAAGTTGGAACCAAAAACAATCTTACCCAAACCCAAAGTTAGGTTAAGTTGTTTAGCAAGATTTCAGACTAGGGTTTCTAGTTACATTTTTACAGGATCGGTTGAGTGAGAACTCTTTAAATATCTCATTGGTGTCTTTGTGTTGGACTAACACAAAAATCTAAGTCCAGTTGGTTTAGTTGGTGCCCCTTGTGATAGGGAAGAGTGGACGTAGGACTGGTTTGTCCGAACCACTATAAATCTTGTGTGCCTTTACCTGCTTTGATTAACTGTTTACACAATCGCACAACTATTTAAGCTGCATACATATTCTAAGTTAAGATCAGTTAGCACCAAGCTTCTGATCTGATCAAGTTTGACACTTTAGTCAACTGGTTAAAAGACTGACTTTGGAATCTGAGTTATTAAAACTGGTTTTTCACACGGGTTAAACTTAGCTTCCGCGACAATCGCTTAAACCGATAGATATCTGAATCGACCGCCTTTTCAGCGATCAAGAAGTTAGATATCATCCAAAATCGATTCATTTGCACTCGACAAAGCTAATCGCCATCACACCCGATCTGCACAAAAGTTTTGAGTCTATTCACCCTCCCCTCTAGACTTACGCCCTCAAAAACCCATTCGGGACCTACAAAGAATAGCCCATGTTTTGATTCATGTAGTTGCACATTTCTGCAATGTACCTCATATATTGAGAATGTCCTCGATTTATTGTCTCAGGGTTCAATTAAGACCGTTAGTTTGACTAATCGCCGATATATGAGGGCCTATGGGTCACACAACAAGTAGTTCCCTTTTACGGATTATAGTTGGTTGATTAAATGTTAAATTGGATTTAATATTTAATTTATGGAGAATTAATTAATAATAGATTAATTTAGAATTAATTATTATTAATGTTTAATTAAATTGGATTTAATTAAATAGGATTCCCAATAATAATATATGGAATATTATTATAGGATTTAATATATATGGAATCAAATCCGTAGAGATTTGATATACATGGGAATTAAATCCGTAGAGATTTTAATATGGGGAAATAAATCGTAGAGATTTATTTAAATAAAGATTAAGGATTTTATTTCCCAATCAGGTTAGCTTAAGATTTAAGCTGGGCCTTCTCTATATATATTAACACTTGGGAATTCACAAATAACGTTAATTCATATTTTCTCCATAAGATCTAGAGTTAGAATTTTCCTAGCAAATTCATCTCGGGATTCAACACTGGTAAATCCGTGCAAGTCCGTGATTGGGGATTACGTGGATACCATAGTAGAGAAAAACTGTATACGAATTACTGTAAGAATTTTGTTTATGTTTACTCGTATTTAATTATGCAATTAATTGTTCGTTGTTGGTGAACTGTTTATTTTCGCTGCGCATGTGTTACGTGTTTACGTGCCTTTAAATTCCAACATGGAGACCTACCAATTATGCTGTCATAGTAATCAACCCAAGCAGATATTATGATAGTAGGAATGTGGATCCTAGTCCATTATGATTTATATTAGATATAAATTCGTATTCTTCCGATGAGGTCGTTGAATATGTGAAAATAATGGAGACAAAATAAATTTGAAAGGCCATGTTTATTTTGATTGCGGAATATTGATCATATGAATTATGTATTTAATTCTCGTTTTATTTTATTTCTCTTGGTTAGTTGAAATGTATAACTGTTATTGAGATGTGTTTTGGAAACAAACAAAATTGGCTAGGCCAAATTTTCTGGACTGGCACCGAAACATGTGTTTGGTGCTAAGGCAAGAAAAGATTGAGTACGTGTTGGACACGTATATCCCGGTTACCATTAAAGCTGGTACTCTGAGTCAACCACATTTGACTTAGCAGCTCAGAAGAAGCATCAAGAGGATGCTTCCCAAGCTCAATGTGTGATGTTGCTCGGCATGACTCCCGAATTACTTAAGGCAACATGAGAAAAATGGGTCCTTTCGAGATGCTCAAGCATCTGAAGGATCTCTTTGATTCTGAATCTCGTTCTGAGATTTGTAAAATGATGAGAGATCTGTTCAGATGTTAGTTAGCTGAAGAAGGGAATGTTTCACCTCATGTGCTTAACATGGTAAGCCTAATTGAGAAACTTGGTAATTTAGGCTTTGAGCTAAAAGACCGACGTTTTCATTTATGTTATCCTCCAGTCGATCCCGGAATCATATATTAGCTTCATTGTGAACTACAATATGAATAAGATGGATGCGACCATGCCTGAACTTCACAACGTGCTCAAGACTTTTGAGTTCACTATCACTAAGATGGTGTTCAAAGGAAGGAGCGGGTGGACAAGGATGTGTGCCTCTACTATAAGTAGAAGAGGGTACTGGAAGAAGGACTATGAGGTTCTAGTTGCTAAAAGGAATGCAATAAGGTGCTTCTAGCACTAGAACATGTAAGTTTGTTATTAAGATAAACATGTCCACTAATAGGTTAACTGCTTGGTATTGGATACTGGATTTAGCTCTCATATTTGCACTAATGTGAAAGGGCTTATATGTCATAGAACAGTTAGGGCGGGTGAAGTTGTCTTACACGTGGGAATGGAGTCAAAGAATACTACTGAACGTGTGGGGACTTATGTGTTATACTTACCCTTTGGTTTTAGATTAGAACTTAATGATTGTCATTTCATTCTTCCTATTACTCGCAACACTATTAACATTCCTATGTTAGACATTGAGGGTTATTCCTTCCATTTTAGTGATAATAATTGTTATTTCACGTTGAATGGTGTGGTTTATGGGAATGCCCCTATGGTGAATGGTTTATACTTGTTGCACTGTGGATATAATGTTCTTAATATACAAAACAAACGACTCAAACTTAGTAATCATGAAAATCCGACTTACTTGTGGCATTGTAGGCTTGGTCATGCAAATGAGAATAGGATTGCAAGGTTAAGAAGTTAGACTACTTAACCCCATTCGACTTTGAGTCTTATGGAAATTGTGAATCCTGTCTCAAGGGCAAGATGACCAACAAAACCTTTTCTGGGAAAGGGATTCGTGCCAAAGAAGTTCTAGAGTTGATCCACAGTGATGTCTGTGGACTATTGCCCACTCTAGCTAGGGGTCTATTCGCCTACTTCATCACTTTTACTGACGATTTCTCAAGATATGGATACGTGTATCTTATGAAACACAAATCTGAATCTTTTGAGAAATTCAAGGAGTTTAAAGCTGAAGTAGAGAAGCAACTTGGTAAGAGTATAAAGACTCTTCGATCGGATCGAGGGGGTGAATATCTTAGCCACGAGTTCATGGATTACTTGAAGTTACATGGAATCCAATCTCAATGGACTACTCCCGGAACACCTCAGATAAACCGGTGTGTCCGAGAGAAGAAACCAAACCCTGTTAGACATGGTGAGGTCCATGATGAGCTTTTCCTGTCTTCCAACATTCTTATGGGATACGCGTTACAAACCTCAATTTACATTCTGAATAGGATTCCATCTAAATCGGTTGAGCATACACCATACACCATGGTGTGGCAAGAAGCCAACTTTTTCACATATCTAACATGGGGTTGCCCCGTGATTGTGAAAAAGGATGCTTACCGACAAGTTGGAACCCAAAGGTGAAAAGGGTGTTGGGGAATTATTTGCACGGATCTATTCAGGATGAATATTTAAATACAAATTTAATTCTAACAATTATTACTAGCATGAATTAATCCTATATTAATTCAAATAATAATTCAACAACAAATCATGCATATAAACAGTTCACATAAATCCTACGCATGCGGAATTGCTACGGGTTTACGTGAACTAACCTCTTGGAGTGGCAATGGTCTCGTCGATAAAAACACATCAAAAAGCCTTCCCAAGTATTCCCTAGTCCTTGCTCGTCAATCTGGTGGAAGGAAGCTCGCGAACAATTAACAAAAGGGAAAATAAAAATTTGTTGCACCACCTTTGTGGATTTACTAATTTTTCCAGCACATGGAATTGTACTTGGGAATGAAACATTCATCCCCTATTTATAGAGGGGTGTTGGACGATTTTTTGGCATGGAATAGGGGAAAAAAATCTTTTTCTTGATCTCCAAGAAATCTTGAATATATCTCCTATATTCTTTTTTCCATAATTAAAATATTCCATAAAAATCCCAACTCCTCTTGTTATGGGAATTTTCGAAAAAATAAGGATCAAGATTCCAAGATTTGGATCTTCTTGAATTTATGAGATATTCTTGTATTCCAAGAATACATATCTTCCATAATATCTTTTCAAGAAAATCTTTCTTTCCCTTATTCTTTCAAGATTTTCGAAATTTACATAGTAAATAACCAAGTGGGAGATTTCTTGAATTTAATGAGATAATCTTGTATTCCAAGAATACTTATCTTCATTCCATAACAAAATTCAAAGAAAATCTTTCTCCTTCTTTTATTTACTATTTTTGAAAAATAGGAAAAATAGCAACAAATATTTATTTTATTTTTAAACACCTTTTTCAGTTATTGGACTTTATGTTGGGATACTTGAGGTGCCTTTAGGAGAATTAAGATTGGACCTTCTAATGAATCTTGAATTATCAATATTGAGCCACAATATTATTCAAGCCCATAAATATTAATTAATCCCACTACATAATTAATATTGCATTATCCATCTTAACCCATATTACAGTCAATATGACTCCCGGTTATTATTTCCCGTGTTTAAGATTATCTAGCCCATTAATTAATTCAAGCTACTGAAATAGCTTTCCATTAATTAATATCTTTTGTCCTTGGTTAAGGAACGATTCAACATTATTATCCATACCGGAAACTAGTGATAAAACTTATGAACCTCCCACGGGGGCAAATTGAACAAGCGTACTTGCACACGATTCTCCGTATTAAATCTTAGCAATCGCATGTGACCAATAATATTGCCCAAGATATAAAGTATTGAATCTCGTTGATTCTCTACCCGTAATAAGTCAAAGCAATAATTACCAACCACACGCGATCCTATTTAAGGGACGAAGATTAAGAAATAACGAACCACTGAGGTCTAATTCTTCCTGGTTCAGTTCTGAAGAATTTGTCCTCCTGTAGGTCCTCTTCAGTGCACTAAACATGCACTAGTGTAATCTCTTAGTCAAGACAAGCCAATCTGAGCCTTACACTTCAACCTTTCACAATGGATTGTTCATTTCCATCTAGATCGTGAATGGTGTACTTTTGGTTACAAAGGACTGTTAATTTAATCTTCAGTGATCTGGTATCACTAAATTAACTACAATGTAACACGTACTATTTATTGAACAGTTATGCAGTAAATATATGTAACATTCGATGATATTTAAAGCATCAGTGATAAACAATTTATTTCAATAAATAAGTCCAAAATTTTATACAAAGTGAAAGCATACTTTCCAGTATAATCCCAACAATCTCCCACTTATACTCAAATTCTGCTTTTAAGTATACTACAACATGTCTTGTGTAGTTCCTAATACGTGACATCTAATGTCACCTACACGAACCTAATAATGTCTTCCACTTATACTCAAAGCAGATTGGCAACGGTCTTGACACGCATTCCTTCCACATGTCTCTCGAATGTATTCTGAGGTAGACCATTTGTGAATGGATCTGCTAGGTTATCTTCTGACGCGATCTTTGCCACCTCTATATCTCCTCTCTTAACGATTTCTCGTATAAGATGGTATTTCCTTTCAATGTGTTTGCTGGCCTTGTGGGCTCTTGGTTCCCTTGAATTTTTAACTGCTCCGACATTGTCACAATAAATGATGATTGTCTTTGGGCAAATTTAACTACATCCAAGTCCACTAGGAAGTTCTTGAGCCAAATCGCTTTTTTTCATTTGCCTCGCAGTTACTACATATTCGGCTTCCATGGTAGAATCTGCGATGCATTTCTGCTTAACGCTTCTCCATGTCATGACTCCTCCACCCATGTAAAACACACTACCGGAGGTAGATTTTCTGGAATCTAAGTCTTATTGGAAATCCGAGTCCGTGTAGCCGATGGGGATTAGACTATCTGACTGATTAACCAACATTCTATCTCGAGTTCTTTTCAGATACTTCATAATATTTTTAACTGCCGTCCAATGTTCTTTCCCCGAGTTACTTTGATATCTTGCCACCATGCCAACGACAAAGCATATATCCGGTCTCGTGCACAACATTGCATACATAAGGCTTCCGACAGCCGAAGCATAAGGAATGTCTTTCATGTCATCTATCTCCTTTTGTGTCTTAGGGCACATTTCCTTGGATAGATGAATTCCATGTCTGAAAAGTACGAAGCCTTTCTTGGAATCTCAAGATCTTTGAATCGCTTCAAGACAAAGTATATGTATGAAGCTTGCGATAAACCTATCATCCTTTTCTTGCGATCTCGAAAGTGATCTTGATCCCAAGGATGTGCCCGCTTCCCCTAAGTCCTTCATATCAAACCGCTTTTTGAAAGCCATGCCCTTACGCCCGATAACACCTTTACATCATTCCCGATGATCGTAATGTCGCCTCACGATAGTACTAAGAATACCAATTCGTTCCGACACGCTTTTTTGTACACACAACTTTTCGAACTCATTTTGATCAAACCCATAAGACTTTATAACATGATCAAAAACATTGGTTCCAAGCTCGATGCTTGTTTGAGTCCGTAAATGGACTTCTTGAGCTTACAAACTAGGTGTTGTTGGCCTTTTTCAATGGAGCCTTGGGGTTGTTGCATATAGATTTCTTCATCAAGACTTCCCGCTAAGGAAAGCCGCCTTGACATCCATTTGCCGATTTCGAGTCGAGATGCCGCACAAAGAATCGACAAGAGAATTCGGATGGACTTGAGCATTGCTACAGTGAAAAGGTTTCCTCATAGTCGATCCCTTCTTTCGAGTATAACCTTTTTCGCCATGTTCGCCTTGCCTTGAAGGTTTCCACCTTCCCGTCCGGTCCTCTTTTTTTTTCTCTTGTATACCCACTTGCAACCAATGGGTTTGACCCCATTAAGTGGTTCGACTAGCTCCCACACTGTTATGATCCATATAACCCATTTCGCTTTCATTCTTTGTTTGCCAAGAAACCGCATCCTTGTCTTGGATTGCCTCGTCATATGTCCATGGGTCTCGATTCGTCTTGTCTGCAGGGAATTAAGTCCGAGGACTCTCCTATCCCCATAAATCTCTTGGGGTCGTCTCTCACAACCCTCCCACTACGACGAGGTTCCGTTGTGTAAGTGTGTCGTTTGGTATGTTATCTTATGCAATTGGTAAATCGAGCTTAGCCCCTTAGCTCATTTAATGTAATCTCACTTCGGGTCTTCTTTTGTTCATATAGTCTTCTTCCAAAAATCTAAAGTGGGTGCTTATTACCACCTTTTGATCTTCGACCATAGAACATAGACCCATTTGTTCCTCTGGGTATCCTACAAACAACCTTAATTCTCGATCGAGGATCCAATTTTTCCGCTTCCTTGTCCAACACGTAGGGTCGGACACCCCCAAATTTTCATCATGTGTCTCAAAATCGGGCTTCATACCCAATCCACAATTCTTTGGGAGTTTTGGGAACCGATTTGGATGGCACCAAGTTCGTAATGTAAGCCGTTGTTTCAAGGCATGACCCCGAATCGACTTGGGAAGATCCGCATAACTCATCATAGATCTAACCATTTCCAAAAGAGTTCTGCTTTTTTTTAGATTCGCAACCCCGCTTTTGTTGAGGGGTTCCGGTGCAATTAGTTTGATCGCAATCCCTTTATCGCACAAGTAGTTCAAAAACTCATCATCGAGGTACTCGCCTCCACGATCGGATCGTAGAGACTTGATACGTTTTTCCCTATGATTCTCTCGCTTGAGCCTTAAATTCTTTGAATTTCTCAAAGGTCTCGTTTATGCTTCATAAGGAAAATATAACCGCACCTTGAGTAGTCATCAATAAAAGTGACGAAATACTCATAACCTCCCTTGCTTTGGTTGACATTAGACCACATACGCCCTGCGGTGAACGATTTCTAACACTTCTTTGGCTCTATTCCCTTGGCTCCGAATGCCCTCTTGGTCATTTTTTTACCCTCCAAACATGATTCGCGAGGTTGAATTGGTTCAACTTGGAGAAACTCCAAAGTGAACCGCTTTTCACCAACCTTTGGATCCTCTTTGGATTAATATGTCCCAATCTTAGATGCCATAGAAGTGTCTCGCTCATGTCCGATGAACGTTTTCTTTGCTTTCGAAACAAATTGATGTGTTATAGGATGCTTTTTAAGTGAGTGGTGTGCATGATTAATTGTATAGAGATTATTCGACAACGTTCCATGATAGATAAATTTATCATAAAGAGAAATGGTAACAACTTTATTAAAAGTATCCGAATATCCATCAAGGTAAAGTTTAGAAACTGAAATTAAATTCTTTCTAAAATTCGGAACGTAAAGAACATCTCTTAAAATTAAAACTCGCCTTCAAAAGACAGTGCACTTCTCCCATCGCTTCACCGCCACTCTTGAAGATCGCCAAAGTGTGATGAGGATCTCACTCCCACTAAGTTGTCGGGTCCGCTTGAACCCCTCAGAAAGTGAAACAAACATGATCAGTGGATCCTGTATCCACCACCCATAAATGGGAGGCATACGCCGCTAAGCAAGTTTCAACAACTAGTGCGTGAGAATTACCTTTCTTTCCATTCCTTTGGGGTTTGGAACAGGCTGACCTCCAATGTCCTTTTTCACCACAGTTAAAACACCTCCCCTTAGCTGGCTTGCTCACTCCTCCACCTCCCTTCACCTTTTCTTTGCCATTGGCAACACTTGAGTTCACTTGCATGTGGCTTTTGTCCTTTTTCTTGTTCTTACCACCCCTTGGCCTAGAAGAAGAAGAAGGTCCATTTGCCACCAAGGCTTGGCTCTTTTGCCCCAATATCGCCTCTGCCGAGACCAAAGCTTGCAATAGATCAGGCATCGAGAACTTCTGATTATTCATCTGGTAGTTCAGCCTGAACTGTTCAAAACTTTTCGGCAGAGAGTGGAGCACGAAATCGATTTGGGTCTTGATGTCGTATTCAGCACCAAGTACCTCAAGTTAGTTAAGGTGAGCCATCATCAACGTGCTCCCTTACGGGCGTTCCCTCCACCATTTTCATAGAGAGCAAGTCCCTCATGGTGATCTGACAAGCCACACGGTTCTGATGTTGAAACATCGCTTTAAGACTAGTCATGATGTCTGCAGCGGTCTCAACGTTCTGGTGTTGGTGTTGCAACACATCTGACATAGAAGCCAAGATGGTACACTTTGCCATTTCGTTGGAACGCTCCCAGTCAGCATACTCTTTCTTAACCGTTTTAGTTGACTCATCTTTTGGCTTTTCTGGTTTAGGTGTAGTGAGAACCCAGTTATGGCTTTGTGCAGTGAGGACAGTAGTAAGTTTACGACTCCAATCAACGAAGTTTTAACCAGTAAGCAAATTGTCTTTAAGTATATTGAACAGTGGATTAAAAGGTTGCGACATGATGAACTGAAATAAATAATAATATGCATAAGCACAAATATATCACAAAATTCGATCACATGTTTCATATTAAAATCTCAAAAAAATATGAGCATGCATCAGCCAACATCTCAAAACAGTTTAAATAAGCCACGTAGGGTGGGTCATTTATTTAAACACATTGAAGCAGGTTATAAACAAGAACAGTTACAAACCTTTAATAACTAGATTAATAGTTAGGTCTCACTTGACCAATATAAAATTAACAGGGACTTCGGGGAAGTATATGCATATCAATTTTATACCTAAGTAATAACCATGATTAAATACAGAATTATTATTTCATTTTGAACGAGCCTCATGGGGAGGGCCATCGTCGCCACTAGTAATAATCCACAATCATCCATTTGGAATTTATTCATGTGAAAGCTACTTTTGACCGTCCCGTGGGGGGAATTTCTCCAAAAGAATTCACAAATAAATAAATCATGGAGGTCAAAATTAATTCAATTTTATTATCCGGAATAAAATTGTCAATTAATTGTTTAAGCATACTTAGTAATTTTTTAAAGTGAGATTTTTCAAAAAAACATTTTCTCATGCATCGCAAATTTAAACACAATTTAAATGAGCATAAAATAATGCATAAACATCAAAACAAAAAATTAAACATATTGGGCACATTTATCCAATTGTCATGGTTAATTTTTTGTCATGTCTTGATCTTGAGAAATCGTCTTCATAGGCTTCATCGTTCGTCTCGAAAAGCTCCCACTTGACCGTCTTAAAAAAAATGCCTTGTCAAGCCATGTCATCGACCAGCTAGCGGGTCGGAGTGCCCGCCTAGCACTCCCCCGGCCATGTCGAGTGGCATCCGCGTCCGTCTTGCGCCGGCAGTGCCCGACGCGACGCCACTTTGCCCATTTGCGCCCTCGTCGTCTCGGCGGCGTCACCAGCGTCGCCTCGCCCGTCGCCGCCCACGCCGATCCAGACGCCGCTTTCGGCCCCTCGGCCTCGCTCCCCCGCCGTCTTGGCCGCACCAGCGTCATCCGCATCCAAGATCTTAAGACGTGCCTCCTTGGCACATTTTATGTGGACTTGACGCCGCGCCACGCTTGATTCCCGATCCCATCTATTAATTCTTCGTCTCCGCCTCCGTTTCCGATCCGGTTACAATTTATTTACAAAATAAATAAACCTAGATCTAGACTAGTCTATTAAATTGATCAAATCAAACAAATTCTAATCTACTCGTGGATTTTTTCATTTAGGCAAAAAATGAATTGAATCGAATCAATTAAAAACCACAATTTATATGCATGCATAAATAAACACATTAAATTCCATGACAATTGGATACCTGCAAAAAATATCTAGCAATTCTACTATCCAATTTCAAATTTAATGAAAACGAATTAAATTATAATTTAAAATTCAGAGCCCGAAACCGAGGCTCTGATACCAGTTGTTGGGGAATTATTTACACGGATCTATTCAGGGTGAATATTTAAATACAAATTTAATTCTAACAATTATTACTAGCATGAATAAATCTTATATTAATTCAAATAATAATTCAACAACAAATTATGCATATAAACAGTTCACATAAATCCTACGACGCGAATTGCTACGGTTTACGTGAACTAACCTCTTGGAGTGGCAATGGTCTCGCGATAAAAACACACCAAAAAGCCTTCCCAAGTATTCCCTAGTCCTTGCTCGTCAATCCGGTGGAAGGAAGCCCGCGAACAATTAACAAAAGGGAAAATAAAAATTTGTTGCACCACCTTTGTGGATTTACTAATTTTTCCAGCATCTGGAATTGTACTTGGGAATGAAATATTCATCCCCTATTTATAGAGGGGTGTTGGACGATTTTTTGGCATGGAATAGGGGAAGAAAATCTTTTTCTTGATCTCCAAGAAATCTTGAATATATCTCCTATATTCTTTTCTCCATAATTAAAATATTCCATAAAAATCCCAACACCTCTTGTTATGGGAATTTTCGAAAAAATAAGGATCAAGATTCTAAGATTTGGATCTTCTTGAATTTATGAGATATTCTTGTATTCCAAGAATACATATCTTCCATAATATCTTTTCAAGAAAATCAAGAAAATCTTTCTTTCCCTTATTCTTTCAAGATTTTCGAAATTTACATAGTAAATAACCAAGTGAGAGATTTCTTGAATTTAATGAGATATTCTTGTATTCGAAGAATACTTATCTTCATTCCATAACAAAATTCAAAGAAAATCTTTCTCCTTCTTTATTTACTATTTTCGAAAAATAGGAAAAATAGCAACAAATATTTATTTTATTTTTAAACATCTTTTTCAGTTATTGAACTTTATGTTGGGATACTTGAGGGGCCTTTAGGAGAATTAAGATTGGACCTTCCAATGGATCTTGAATTATCAATATTGAGCCACAATATTATTCAAGCCCATAAATATTAATTAATCCCATTACATAATTAATATTGCACTATCCATCTTAACCCATATTACAGTCAATATGGCTCGCGGTTATTATTTCCCGTGTTTAAGATTATCTAGCCCATTAATTAATTCAAGCTACTGAAATAGCTTTCCATTAATTAATATCTTTTGTCCTTGGTTAAGGAAAGGTTCAACATTATTATCCATACCGGAAACTAGTTCCACTTGCAAGATTTGGTATGGTAAAACTTATGAACCTCCCAAGGGGGCAAATCGAACAAGAGTACTTGCACGCGATTCTCCGTATTAAATCTTAGCAATCGCATGTGACCAATAATATTGCCCAAGATATAAAATATTGAATCTCGTTGATTCTCTACCCGTAATAAGTCAAAGCAATAATTACCAACCACACGCGATCCTATTTAAGGGACGAAGATTAAGAAATAACAAACCACTAAGGTCTAATTCTTCCTGGTTTAGTTCTGAAGAATTTGTCCTCTTGTAGGTCCTCTTCAGTGCACTAAACATGCACTAGTGTAATCTCTTGGTCAAGACAAGCCAATCTGAGCCTTACACTTCAACCTTTCACAATGGATTGTTCATTTCCATCTAGGTCGTGAATGGTGTACTTTTGGTTACAAGGGACTGTTAATTTAATCTTCTGTGATCTGGTATTGAACAGTTATGCACTAAATTAACTACAATGTAACACGTACTATTTATTGAACAGTTATGCACTAAATATATGTAACATTCGATGATATTTAAAGCATTAGTGATAAATAATTTATTTCAGTAAATAAGTCCGAAATTCAGTTTGATTATACAAAGTAAAAGCATATTTTCCAGTATAATCCCAACAAAGGGTTACTTTGTGGGATATCCTAAAGAAACTTAAAGGATAATACTTCTATCTACCTGAGAAATAATCAGTGATTGTTTCTAGGCAGACCAAGTTCCTCGAAGAAGACTATGTCTTTAAGGAACAAGGTCGTAAGCTGATAGAACTTGAAGAAATTCAAGAACCACAAATTAACAAAGAGACTGATATCCTGTCAAAGCAACATGACAAGGTATCAGTGGGAGCATTCATCAAATTTCACGATATCGTCTTTCAGCCAGTGGGAGCGTAATTGGAGTATGCTTGCCAGTGCAAGAACCTCCAAGTGGGCTGAATGAGAACAGCATAGTTCAAACTCCCGCCCAAGAGGAATCTGAAAGTGTAGATCTTGAGGACTCTTCGGACATTGATGAAATCGATGCACCATAAAATTTTCACGATCAGAATGTACAACCTTCACAACCACAACTCCGTAAGTCAATCAGGAATCGTAATCTGCCCATTAGATACAGTTACCTCTTCGAGAAACTCATTAATGTGGACATACAGGATAAGGACGATCCTAATACTTACTCTGAAGCAATATTAGATATTGATTCAGGGAAGTGGCATGAAGCCATGAAATCCGAGATGGACTCGATGTACACCAATCAAGTCTGGGACTTGGTTGAGTTGCCTAAAGGGGTTAGACCCATTTGTAAATGGCAAAGTACAAACCTACAAAGCTAGGTTGGTGGTGAAGGATTATAGTCAACGCGAAGGCATTGACTATGATGAGACCTTCTCACCAGTTGCAAAGATCAAGTCCATTCAAATTTTACTTGCGATAGCAGCACACTGTGATTATGAGATTTGACAGATGGATGTCAAAACAGTTTTCCTCAATGGAAACATTGATAAGGAAGTTTTTATGACTCAACCGGAAGGTTTTATATCTAAGTCAAATTCTAATCTAGTATGCAAGCTAAAGAGATCCATCTATGGATTGAAGCAAGCTTCTAGGAGTTGGAATATCCGATTTGATGAAGCTATCAAGTCTTTTAACTTCATCAGAAATTCGAAAGATCCTTGCGTTTATCATAAACGCAACGGGAAGAATATTATTTTCATAATTGTGTATGTCGATGACATATTGATTTTGGGAAACAATATCCCGTTAATGCAGTCCGTTGAAGATTGGTTGTCGAAGACCTTCATGATGAAGGATCTTTGTGAAGCCTGCTACATCTTAGGGATCAAGATCCACAGGGATAGATCCAAGAGGATGTTGAAGCTATCACAGTCCACCTATGTAGACAAGGTGTTGAAGCGTTTTGAGATAGAGGACTCTAAGAGAGGGTCTCTATCGGCAAATCATGGGATAAAGCTATCAAAGAAGGATTGCCCTTCTGTTGAAGCTGATATCAAACACATGAAAGATGTCCCATATGCATATGTAATTGGGTCAATCATGTACGCCATGACTTGCACTAGGCCAAACGTGGCCTACACTATCAACATCACTGATAGACATCAACAGAATCCGAGTGAGTCTCACTGGATTGCTGTCAAGACCATTCTGAAGTATCTTAGACGAACTAAAGAATGTTTCCTTGTCTATAGTGGACAGTCAGAACTAGTAGCCACTGGTTATGCTGACACAAGTTTCCAATCCGGCTGTGATGATTACAAATCACAGTTAGGTTACGTTTAACTCTCAATAATGAGGCGGTCGGTTGGAATACATTGTTGTATCAACAAAAGGACCGCAGATTCAACAACCGATGTTGAGTACATTGCTGTATCAGAAGCCTCAATGAGACTATCTGAATTTTATAGTTCTTAAGAGAACTAGGGGTAGTTCCGAGTGTCAGTTGTCTAATAAAGTTTTATTGAGACAACGCTGGTGTGATTGCGCAAGCAAAGGAACCGAGATCAACAAGCATAAACGAGCATGTACCTAGACTTATCATTTGATCCGGGAGATCATAACGATAGGAGAAATAGAATTAAAATGTATTCCCACATATTTAATTTGGCAGATCTTTTCACCAAACATTGAGTGTTCATGTACACACTAGACATTTGATGGTCTAGGGGTTAGACATGTAAGTGATTGACTCTAGTCCAAGTGGGAGATTGTTAGTGTTAGTGTCTTAGAGACAATCTATTATAAGGACATAATACTCGATGATATTCAATTTGATTTAATATTATAGTTCATTTAATATTAATGTATGGCAATACACTTATTTGAATATTATGTTTGATTGTTTGCATTTATTCGTACAAGTGTTCCCATGAGTCATTGCTGTCATTGAGGTTGTGAGAACTCGGATGACTTAAGCATGATTCTCAAATAGCCCCGATCAAGGATCATCAAGAATGGGATATTGATGATGCAATGGAGATTGGTGTGCGATCTGCATCATACTCTTAAAGAGTGTAGTAAGATCTCACTTACTACGAGATACTAGGTATCTCATGATGGATGCACAAATACCTTAGAGGGTATTGGCATACCCATCCGAGAAACCGTTTGATGTAGTTCCACAATATGTGTCTACAGGTGTCTCGGTTAGTGGGAGTGATACGATACTCCTTTGACTTGAGGTCAATACGCACGACATGTGTGGAGTGATGAACTTTGACCATGACCGACGCTTGCACCCGTCTATGGGTAGATATGGCTTGAATTGGGTTCATCACGAAGTGCATGTGCGTGGTAGTTGAGCCAAGAAAAGGACTCATTCCTCAAAGTGAATTTAGAGAGAATACTCATCTTCTCATCATAATTGGATCTAAGTCATTGGCCAATGCACGTCAACTTATACTTTGTGACTAAGTGTGACACTAATGATCAATTAGTGATTTGAGATAAATTGATTAAGTTATTTGAATATACACTTCATCATGTTCAAGACTAATCGAGTATTCGTGAATGAAAGGAGGAAATTGCAATTGCCCACGTTTCAGTTACAGGTAGTTGCATGTTTCTCGCAACGTACCTCATATATTGAGAATGTCTGATTTATTGACTAGGGTTCAATTAAGACCGTTAGTTTGACTAATCGCTCGGTATATGAGGGCCTATGGGTCACACAACAAGTAGTTCCCTTTTACGGATTATAGTTGGTTGATTAAATGTTAAATTAGATTTAATATTTAATTTATGGAGAAGTAATTAATAATAGATTAATTTGAAATTAATTATTATTAATATTTAATTAAATTAGATTTAATTAAATAAGAATTCCCAATAATTATATTTAGAATATAATTATAGGATTTAATGTATATGAAAATAAATCGTAGATATTTTCATATAAGGCATTTAAATCCGTAGAGATTTATAATTAGGGAATTAAATTAAAATGAATTAATTTAATTCAAGATTAGGGATTTTATTTCCCTAATTGGGCTAGCTTGGAAAATAAGCTAAGCCTCCCTATATATACAAGTTATTGGGATTCACAAACTTCACTTCATATTTTCTCCATAAAATCTAGATTTTTGATTTTCCTAGCAAATTCATCTCGGGATTCAACGATGGCAAATTCGTGCAAATCCGTGATTGGGGATTACATGGATACCATAGTAGAGAAATCTGCTCTCGAGTTACTGTAAGATTTCTCGTTATGATTATTGTAATCTGTATGCTATTAATTGTTCGTTGTTGGTGAACTTTAAATTCCGCTGCGCATGTGATTACGTGTTTTATGTGCCTCTATATTCCAACAGTATACCCATCCGAGAAATTGTTTGATGTAGTTCCACTATATGTGTTTACGGGTGTCTTGGATAGTGGGAGCGATGTGATACTCCTTTGACTTGAGGTCAATACGCACGACATGTGTGGAGTGATGAACTTTGACCATGACCGACGCTTGCACCCTTCCATGGGTAGATATGGCTTGGATTGGGTTCATCACGAAGTGCATG
This sequence comes from Stenogyne calaminthoides, assembly GCA_037126765.1. Taxonomy (NCBI): domain Eukaryota; kingdom Viridiplantae; phylum Streptophyta; class Magnoliopsida; order Lamiales; family Lamiaceae; genus Stenogyne; species Stenogyne calaminthoides. Next base: position 26,862,503 of record JBBCBC010000022.1, on the reverse strand, counting down.
TGCGTGGTACTTGAGCCAAGAAAAAGATTCATTCCTCAAAATGGATTAGAGAGAATACTCATCTTCTCATCATAATTGGATCAAAGTCATTGACCAATGCATGTCAACTTGGACTTTGTGGTCAAGTGTGACATAAGTGATCAATTAGTGATTGGAGATAATATGATTAAGTTATTTGAATAGACACTTCGTCATGTTCAAGACTAATTGAGTATTCGTGAATGAAAGGAGGAAATCGTAATAGCCCATGTTTCAGTTACATGTAGTTGCATGTTTCTCGCAACATACCTCATATATTGAGAATGTTTGATTTATTGTCTAGGGTTCAAATTAAGACCATTAGTTTGACTAATCGCTCGATATATGAGGGCCTATGATTCACACAATAAGTAGTTCCCTTTTACGGATTATAGTTTGTTGATTAAATGTTAAATTGAATTTAATATTTAAGTTATGGAGAATTAATTAATAATAGATTAATTTGAAATTAATTATTATTAATATTTAATTAAATTTAATTAAATAAATAGGATTCTCAATAATAATATATGGAATATTATTATAGGATTGAATATATATGGAATCAAATCCGTAGAGATTTGATATACATGGGAATTAAATCCGTAAAGATTTTATATGTGGGAAATAAATCTAAGAGATTTATTTTATAAGATTGGGGATTTTATTTACTAATCAGTTTACCTTAAGATTTAAGCTGGGTCTCTCCTATATATATGAGCTCTTGGGAAGTCATAATACAAGTGTTCATATTTTCTCCATAAAATCTAGAGTTAGAACATTCCTAGCAAATTTGTCTCGGGATTCAACGCTGACAAATCTGTGCAAGTTTGTGAACGGGGATTACGTGGATACCATAATTGAGAAATCTGTTCTCGAATTACTATAAGATTTCTTGTTATGTTTATTCGTAATCGTTTTTGCAATTATATGTTCGTTGTTGGTGAACTGTTTTATTCCGCTGCGCATGTATTATGTGTTTACGTGCCTCTATATTCCAACATTTTCATCGTGTTGATCCCCAAGAAGGATGTGGTAAGCAGTTTGAGTGATTATAGGCCAATCTCCCTCATTGGTGGTATCTACAAGATCTTATCTAAAACACTTGCAAATCGCCTCTCTCGAGTTCTTGACAACATCATATTGGAGAATAAGAGTGCTTTTGTTGGTGAGAGGCAAATCCTAGACAGAATTGTGATTTTTAATGAGGCGAAGAAAAGAAGATTGGAGAGGATGTTTCTCAAAATTGACTTCGCCAAAGCATATGATTCGGTTTACTGGAGATTCCTGGACTTGATGATGGAGAGCTTTGGTTTCGACGGGATTTGGAGGAAATGGGTTATGGAATGCGTCTCAACTGCCTTGGCTTCCGTTCTCATGAATGGTAGTCCGTCTGGTGAATTTTCCTTCGAACGAGGTCTTAGGCAAGGCGATCCCTTATCCCCTTTCTTGTTCCTCATTGTGGCAGAAGGGTTGAGTATCATGATGTCTAAGGCTACTGAGTTGGGACTCTTCGAGGCTATCGGGAGAAATAATATTAAAGTGTCTCACTTACAGTTTGTAATGATACCATCTTTATGGGGGCAGCCACTGTGAATAATGTGTGGTCCATGAAGCGAATTCTAAAAAATTTGGAATTTGTGTCCGGGCTCAAGATCAATTTCAGCAAATGCAGTATTTTCAGGGTGAATGTTTGTGAGGCGAGGATGCGGGAGATGGCGGAAGTTCTGGAATGTGAACGAGGCTCCCTACCATTTACTAACCTCGGTATTAAGGTGGGAATGAATCATAGGAAAGTTGTCGAATGGAGCGATCTCACCCGAAAAATCAGAAACTGGTTAAGAAGATGGGGGGATAACAAGGTCTCATTGGGTGGAAGAATTACTCTGTTGAACGCGGTACTATCATCTCTACCTACTTACTACCTTTCCTTTTACCAAGTTCCTAAATTTACCTTGAGCGATATTGTCAAACTCCAAAGGAATTTCCTTTTGGGGGGTGGGGAGAGTTATTCCAAAATTACTTGGGTTGAGTGGAGTGCTTTGTGTAATCCAAAAAGTAAAGGGGGCTTGGGGTGAGGGACTTAGGGTGCTTTAATAGGGCTCTAATTGGGAAGTGAATGTGGAGATTCTCGAGGGAGAAAAATAGTTTGTGGGTGAAGGTGGTGGAGTCTAAATATTGAGTAGAGTGGTTGAGGGAGAGTTCGAATATCTTGAGTGAGGGTAGAGTGAGTTGGTCTGAGTGGTGGAGGGATGTTGTTAGGTTCACGCTTGGCGATCGGGGGGGGTTAAGGGTAGCTTAGAGAGGGTGTTAGGGGATGGGAAGAATATCAGATTTTTGGATGACTCTTGGGTGGGTGAGGAGCCTCTGAAATTAAAATTTCCGAGACTCTAATAACCTTAGCCAAGACAAGTAGAGTTATGTTGGTGAGATGGGTGAGTGGGAGTAGGGAGTTTGGAGGTGGAAGTGGAGATGGAGGAGGAATTTTTTTGATCGCGAACTCGTTACTTTTAATACTTTCTTTTCTATGATTAACAGGGTGGATCTTAAGTTTGGGGCCCATGATTCGTGGAGGTGGACGGGCTCACCCAAAGGTGTCTACAACACTAGAGATGCCTATTCCATTTTGCTCAGAATCCGCAATGATGGCCAAGTTGATGAAGAGAGAGAGAGAGAGGGGTTTCAAACTCGTGTGGAATAAGTTAACCCTATTGAAGATGGTTGCTCCCTCTTGGAGGGTGTTTTGGGACCGACTTCCGACGAAGACTAATCTCTTAAGAAGAAACATCTTGAATGCTAATCACGATTTGAGATGCGTTCTATGTGGGGAAAAGGATGAATCCGGCAAGCATGCTTTTTTCGAATGCACTACCGCCTACGAGGTATGGATGAAATGTTTTGATTGGCTAGGTATTTCCACTGTTCTTCATTCCCATTCTTTCTCTAGCATCATTGCACACAATCACATGTTACAGGGTAAGAAAGGGAGAAATGGTGCTATTGCTATTTGGCAATGCGTGGTTCGGTTGATTTGGAAAGGAAGGAATGCTCTTATCTTCGAAGGGACAGCGTTCGTGGTTGATAAATTACTTGATGAATTGAAAGCTAGACTTTGGAGTTGGTTGTATGTTAGGAACTTGATTCGGAACTGCTTTACGTATAATGATTGGCTTGTTAATCCTAGACTTGTGATAGACTATTAATTTGTTGTTGCTATAAATTTGTGATTCTTTCAGGTACCCCTTATACCTGTCGTTGTTTAATAAAATTTCTCTTTACCGATCAAAATATTAAAAAAAAAAATTAGTAATATGTTATAGGCAAATATGTTGTGGCGACGAGGCAGCGTTGTGGTGGGGCGAGGGTGATGGCCAATCACGGGAAGGAAAAACGGAGCCAGGGCTCGCGGCGAGTAGGCCCGCGGTTGTGTGTCCGGGGAACCGTACTCACAACGACGTCGAGGGTGTAAAGGCGACGACGAAATGTGGGCCACTTAATAGTGGTGGACATTGGGGGCAATAGGGCTAGCGTTCGCAATATGGCGGAGTTCGTTGGGTGTGCCCCCCCCGTATAGGGGAGGATTCAAAATTTTCAATTTAGGGTACGACAAAATAATTTAAATAATATTAATTATTTAATATTTAAAATTTCACAGATCGATATCAAAACATATAGTACTATATTATAATTACACTTAAATTCATTGAATCTAATCTTTTAAAAGTATTTTTTAAATTGATGGTACACTTATTAATTATATTTTATAAAAGAAAAATGAGCCAAAGCTCAAGTAAACCAAAATTTGTTAAAGCAAGAAGAAAGATAAATGGGCTGGCCTGGGCTGGGCTGGGCAGAAAAACAAAAAATGGTCGGTTAAGAAACCCTTAAATCTCCTCTCTCTTCCTTCATTTCCAGTTTCGCTGCCGTCGCCCGCCGCCCGCCGCTTCCCATCCACCACCTGCCTGTTCCCTCAGAGCTCACGCCACCCGCCCTCAGATCTCTGGTAAAGTTACGCTCTCCTGAATCGAAATTTCTTAATTTCAACTGATTTTTGCCAAAAATAATATAGGATGATTTTCGATATATTTTTTGACCGACGTTCCATATTTTTTATCTCGAAAAAAGAGATATGAAAGTTACGGTGGAACTGTGTTAAATTAGGGATTGAAAACTATAAGGGTATCATGATTGTTGCCAAGTTGAAAATCTGCAATTGAAAAATTGGGGTTTAATTTGGTTTATGCTGGAAAATGAAGTATTCTTAAAATAATAAACCTGCTATAGAACTATAATCTTTGATTCTTTGATTTGAAAATTGTGGGTGAAATGAAAAAAATGGTTTAATATTTCTGTATTTCACGCAGAAAAGCTTAATTAAGTTTCCAGATAGCCTTTTAAGATTACAATTACTATTTTTGGTTTTAGAAAGCAAATTTTTATGCAACATTTATTTAGGTGTGAATAAAGTTTCCTTCTTAGATTACAATTATTAGTTTCAATTTTAGAAACCAATTAATTCATCATTTCATAATATTGATCTGTAAATAAGATTATATGTTGACTAAGGAGTCTTCGCCCCATAATCAGGAGTCATATTAATATGATAAATGATGAGACTGTCAAGTTTTTGCCTTTGGAGAAAACTTACAAACATAATCCCTTCAACATGATTATTTATTATTGTTCCGTAGTATGTATATCTCTTTCTTGTCCTGAAAAGGTTCAAATTTTATGCAGATTACAAGTTCAAAATGGCAGCAACATCAGCAACCATTTTTTCCGTTGGGCCGAAAGTAGGCCACACACTGTCAAAGAACACCTTTAGCTTCAAATTGAACTCAAAGAATCACCTTCGAAGTTCAGTGAATTATGAATCAGAATCGTGCTTCTTTGGTAGTGAAAGCGCGCTTGCGCTTAAGCGTTGTTACAACACAAAAGCCCAGAAAAGAAGTATCGAGAGATGTTACAATCCCGTTGCGCCTCAGGCGTCGTACAAAGTTGCTATTCTTGGAGCTTCTGGTGGTATAGGCCAACCACTAGCCCTTCTGGTCAAGATGTCTCCGCTCGTTTCTACACTAAACCTTTACGATATAGCAAACGTGAAGGGAGTCGCTGCTGATCTCAGCCACTGCAACACCCCGTCACAGGTGGCCGATTTCACGGGCGCGTCCGAGCTGGCCAAGTGTTTGCAAGGTGCAGACGTTGTTGTGATTCCTGCTGGCTTTCCGAGAAAGCCGGGCATGACTCGTGACGACCTCTTCAACATTAATGCCAACATCGTGAAAACCCTGGTCGAGGCTGTAGCCGATAACTGCCCCGATGCTTTCATTCACATTATTAGCAACCCGATCAACTCGACCGTCCCGATTGCTGCCGAGGTCTTGAAACAGAAAGGCATTTACGATCCCAAGAAGCTGTTTGGCGTCACGACTCTTGATGTTGTACGAGCGAATACTTTCGTTGCTCAGAAGAAAAACTTGAAGCTCATAGATGTGGATGTCCCCGTCATTGGCGGTCACGCTGGAATTACGATTTTGCCCCTGCTGTCGAAGACGAAGCCTTCCGTTGCTCTGTCCGATGCGGAAGTGGAGGAGTTGACCGTGAGGATTCAAAATGCTGGGACGGAGGTAGTCGAGGCTAAAGCGGGAGCAGGGTCCGCCACTCTTTCGATGGCGTATGCGGCTGCACGATTCGTCGAGTCTTCGCTCCGTGCTCTTGATGGGGATACTGATGTCTATGAGTGCTCTTACGTTCAGTCTGATTTGACCGAATTGCCCTTCTTTGCCTCGAGAATTAAGCTCGGGAAGAAAGGGGTCGAGGCTGTGATATCGTCCGAGCTGCAAGGGTTGACGGAATACGAACAGAAGGCTTTGGAAGCTCTGAAGCCGGAGCTGAAGGCGAGTATCGAGAAAGGCGTAGCATTTGTTCAGAAGCAACCGGTTGCTGCTTAAATTTTCTAACTGTGTTTGAGGTTTAATAAAGAAAGTAGTGCGGCGCTCATTTGATGAATGATGGATCATATTCCAGTTTTGTCGGCAACTTATATACTGAATGGTGGTTGGTATCCTTTTTTGGGTAAATTAGAGTCTAGTGTTGTAGAATCTTGATAATAACATTGCAAAATCACTTGTATCTGTTCAAACTGTAGCTTTCTGAAATTATTTAAGAAACAAAATTCTGTGTTTTCCCTCATCTATGTATCTGAGTTTGTGATTTGTTGAAAATGTTGGCACTGATGGATTCCATCATTTTAATGAATTTCGGATAAACGATTTTGAATCAATCAATGAAACGATTTCAAATAATTTATTGGAGTATCATAGATGGTATCATATTCGAGTATCATTGATGGTATCATAGACAACGTAAACGAAATTTAGAGGATCCATATTCTAGAGAAATAGATCTTCTACATTTCTTTTTGTAAATTTCGTATACAATTTAAAAAAAACATATAATAAAATAATGAGAAAAACATCAAAAGAGTGACACCTAGACATTTTGTTTAGTTAAAAATTTCTACTAAAAACAAAAAAAGTAATATCCTTGTTGGTAATCTTGAAGGCCAATGTCTGTCCATCTGTGTGATTTTCACTTATTCCCTTGCGAACCTGAGTTCGGATGTACTTAACCTCTTTTTGAACAAACACTTCAATATTGGCTATGAATCCCTTCTTGTATAATGAAACGCCAATAGGGGATGTTTTGAAACACCATTTGAATAGTCGAAGCACTTTTTATTTTTTTTTAAGTCGATGAGATTCATTTTTTTCCAAAAAAAAAAGTGCTTTCTTGAGTGCAAAATGAATTTAAAAAAACCCCCTAACTGTACATTGAGGTTCAAGCTCAGTCACCAGTATTAATCATTTTGCTGGTACTTGTACATTGAGGCACATGCGAGATAATAACTGAAATTCAATCCTCCTAATATGCAACACAACCAATATAAGTTATCTACCCTCCCATGATTTATATAGCCATCCTGTTATGCTCCGAACCAAATTAATAATTGCGTTGCTCATAAAAAATGCAATGCCGATAAACAGAGGAAGAGCTGCAGTGGATGTGCTTTTTAGAGACTCTGGAAATTCTTGATAATATAACGCAATTTGTCCAGTAAAATGAAATGCTTCTCCCATACCAGCAATAACCAGTTGTGGAATTAGCCACATTGCTGATATGGGAATTACAACCCTGTTTGGATTTTCGCTTGCTACATTTAGCCTCTTCGACTCCACAACTGCTTAAATCGCCATGCTAATTATAGTAAGTGCGTGTCCAATTCCAATGCGCTGGAGAAGTGTAAGAGGCCTTTTTGTGAGCTTTTCCCACAAGGGAAACAACAGGCGATTTGTGATGTAAATGAATATTGAAGTGGAGATCATTAAGAAAACAGACATGGAACCAGCAGGGATTTTGAAATGGGATTTGAGACGACGATCCATGGTTAGTGCTTGGACCACGGTTAAGCTTAATTGGATGGCTAATGGGGTGCGCAAGAGTAAACATGTTGACCAAAGTGGAAAGATTTTGATTAGAATTTTGAGATCTTCTACTTGTTCAACTGTACATACTTTCCATGGATGTAAAATGGAACCATCTTGCGTCGTATTCCTTCGCTTTTTAGCGCTGCACGGTTCAAAAACCTGCGATAATTCATTCATAAAAAAAGGGTCGAAATGGGATATTAATGATGAGTAGTTGTAACAGAATCTAACCTAAAGAAATGTGTAGGATTCTTGGGTGTTGTTTTGGTGGAAACTTGTTGTGAACCATGGTAATAATCTTCAACGTTTTCTGAAAGAATCATTCTTCTCTTCCTAGCAGCTGCCACAATGACCCGGGCTAAGCTCGTGAATGGGCTTCCACGAGGCTTAACAAGGCGGTAGAATCGGGAAACCAAGGCCATTGGCAACAACACAGGCGATGAAACCCCACGTCCAACCAGCATTGTCTTCTACATATACAACAACGGTGGAACTCATCTCACTTTGGTCGAATTCGCTTACAACAATAGTTACCAAGCTACCATACAAATGACACCATTTGAAGCACTCTATGGGAAGAAATGCAGATCACCGATTTGTTGGAACGAGGTCGGAGTTCGTAAAATTCTTGGACCAGAACTTGTAGAAAGATCAGTGGAAATTGTCTCGAAGATCAAAGAAAGAATCAAGGCGGCACAGGATCGTCAGAAATCTTATGCCGACACTCGGAGGAAGGACTTACATTTCGACGTAGGCGAGAAAGTGTTCCTCAGAGTTGCGCCGATGAAAGGACTGATTAGCTTTGGAAAGAGAGGTAAGTTGAAACCTCGCTACATTGGGCCATTCGAAATTTTGGATAGAGTTGGAGATGTAGCCTACCGTTTAGCCCTGCCTCCTGAATTGTCACAAGTGCATAATGTTTTTCACATGTCTACCATCAGGAAATACATGAGTGACTCAAATCATGTCGTCAGTTATAGAGTCTTAGAAATAAGTCGTGACTTAACTTACGAGGAATTTCCGATGACCATCCTAGGGAGAAAGTTACACACTTTGAGAAATCGATAAATACCGTTGGTCTAAGTCCATTGGAGTCGCCATGGAAAAGAAGAAGCTACTTGGGAAAGGGAAGACGAGATTTTGGCGAAATACCCGCAATGCCAAAGGACTTAGTAAGTGAAATTTCGGGGACAAAATTCTTTTAAGGAGGTACGGATGTAACACCCCATCCCAAAATTAAATAAAAGAACTCTTTAAAATAAATATTTATGCGTGCTTTCTTTTTTAAATAAATTTAAGAGCGTGTATACTTGCTAAGATTTTATTTTAGGGAATCGAACGAGTATTTGAGCAAGAGCACTCCTAGTATTTAAGAATGAATTTATTAAACAAAGCCGTTACCATGAGTTAATATGATAAAAATATTATGAGAAAAGAATATTTAATAAATTAAGATTTTCGGTATAAAACTTGAAAATCCACTGAATAATAAAAACGACGATGAGAAATCCGCCTTGTCTAACTAAATTAGAATTATTGAGAAATTTAAGAAAAAATGAATTTTTAAAGTAAATAATTAAATAAATAATTTTCGTTTCGGAAAGTGATGTTTTGTTCGCTAAAAGATCTAAACAATTAATTCTATCAAAACCGTGAATTTTAATTAGCGAAATTACAAGCTTACAATACAGATATGAGATGGGATTAATACCGAGTGGTAACAACAGTTGTAGTAAATAAAATATCTACTACTTCCATTTTTTTTTACACCACATATGTTACATGGTCAAATAAGAAGACACGTCCCTTTCTTCCCTATTCAGCCATTAAGGCCAATTACTCATTCCTCCATGACCTCTCTATATATATGTTGAATCTCCTTTCTTTCCAAAAGGCCTATTATCAAAATACAAGTCCAAACTCTGCAAAAATCGCTCCCTAAAACTATATCTCCCTATCCACTCGATTATGCAAGAAAACTCCCTCCATAGAACTTCATAGCTGATCATCTGGGTTGTTGCTCGTCCATCAAAAGATCAGTCCTGGGCGTTTAAGACCTATGCTCAAACATTCAAACGAAAGCTTCTTTACCCCTGATCACTCAACGAACCTTCGGAAACAAACAATCGTTCGAGTTTTCACCCAAAATCCAAACAGAAACTACAAAGGTTGTGATTTCGACCTTTGTGTATTAGTTGTGTTCTTATTTCTTTGCTATTTTTGTTATGGGGTGCATATTGGTGAAATCTGTAGAAATAAACTTCATAGATGTTGTTTAAAGTGTATACTTCATGCTCGTATTTTTGGTTTTCAAAAATTGTGCCGTTATGCTGCCGAAATTTACGCTCAAATGTGTCAAGTTGAAACGTCAAAACTGTTTCCGAACGATTTTCGGCTACGCCGTCGAGTACCCTATGGTACTGGAATTTTATGTTTTAAAACACCCTTGTGCTCTCTTATATTTGTAATATATGATCGTGGTCTCGGTACTCAAAAACTGAAATTCTGGAAAAAACTGCTACTCGAATTCACTAATCAATAACTTTGAAAATTCATATCTCGAGTTCTATAAATCATTTTAAGATGAAACTAGCGGCAAGTTAAAATTCATCGAGTCTACTGTATTCGTATAAAATCTCGTATTTTTTCACTGGGTAGAATCGAAGTTATGATTTATTTCGAAAAGTATGGTATGCTGGAAAATATTCTGAAATTTTAGTGTGAGTGAGGTAATTTCAATCGTCTATAACTTTCTGATAAAAACTTCTTTTTTAACTGAAACAAAACGGGTCATATTCTATACATATTGTAGTTTCTAAATATAAAAATTTGAGTCATTTCGATAATCGTGTAAAAAGTTATGTACGTGCTAAAAGTAAGACAAAAACTGGACGTTTTCTTTGAACAAGGAATGTCTTTCAAACCCCTGAATTTCATGACACTTTTAACTGACTTCCGCTCGTTATTTCCAAACGATTTTTCATGCCAATAAACTTCATATTACAAGCTTTAAAATCACTAAACTTTCACCTCAATCGGACTAAAAAATCAACGGGAAACAGCTCGCGAAAAGGGAAGAAAATCATAGTTTTGGGACACTAACTTTCCAGAAAAATGTTAAAACTAAATACTTAAACTTTTATGAGGCTTGTCACTTAGTATTATGATTTTTGGTTAATTTTTATCTCCACAAAACCTTATGTGTTCCATTCTTCTTTGTGCCACGAAACTTAGAGTCCTTTAAAAATCTTTTCGAGAAATAATTTTAGGACTTTAATTAATAAACTCTAAATAGCCTTTTCTTGTAGAAAAATTCAATAAATATTCGAGTGAATAAAACCCTAACAAAAGAGCTTAACGTCCTCGTTAGACTTACGAATAAAATTAATTCAATCAATAAATGACGTGAACCTGAATATATATTGTGCTAGTACCATGTTAATTACGATAACTGGGTTCTGTTTTTATAATTTTTCTCATACCTATATGTTATAACTATATTTATTCTTCTCTCTTCAGACCCTCATTGACTATTAGAATGGTACTACCTCATAAGAAAGCCCAAGAACCTCTAAAAGGTCCTGTTGAGCAAGGACGACCTCCAAATGCTGATTTAGAACAATCACCTCTAATTCCCATGCGTCAACCCAGACCTCAAACTTCTACAGTCATCGAAGAATTTCAAAGTCTACAGCCACCCCGATTTAGAGGAAATGAAGGGCCTGAAGCAACAGAAGAATGGACCACTGAGATCGAACGAATTTTTGAACTCATGGACTTGACTGAAGAACAAAAAGTTTTTTGTGTTCGGCTCCAACTGACAGAGGATGCAGCTCAATGGTTGAACTCGTATGAGCGTACCTTAGGAATAGAAGGAGTACAATCCCGAGTATGGAGCGACTTTAAGGAAACTATGTTGGCACGTTACTTCCCTCAAATGCTATACATCCGCGAGGATTTGGAAATCGTCAACCCTCGCCAAGAAATATTCACTATGATGGAGTGCGAACGTCATTTCAACTACTTGTCTTTGTATGCTACTCCATTGGAGAATATTGATTGGGAGGACAAACCAAACAAGCTTGCTAAACAACTAGCTACGTCTACAGGACCACGGATCGTACGATCATGTTCTTCGTGTGGCAAAATCCATGGAGGGATATGCTCGAAGAGGAAAAGAATATGTTACAAATGTCGCAAACCTGGTCACGAAATAGTTGATTGCCCTGAAACAAACATTGAAGGACAACCAATGGGAAACATATTGGTGAGACCACCTCCAAGGGAGGACAACCATCCAACTTGGCTAATTGGGGAAAATACTCAACTCCAGAGGGAACGTAGAAGGGCTAGAGAGAAAACAATGCTCGAGGAACCCGAGCCGGTGGAGATTGATGCCAAATAAGCAAGAAGATTTGATCAAGGATTGAGGCACGAGGTCAAAGAGATCATATAAGGGCTGAAATTGCCAAACTACAACGACATTTTTGATCGAGCACTAACAATCTCGGTCGGTCTGGGCTTAGAGTTTAAACAAACTCCTGCAACTTTGTCAATCAACCGAAATTGACAACCAAACTTCAAGGGAAACCAGAACCCACCACCGAGGAGAAATAATTACAATTCTTCGAGGATCATGCCCTACTGTCGCAACTGTAAGAAGAACCACTCGGGAGCATGTCTCCGCGGGACTGAGACTTGTTACCGTTGCCATCAAACTGGACATAAAGCATTTGAATGTCCGATGCCAGCAAACGGCCGACCTCAAATGGCAATTAACCTGAATCGCCAACCAATGGGAACCAATCAATACCGACCGCAGCCCATGGGTAACTTTCAGGCAAGGCAGTCGTATGCACCAAACAATCGTCAACATGGACCACCAAGAAGGGGTCCGCCCAACCAGGGCCAACAGCGTTGAGCTCAAGTGAACGCCATTCTCGAAGATGGAGGAGGGGAAGAAGAGCCAATGCAACCTGAGTATCAAGAACCCCCTGAGCAACACGAAACCCTTGCAGGTACCTTACTTGTGCTTGAACAACCTGCATATGTGTTATTTGATACGGGAGCATCCCACACCTTCATGTCTGAGAAATTCATGAAGAAAGTAGGAATAGTGGGGGTAGAAGGGAAAACCTTAAATGTAAGTGTTCCATCCGGGAATACGATAAAAATTGTAACCTAGATAAAAGGACTAAACATAGTGATAGACGACCATGAGATTGGAACTGACTTTCATATCCTCGACATGAAAGATTTCAATATAATCTTGGGGATAAACTGGTTAACAAGAAATAAGGCTGTGATCAAGTGTGCAGAACGGGAAATCGATTTCAAAACAAAAGACGGGCAAAGCTTCACCTATCGAGGAATCAAAGCTAAAGCAGGATTGCAAGTAATCTCTGCAATCAAGGCTGGAAGATTGTTACGAAAAGGGAAATGCCAAGGGTACTTAGTCCACATTTCCGCAGAAGTAAGGGACAAAGAATCACCGACCGAGGTGACAATTGTGAAAGATTATCTCGATGTATTCCCTGAGGAATTAATCGGGATACCCCCAGACCGTCAAATAGAATTTTCCATTGATCTAATACCGAGAGCAGCACCAGTGTCAAAAGCCCCATATCGAATGGCGCCAAAGGAGTTAGAAGAATTGAAGGAACAATTGCAAGATTTACTGAAAAGGAAATTCATCAGGCCTAGTGTATCTCCTTGGGGAGCACCCGTCCTGTTCGTAAAGAAGAAGGATGGATCTTTTCGCATGTGTATCGATTACCGAGGGCTCAACCAACTGACCATCAAGAATAAATATCCCCTACCCAGAATTGAAGACTTGTTCGATCAATTAAAGAACGCCATCGTGTTCTCAAAAATTGATCTAAGGTCTGGCTATCATCAACTGAAAGTCAAGGGAAGCGATATTCCGAAGACGGCCTTCAGAATGAGATACGGACATTTCGAGTTTACGGTAATGCCTTTTGGAGTAACAAACGCTCCAGCCATCTTTATGGATTTGATGAACAGAGTATTTCATCCATACTTAGATCAGTTTGTCATTGTGTTCATCGATGACATACTAATATACTCTAAGAACAAGGAAAAACATGAAGAACATCTCAATACTGTCTTGGAGACCATGAGACGCAAAAAGTTGTACGCAAAATTCAGCAAGTGTGAGTTCTGGATTGATCGAGTTATGTTCTTAGGGCACATAATCTCGGCAAGGGGAATCGAGATGGATCCGGCAAAACTAGAAGCGATAACAGATTAGAAAGCGCCAACCAATGTAAATGAAATCCGGAGTTTCCTCAGATTGGCAGGCTATTACCGAAGATTTATACAAGACTTCTCACGCATTGCAAAGGCGTTAACTCAGTTGACGAAGAAAACGGAGATAACAGAGAAGTTCGTCTTGAGTTCTACTTATGAGGAAAGTTTCCAAGAATTGAAAAATAGACTAACTTCTTCACCGGTATTAACTATCCCAGACAGATGCGAGGGTTTTGTTATTTACACTGACGCGTCCTTGTCCTGACTTGGATGTGTGCTTATGCAACATGGAAAAGTCGTTGCCTACGCATCACGACAACTCAAAACGCATGAACAAAACTACCCGACGCACGACTTGGAGCTAGCCGTTGTGGTTCACGCATTGAAAATCTGGAGGCATTACCTACATGGAGGTAAATGCGAAATTTATACGGACCATAAGAGCTTGAAGTACTTCTTCACCCAAAAAGAATTGAATATGCGTCAGCGGAGATGGCTTGAATTAGTGAAGGATTACGATTGCACCATCCACTACCATCCTGGGAAAACAAACGTAGTTGCCGACGCGTTGAGTAGAAAAGGGAGTGCAAAATTCGACACTATGCCAACCACACAAAAGCCACTGATTGGAGAGCTCGTCCAAATGAATCTGGAATTCACGATGCAATGTTGTGCAGATTCCATGACTTGTGCACTCACATTACAACCCACTTTGAAAGAGAGGATCAAAGAAGCGCAAAAGGACGACAAATTTCTTGAAGGGATAAGAGCAAGAGTACAGAAGGAGACCACTTTGATGTTCGAAAATAGAATTTGTGTGCCCAAGAATGAGGAGTTGAGAAACGAGATTCTCAAAGAAGCACACAACACACCTTACACCGTACATCCAGGAGAAACAAAGATGTATCGAAGTCTAAGAGAGAACTTTTGGTGGAGAGGCATGAAGAGGATAGTAGCCCGCTTCGTCAAAAGATGTTTAACTTACCAACAGGTTAAAGCAGACCACCAACGACCTTCGGGATTACTACATCCTTTGGAGATACCAGAATGGAAATGGGAGATCATCGTCATGGATTTGGTCACAGGATTCCCTAAAACGATAAAAAACCATGATGTCATCTGGGTTGTTGTAGATAGACTCACAAAAACCGCTCATTTCATCCCCGTAAGCATGACATATACTTTGGACAAACTTGCCCAACTGTATATAGAAGAGATAGTTCAGCTACATGGGGTACCAGTTTCGATAGTATCCGATAGAGTCCCTCGTTTCACTTCCAAATTTTGGAAAAGCTTGCAACGAGCCTTGGGGACTAATCTAAATTTCAGTACTGCATACCACCCCCAAACAGACGGACGGTCGGAAAGGACTATTCAAACTCTTGAAGACATGTTACGAGCATGCGCCTTAGATCTCGAAGGAAGTTGGGAGACTCATCTCCCTTTGGTCGAATTCGCTTACAACAATAGTTACCAAGCTACCATACAAATGGCACCATTTGAAGCACTCTATGGGAAGAAATGCAGATCAGCGATTTGTTGGAACGAGGTCGGAGTTCGTAAAATTCTTGGACCAGAACTTGTAGAAAGATCAATGGAAATTGTCTCGAAGATCAAAGAAAGAATCAAGGCGGCACAGGATCGTCAGAAATCTTATGCCGACACTCGGAGGAAGGACTTACATTTCGACGTAGGCGAGAAAGTGTTCCTCAGAGTTGTGCCGATGAAAGGACTGATTCGCTTTGGAAAGAGAGGTAAGTTGAAACCTCGCTACATTGGGCCATTCGAAATTTTGGATAGAGTTGGAGATGTAGCCTACCGTTTAACCCTGCCGCCTGAATTTTCACAAGTGCATAATGTTTTTCACGTGTCTACCATCAGGAAATACATGAGTGACTCAGATCATGTCGTCAATTATAGAGACTTAGAAATAAGTCGTGACTTAACTTACGAGGAAGTTCCGATGACCATCCTAGGGAGAAAGTTAAACACTTTGAGAAATCGATAAATACCGTTGGTCTTAGTCCATTGGAGTCGACATGGAAAAGAAGAAGCTACTTGGGAAAGGGAAGACGAGATTTTGGCGAAATACCCGCAATGCCAAAGGACTTAGTAAGTGAAATTTCGGGGACGAAATTCTTTTAAGGAGGTACGGATGTAACACCCCGTCCCAAAATTAAATAAAAGAACTCTTTAAAATAAATATTTATGCGTGCTTTCTTTTCTAAATAAATTTAAGAGCGTGTATACTTGCTAAAATTTTATTTTAGGGAATCGAACGAGTATTTGAGCAAGAGCACTCCTAGTATTTAAGAATGAATTTATTAAACAAAGCTGTTACCATGAGTTAATATGATAAAAATATTATGAGAAAAGAATATTTAATAAATTAAGATTTTCGGTATAAAACTTGAAAATCCACTGAATAATAAAAGCGACGATGAGAAATCCGCCTTGTCTAACTAAATTAGAATTATTGAGAAATTTAAGAAAAATTGAATTTTTAAAGTAAATAATTAAATATATAATTTTCGTCTCGGAAAGTGATGTTTTGATCGCTAAAAGATCTAAACAATTAATTCTATCGAAACCGTGAATTTTAATTAGCGAAATTACAAGCTTACAATACAGATATGAGATGGGATTAAAACCGAGTGGTAACAACAGTTGTAGTAAATAAAATATCTACTACTTCCATTTTTTTTTACACCACATATGTTACATGGTCAAATAAGAAGACACGTCCCTTTCTTCCCTATTCAGCCATTAAGGCCAATTACTCATTCCTCCATGACCTCTCTATATATATGTTGAATCTCCTTTCTTTCCAAAAGGCCGATTTTCAAAATACAAGTCCAAACTCTGCAGAAATCGCTCCCTAAAACTATATCTCCCTATCCACTCGATTATGCAAGAAAACTCCCTCCATAGACTTCATAGCTGATCATCTGGGTTGTTGCTCGTCCATCAAAAGATCAGTCCTGGGCGTTTAAGACCTATGCTCAAACATTCAAACGAAAGCTTCTTTACCCTGATCACTCAACGAACCTTCGTAAACAAACAATCGTTCGAGTTTTCACCCAAAATCCAGACAGAAACTACAAAGGTTGTGATTTCGACCTTTGTGTATTAGTTGTGTTCTTATTTCTTTGCTATTTTTGTTATGGGGTGCATATTGGTGAAATCTGTAGAAATAAACTTCATAGATGTTGTTTAAAGTGTATACTTCATGCTCGTATTTTTGGTTTTCAAAATTGTACCGTTATGCTGCCGAAATTTACGCTCAAATGTGTAAAGTTGAAACGTCAAAACTGTTTCCGAACGATTTTCGGCTACGCCGTCGAGTACCCTATGGTACTGGAATTTTATGTTTTAAAATACCTTGTGCTCTCTTATATGTTTAATATATGATCGTGGTCTCGATACTCAATTTTGGTGTCGTTACGCTACTCGTTTTTACGTTTAAACATTGTAGCTCAAAAACTGAAATTCTGGAAAAAAACTGCTACTCGAATTCACTAATTAATAACTTTGAAAATTCATATCTCGAGTTCTATAAATCATTTTAAGATGAAACTAGCAGCAAGTTAAATTTCATCGAGTCTACTGTATTCGTATAAAATCTCGTATTTTTTCACTATGTAGAATCGGAGTTATATTTTATTTCGAAAAGTGTGGTATGCTAGAAAAAAATTCTGAAATTTTAGTGTGAGTTAGGTAATTTCAATCGTCTATAACTTTCTGATAAAAAATTCTTTTTAACTGAAACAAAAAGGGTCATATTCTCTACATATTGTAGTTTCTAAATATAAAAATTTGAGTCATTTCAATAATCGTGTAAAAAGTTATGTACGTGCTAAAAGTAAGACAAAAACTGGGCGTTTTCTTTGAACAAGGAATGTGTTTCAAACCCCTGACTTTCATGACACTTTTAACTGACTTTCGCTCGTTATTTCCAAACGATTTTTCATGCCAATAAACTTCATATTACAATCTTTAAAAGACATAAAGTTTCACCTCGATCGGACTAACAAATCAACGAGAAACAGCTTGTGAAAATGGAAGAAAATCATAGTTTTGGGACACTAACTTTCCGGAAAAATGTTAAAACTAAATACTTAAACTTTTATGAGGCTTGTCACTTAGTATTATGATTTTTGGTTAATTTTTATCTCCACAAAACCTTATGTGTTCCATTCTTCTTTGTGCCACGAAACTTAGAGTCCTTTAAAAATCTTTTCGAGAAATAATTTTAGGACTTTAATTAATAAACTCTAAATAACCGTTTCTTGTAGAAATTTTCAATAAATATTCGAGTGGATAAAACCCTAAGAAAAGAGCTTAACGTCCTCTTTAGACTTACGAATAAAATTAATTCAATCAATAAATGACGTGAACCAGAATATATATTGTACTAGGTGAAGTGCTGCTCAAACAAATACTCGGACGATTACTACCACGCTCGAACTCTCCAAACCACATCCAAGTCTTGTAACTTTTCGTAAAGTTAACGAGGTGGGTGTCATTACTGTATTGCCTTGAATGTTATATGGACTGTTGGTGTATTTCGAACTGAACTAAACAAATATCAATCTATAACTAAGAACACAAGAAAATAATTAATAAAATGGATAAGCTTATGAATGATATGCTATGTATCTTACGAGATACATAAGATGCAATTTCACGAAGGAGGTGGGAAGATGTAAAAGGGGATTGCACGTGGTAGCTATTACCAGTGTCCCACATGATAATTATCATGCGATGTAGGCTGGAAGCGACAAGGGGATTGCATGTGGTCGAAGCAACCAGTGTCCCAAAATGAATCCAAATGATCTAAATGAAATGTTATGATCAAATGATCATGATGGATGATATCTTATGAATATCATCGATGTTTAAGAAATTAAGCTACTAATAAGATTACCATAAGACACCAAGCTACGAACGAGTTTATACGATGACTTCGAGCAACCCTCCAAAAATCATCTACGCAAAAGCGTATGAATAATCTCTTAATAAAATACCAAGATAATTATATCTCGGCGTACTGCCAATCTGTATAACAGCGTGCAGGATGCCCATACGTGAGAAGTAGCTCACGCCCCCCCTTTTTAATACCATTTAAGGTTTTGACTTCGAGGGGCCGGAGCAGCAGCAGGGATGACACAGAGTTTCCCAAACTTTAATAAATTTGATGCATATTTATAGATATATTTACACTCATATCAAACCTCTCTAAAATAAATGCTTCGCTCTTATGTTGGGTGAATTTATTCATATGCCGAGCAACAAACTCTTTAAAAGTTGCTCGATGATTTAAAATGTATGCTACCTTATTAATGAATGATTTTACTATAATGTCATAATATAATTTTAAATAAAACGGGCCCACACCTTTTCACATTTCATAAATCATTATTAACTGTGCAAACTTATATCTTTTACTCGATGTATTACTTTATAAAGATTTTTTTTAATCCGGGTTTTTGGTTACTAAGTGACAACTCGAATCTAGAGTGTTAAAGCGATAAAAGCTTCATTCCGGATTCGGGGCGTTACACTTATGGTCATCAAATTGATCGGCTCCCATTGTTGCAATGGTGAAACGCGTGCCAGCTGTCCCAAGAGTTCCTAAAGCTAGGCCAAGATACAAGATTGCAAACTGGACATTTGATCCATTTTCACAAGGTGGAGGCCTCAAGTGATAAATTGCAGCTGTTAGAACAAGAAGAATCATGCCCTGAAAAAGCAGAATGATTTAGTTTACTCAAATTTGGTTTAAAAAGTGTGATTTTGAGGTGAGAATTAGAGAGAGTAGTACCAGCAGAGAGATGAAGGATTAAAACAGAATGACAGAGAAGCAGCCCACATAGGAATCTGCTGCCACTGCTCCAATGATAGGAAACATGGTATAACTTCCGACGACAAAATTAAAAATCTTGGCAGCACTTATGCTCTTAATGTTAAATTCTTCAATCAAATATACAATCAAGTTGAGTGTCCATCCTCCAGAAGTCAGAGTTAAGCAACCCATTGTTCCTGTTTTCTCATAAAAAAAGATTCCCATATGTCAAGACTGGATTTTTTCAACTTCTTGTAATATGTACCTTTTTTTTCCATACAAGTTTTCTCTTTTCTATTGGACAACTACCAATCTACCATACCATATGAATATCTCAAAATTATTGAACATATGAATTATATATGCATGATAGTCTTGAAATTGTAGGAAATTAATTACCTATGATAAAAGGGAAGGTTCCAGCCTCCTCCTCGCCTTCCACGAGCCGATAAACGAGCTGCTTCATCCATAAAAACTACACAAGTAGTAGTGATCTCTTTGCTGCTTATACTGAAACCTTTGATTTATTTAGTATTTTGTCCATGAATATGTAGGTGTACCACTACAGCAATTCTTTGGAAGTATTTGCATAGCCGACTTGCAAACAGGTCACCAATGAATTCAACATGTTTAGACATATATTTACAGATTTTTCAAAGATACTGGTAAAAAAATATTGAATACCCCATCTTTTGGAAAAATGGCCCCTCAAATTATATAAAAGCAAATAGTTCATCTTCTTGTATAAGATAAGTTAAACTTATAGCTGTCTTCCCAGAATCTGGATCCTAAGTATCACGGATTGAAACTGTGATTAGTATAATCAATATTGATAATAAGGACATGCACGTTTTGGTTGATGTTTATTTAAAGTAATAATCAGGAAAAATTATGTTACTACTTTAATGTGAGTGGATTTATAGTAATAATGGAGATGAATAATTAATTGTTTCACCAATAAAAGAGTAATTCTCTTGTGAAGTATTGCACACTATAGATTAGACAATTTAATCAAAAAATTGCGGGTCGGGTCAGATTGGGCGCGGGTCGTGGGCTTGGGCTTCAGGTTGAACGGATTTCGGGATGGTTATATATTTATAGAAGGATATTTTTATTAAATTTGTGTTGTAGGTTAATAGTTTGAGGTCTATGGTTAATGTATTTGGTTGTAGGTTCAATTCTTATTGCACATAATTTAAACGAAATGTGGTACTACGTGAAATAAAAATTACATTATTTTTAAAAAAAATTATCATTCACCATGTGTTACTGAATGGATAAGTAAATGTTATTACATTGTTATACTGAAAGATCTGAAAAATAGTGTTACAGAATCGAGAGGAAAAAGAACTGAAGCAAAATTGAAGAAAGCAAGAAGAATATGGAAGAATTTGAATAAGCAAGAGAAAAAGGGAAAAAGAAGAACAAGAGAAGAGAAACCCTAGAACACTGCGAGGGATAAAAAATCCGGAAGATAACAGAAGTGGCCTGACCCGCGAATTAAAAAATTTAAGATTTGGGCCAAATTGCACATAATTCATAGTATACAATATTGCATACAAATTTTTCATCAAAAGGATAAAAATTTGAGAATTGTAAAATAATTAATAGACAAAAAAAATATAAAATTGATTTTTTTTTTTAAATAGATTATTAGCATATCTTTTAGGATTTGATTGTTAACATATTTTATTATAAAATCATCTATAATATCTCAGTTAATGTTTAGATTAAATTTAAAATTAAATTTATTGAGATTAAAGAGATTTTGAAAGAGTGATTTCACTTTACCTAAAAGTTTGGCTTTATATATAGTAGAGATTTATAAAAATTATCTTCTTGCAATATACACAGGATCCACACTCATTTCTCTTTTTCATCAACAACAATAATCTAGGCATCTACATCTCCATCTTATCTTGATTAAGAAAATTAAATAAAGAACTATCATCAAGTGAAAAAGTTCTTTCCGGGCTCTTCTATATCGATATGGTTCTTTCTTACATGTTTTCGTGTTTGATGGACGTCAGTACTGAATAAAGGTAGGTTTTATGCAAAATTGATGCAGTGGCGAGCATCAGAATTGGTGGACCCGTGCACCCCTAGTCAGGGGTTGCATACAGTGCTACGAGTGAGAACTTGTAATCAATTAAAATTTTCATGAATAAATAGATTGTAATAATTTTCTCTACAGTAATGGCAGGAAATCACGAAAGATGATGTTCTCTAAAAAAAGGTCACCAATTTTGTTTTATGTTCTCCAATCTAAACCTCAGTTGGAATATACATGTCTTATTTGATTTCCATTGACAGATAGTACCCTGTGTTTGGTATTTTATTTTAAGTATTTTATGAAGGTTTCTCCACTACGACCAAGGGCGGATGGCTTTGTGGGCTGGGCCGGGCTGTAGCCCGCCCTGATTTTTGGGGAAAAAAAATTTACCATTAAAAAAAAAAAAAATAAACTTACATCATCTAGAGTCGAACCTGCGACCTCAGGCCTAATGTTAGAACGCTTCACCACTAGGCTGCTTGTGTCTTTGGTAATAAATTGCAAATTATAAATATAATACTGTTAAATAATTTAAAATTTGAACTAAAGGCTGAAGCCTGAAGTCCTAATCTCATTTCAAAATTCGCGAATCTGTATCCTTTGTTCAGTCCGTTCTGCTTCTGCTGCCGTGCTGCGCATCCTTCGTTCCGTTCGCCGTCGCCGTCGCCGTCGCTGCTCCTCCTGTCGCCAGCCCACCCTACATTTTGATCCTGGATCCGCCCTTGACTACGACAACATTACTTTCAGCTACACTAAGCATTTTAAATATGTCACTTTTGGTTCAGTGGCTCTGGTTTCCTTTTTTATCTTCATATACAGATTGAGCCAATACCAAGTGGAAATCTATATCCTGGGTTTTTCATTTTTATTATTTGCCTTTTCATGATTTATTTGCATGATGTGCTTTACTTGCATGCTCCTGTGATAATTTTAAGTCCCAATATTCTGTCAGTGTTTGCACCACTACTGATATTGATCATGTACTGTGTGTCTTTCATTTTGTAATATTTGGGAGATTATTTTAAGTTCGTTTAATTTTCTTTGTTTTCTTTTCTTCATAACTTCTAATCTTGAATATTGCAGGTATGTTGGGAACATTCACACACAGGTGACTGCACCACTTCTTCAAATCCAAATACTATATTTCTCTCTCATTCACGCAGGACTCTTAAAGCACTACACATGTCTTGGCGAGGACTCCTTGTGAGGTAAGACCTTGGAAAAGTTGAATTGGCTTTGAGCAGCCATTACTCATATAGTTCTATGGCACAGATTGGTTGAGCCTTTTCTAAGTATGTCACCCTAAATAAGGTTGAGATACGCTATGACAAAGAAAGTTTTTTAAATTAATACCTTCCAAGTCATTAGTTAAATTCTGATTTTTTTGTTCACTTTTAACTAATGCATTTTTTATATTGTGAATTCATCTGACAGAGCCCTGAGGTGAGGAGTGGTGATTTAGCTTAACAATTACATTAGAAACTGATCAGAAATTGACTTTTACAGTTTGAAGACGAATTAGCCCTTAAAAGTCCATTTATGAATAACATAATTAATTGTGAGTAAGTATAATAATAACTTGAATAATTAAGTGATTGTTGGATGATGAAGATAAAAAAATTGTGTCCATCGACGTACTTAATCTACTTTTCTTTTTTTAAACCCTGCTTCAACCCTCTATGATACCATCTGTGATACGAATATGGATCCTCTCCATTTTGTTAGGTAAATTTCTTGTAAATTTTGGAGAGAGGAGACACAGAATAAACTAATATAAGAAAATATAAAGTGTGGGATCCCTGCATTGTGTCTTTCTCTCTTCGAAATTTACAAGAATTTTACACAAGGAAATGGAGAGGATCCAAATCCATTTCTCTAACCACTTTTTTTTCTTTTGTTTAAGTGATACATGTCTGCACCATTTTTGTCCGTTTTGGTTAGCATTTGGTTTCAAGTTTTGGTCGGCTTTGGTCAACCGTGATATTATATTTGTTCACTTACACCATGGATGACGAGTTTAGTTATTCCATATGATGCATAGATTTTCCTAAAAATACCACAATATAGTATTGAGTTCATGTAGGGTGTGGGTACGGGTGCAATTTGCGTGGGATATGCCACGTGGCAAATTCATGAATTTTTTTAAAAAATATAGTAGGATTTGCAAATTCGAGAGATAATCTCGTGCACAGAGGGTTATTTATAATAAACATTTTTTTTTCGCAATTTTCAAAACTAAAGTTATATGTAATTTGGTTCAAACTTGGTAAATCGTTAAAGTTTCTTTGGGAATTATGTAAGCTAAATTTCAAAATCCATCAAAATTGTAACTTATAATACCAACACTCTCTTATGTTCTTTCTAATACTTTTTTTTTTCCAACAACGCACACACTTTATTTTTCATAATATAATAATCTAATCATAAATTACTTTATCACCATCTTTTTTTCTCAATTTTATCCATCTTCAATCAAACATACACAAAAGTCCTATATGGACTTCCCAATTTGGATTTTCTAAGTCTCCCTATAGCCCGAAACAAACAATTAATGGTCATTTTATTAAATATTAAATGTATTATCTCAATTGACTTTATTATGTAATGTAACTTAAATTGACAATGTAGCAATTGTTTTATTGAATTTTTTGAGTATAATTTATGTAATAGGATAATGACATTTGAATTATTTTTTTATTACTTAATTAGATTAAATCAATATTTTAAAAACCGGGTTGAACCGGGAGCTGATCATGAAATCCGTCTGATTACCCTCAAGACACTGTTTTTACGGTTGAAAAGGAAAAAAAAAAGGGCAAAACGAGAAAACCGGTTGAATCGATTTAGTTTTAAAATTATTAATTAATTTAAAACGTAATCCTTATTTTAAATTTTAGTATTTTAAATTGTGTTTTCTATGATTCTATTGTGTTTATTTCTATATAAAACTTATAATTACTATAATTTTAAATTTTATAAGTGCACATTTATTTTATTTTTTATGTAATATAGAAAATATTTTAAAATTTTTTATAGGGATCATTTCAACGGTTGGACCGTCGTTCCGACCGGTTCGACTAGCACTCAGTCCAATTTGATCGCTAATCCGATTATGAAAACACTAGATTAAATTATTGAAAATGTTTAAGTTTTGGGTGAAAGAAAAATGTGAATCGCACACATTAAATATATTAATTTTTTTTAAATTTTAAATGTGTTATATATAATGAAGTATAAATAAATAGACGTATCTTTATGAATCGCGTTCTAATATATACTTTATTAAAAATTCGTATCGCCACATTTGTAGTTTGTCGCCCCAGCACCCACAACCCATACTTGTGCAACATAGTTTATTCCTTTTTTAGCATTCAAAGTTATAAACTTATGCAATAAATCTGATAAAAATAAGAATATGGCAAATTTAGTCAAAAACGCCTGAAGCTAGAGATGATATGTTTTATCCACATCATATGAAATGAGAACTCTACTTCTTGCAAAATTGAAAGGCCAACACTTTAAGATTGATTAATGTTGATTTGTACTAGTTTATAACATATTTCATATGTGAAACTGTTTCATATAAATTTTTGTAAAATTAAAAAGGGTTTGACAAAAACCACTAAAAATGCAAACTTTATAAATCTATATCACTATTAAAAACTGATTCAATCATATTAGTATTTTAAAATGCAAAAAAAAAAAAAAATCATACTAGTATTTTAAAATGGACTTAGTCTTATATTAAAAAAATAAAAAGCCTCGTGCAATTAATTCTCAATTATCATTTTCAAATAAATAGTTACTGTATTCTTATGAAATTAAAATTATCAAACCAATATCTTTTAACCCATAAGAAAAAACTAATATTTTTTAATAAAATAATTAATAATACTACCTGTATAAAAAACCTGAGTTTCTACCCATTTTACTGATTAAAAAGAATACATATTCAAAGCTTATGATTTTTTAAACGGTCAAAGCTTATGATTACAATGATCTGCTCCTTTCAAAAAAATAAAAGGAAAAAAGCTCTGCTCTTAAACAAATTCGAGCTAAAATATACTATGGATTCGGCTTCTACTTTAATCACCCTCGGTTGGAATACGATGGTTAGAAATCCATTAACATTTATTCCAGAATTGCAGCGGAAATAATTAGAACCAATTGAATTCTACGTATGCACTGGATTCTCAGGATCCGAAACGCAATCACGAGAATTGGTTCATGGATTGCTTTCATTAATTACAACGTAAATGTCTTTCGAGTCTGTATCAGTATTTGGTATTACTTGTGAGTTGTGAGAATCAGAAATCCCTGTTACTATATTCTCTCTGTGAAAAGACGTAAGTCAGAGAATAAGTCATTGGGCATAATTACAAAGTCCCATATCTTTTCCTTGTAAAGGTTATTTCATAACCTCTCTCATTTATATCCACTACATTTGTGGATTAATTAAATAATAATTAATTAATATTAATTATTATATTAATTATATCTTTCATCTCCCACTCACAGATGAAGTTCGAGCCCTTACATCCGTCTACTTCAACTTTTAGTACCAACATAAAATATATTTTCATACAGACAAATAAATCGTGTGACCCGCGAGAATATGATTTTTCATGCTATATAACGTGTTAATGATATATAACAACTCAACCAGTTTTATATGAAGAATTCAAAACTCGTTATATCCCAAAACTCTTTCAGTTACACAAGTTGACATATTTCTTTCAATCCCTTGAAATTATTAGAGCATATTCAACTCTTTATCAAATCTATGTATTTATAATCAAGTTCTCAGCTCGATTGACCGGTCAATGAACACAATAGAACGTGTTAATAAAGATGTTCTTCCTTTCACACAAAATATCTACAGACTCCCACTATAGCTGCTTTCCTAGACATGTACCGCATTGCTGCATTAATCGTAGCTATTGGTAGCATGCTAAAGTAGCAACACTAAAGTGAAGACTAGAAATCTAGTAGAAAGTCTTAAGGGTACTTCTAAGAGGCTTATCAAAACCTCAAGTGAAGACTAGAAATCTAGTAGAAAGTCTTAAGGGTACTCCTTATGGTCAATTTAGCACATGTGGTATGAAACACATGTCACGATGTTTTAACTTCCCAGGATGGAAGCGTATGTCATTTTATTTATTAGACATCGTGTAAATCACAGTTCAAGTATATCATTGATACTTAACTTGGATTTTCTCTTATATATTGTCTAGGAATCCATTGATTTAGCTTTGTAACAAGTTAAATAGATTTGTGGTAAAATCTATTGCGATTATCTACAATATAATCTCATCTCTGCACATACCTCGATGTCAGAGGCGATTGCTCGTATGAGAGAGCCAATCAACTTGTCGACATACTATTATATCAACAATTTATACAGTTCACAATACATAAATGTCTAGTAACATTAACAACTACTTCGTAGTCCATTCAAATCCATACAAACCCAAGATCTTAAGATGTCTTACACATCTTCTGTAATTAGGTTTGACAACAAATCTGCCAACATCAAGTCAGCAGAAAATTATTCAAGAATCACTCTTTCTTCTTTGTAATGTTTTTAAAAAGACAAACTTTCCATAATACTTGGAATCTTTAGAGTAAGCTTTGGCTGCCTTGATTACTATGATGAATCATAACAGCTCCCACTGGAGTGTTTGATTTCACAATTAATCTTTACAGTTCCCACTGAAGTGTTTGATTTCACAATCAATCTTTACAGCTCCCACTGGAGCGTTTGGTTTCACAATGAATCGATATAACTCACACTGGAGTGTTTGATTCCAGAATGAATCAATAAAACTTCCACTGGAATGCCATATACATCAATGAATTGTTACAACTCTCACTAGAGTGTTTAATTCTCAACGAATCGTTACAATTCCCACTAGAGTGTTTAATTCTTAATGAATCATTAAATATCTCAATTGAATGCTTACTAATTCCAAATATTTCATGAAAATTCTTAACCTGAATTTTCATTTAACTGCAGATGCACATGTTACAAGTTCAATTTAATAATGATCAGTGCTATACAGACTTATTTCATGTTACACCACAAGATTGCTTTCATTATTAAAACAAGAAGGTATAACTAGAATATGATTTACTTGTATCTAAATCATAATTCCAGATAATGTTTGTATACTTCTCTAAGTTTAAATTATCTCCTTGAGATAATAATCTGCAGTACCCTTCAGATACCCTAAGAAACCCACACACTATCTTTTAGTGTCTTATCTCGGATTAACTTATATTTGCTAACCAAACCAACAACTTAACAAATGTCTAGATGTGCGCATAACTTGACACACTCGTGACATTTAATTGAATTTCCTTATGGTACAATTGACATTTTATCTTTGAGTCTTTTGGACATTCATCATAGTTCAGTGACTCGTCCTTTTATAACATGAGAATCAACATGCTTTTATACATTCATTTGAATCGTTTAGAAGTCTTACTACATAAGTCTGCTAAGACTATCCAAGTAACTTCTTTGAACGATCTTTATGAAGCTTTCACCAAAAAATTCTCATTGTTGTTTTTCCAGCTAACAATGTATCAACATATAATCATGGAATTACAGATCTATCTTTGAACCGTTAAACATAAACACAGCGGTCTTTGTCTAACAAAATTAATATGAGACAGTCATAGTATGAAGTCTCAAGTACCACTGTCTTGAGGATTGCTTAAGTTTGTAAACCGACTTCTTCAATTTACAAACATTATCCCCTTCTTTGAATTCTCCATTGAGAAAAAACAGTAACGTCCATTTTTGATGTAATTCTAAACCTATACTTGATACTATAGCCAAAAAGTGAATGAATCGAGGTAAATCCCACAACAAATGAAGAAAGTTTAAATACCCCTTTCTGAGTATAATCTTTCTCTACTAAGTGAGCATTTTAAGATGTGTCCCAATAAAGGATATACAAGTTTCAAAAACTTGAAATGACCTTGTTGACTTTATGTTATCTTCCATTGCTTTGTTTCATTAGTCTCTTGCATAACGAGATAGAACCTCTCGATCGTTTGTAGGTTCATTCTCATTCCCTAAAGACTAATTTTATTTCTAAAAAAATAAAGAAAGTGTATCCCTCAATATCATGATGTCTCTCAGACACATATTTCCTAGAGTATTTTTCAAGATTGAAACTTGTGATACAAATAATTACTCTTATCAAGATCCATCTAATCTTAATGAGTAAACATATATCAAATATCACAAACATTAAGTAAGTCACTCCAACTTGGATCTGACAGAGAGTGATTATTTCAATCATAAAATGGTATAGTATTTCGAATACCTCCTCTACTAGGAAATCTTTTCCAAAAAAAAAATTATTATGTGATTTTATCTCATGTCTTACTCTAAACTTCTTGATCTCTGATCAATTTGTATCTATTAGATTTAGCATAGTATCTTAGAAGTTGCATTTCTAAAATCTTTAGACCCTTGTTGGTCTACAGATACCAAGATTAACAAAAGATCAGGTCTTCAACTTTCTAGAGTTCAGATGAAGTTGACTTAATCAACTATGAATAACTTTATTCAATATGCTGACAATCATAAATAACTCATCTTTCCAAAAAGAGAGTTAAAATTAATTGTCCTATCACGGATCATGTCATATCCAACAACGTTTATTCCTTCTTTCAGTCACACCATTCAGCAATGATGTATAAGGTTTTTGAAAATCGTCGGATTATATAATTTTCATTACATAGTTCCTTGAACTGTATGGATAAACATTCACGTCCTCTATCGGTTCTTAAAACCTTTAAGGTTATGTCATTTTATTCTCAGACCCATTTAGGTAATATGTGAAGCAATCTAATGCTTCATATTTATGAGAAATTTTAGACATATAAAACGTGAAAAATTATCAATTTAACTAATGAAAAAACCAATAAGTTTCATGATTTGCTATTTGACATTCATAAAATTACACTTATCAAAATAATTATTGCAATGAAGAACCACAATGACAGTTTTATCAAATGGTTTTATAATCACTTATGAACAAGACAATATTCACATAACTTGACTTTTAAAGACGAACTCCAAAGTCCTTCTTTCACAAATCGGTCATTCCTGTCCTGCACAATGTGACTAAAGCTAGTATGCTACAATGTCATCATTGACACAAGCATAACTAGAGGAACAAATATTTTATAATCCATGAATTATTATCATAATACTAAAATAATAGTTCTCTTATAGTCCAAAAACCATATAAAACTTAGAATAATTGTCAAGTACCATAATGTCCATTGAATATACTATCACAACCACCTCCAATATAAATTTCAAATCACATTTCAATCATAGAAGAAAGATATAGAGATGAGATCCTTAATGATCTCCAGAGAAAACAAGACATCATACAGTATAAAACATTGACCATTGTCAATCTCAAGTTTGCAAGTCCCTAGACTTCAACTCGAACTTAGTTTCCATATACATTCGTCTCGTCCCACTTGGAACATAATGATGTAAATAAAATGTTCATTCATCATTAGTCAATGGTCTGCGTTTCTTGAATCTATAATCCACAAGGATAAAATTCAGTCAATAAATACACCACCATAGACAATTATGCTAAAACCAAATAATTGCAATGAATTTCTTTGTCCCCCTTGGACTCAAAATATTCATGAGTAAAATGACAAAACTTTCAGGTCATCTAATTTTCAGTTTTGCATATCTCTTCTTCTTATTCTTCTTCACATTAGGATTAATTTGAAGTTTAACTGCAGTATTTTTAATTTTATACTGCTTGTCATTTCCTCCATTCTTTCCAATATGTCTTAAGTTTTGAGTTAGAAGAGTGTCAAGAACTGAATTCAGAAACCAGAACACTTGATGAAGACATGACAGCTCCAAGTACCACATCCTTCAGCTCAACAATAGGAATAGAATAAGCGAAAGTCTATACTTTCATCACGGGACGTGATAACCCTCAAGTGCTCCAATTGTAAGGAAATGACCATATTAGATCTGAATTTGATGTTATTCAGAAAGTGAAGTGCTACCATACTTCTCTATTAGATAGTGCAAAATATCGTAAGTTTTAAGGTTTTGCACACACTCAAGGATCATATTATCTATAACTGAGCTCACCAGTCTGTCATGAGCTAGGAATTTCTCATATTCCAAGCAAATGTAAGTCTTTTGATCCATTTTGATTTGAATCTACATCCCAATCCTAGATCTTCCATAACATGGTAGATAATATTCAATGCATCTTGTTCTCCAGTACATTTAATTAATTATGACGTCACATGTCATAATTATCGTTATTGAGTGTATTCAATTATATTGGCGTTGATAGCTTTTGAAACTATTGTTTGGTTTATTTGAAGTGATTCAATGAGGTAATGTTTATTTATGTATCGATATGTTCAACGTTAAGCTAACAGACATCTGAAAAACTTAATACAAAATTTGATATCGAAAAATAACTTAAAGTTATTAATCATCAATCTCATTAAGTATCCTCATTAATCAGACTTAATTCAAAAATATGAACACAAATAGTTTTAGCTTTTATTCTAATAAACAGCTAAAACTCCCACTTAACAACATGAAACTACATGCTTAATAACATTTATCATTATAAACGTAATAAAGCATAATCATGTTATGAGTTAAGAAAATAACTCAAAGTAGTCAAAAGAATCAAATGGTTACTATAAGCCCAAAATATCAACTACTAAGGTTATTTTAATCTAATCCTATTTCAGCAACACTATCAGGCATTTTTCATGAATAGTTCGAATCTCTTTGAAATTTATGTCTCTTGAAGTACTACATTTAGTACTGTCATTATGGAAGATATGGCAAAAGGATCTAGATGATGATTCATATCCAAGTGCTACTTTAACTCTCAAGTTAAAAACATTAGATTAATGAATCATTATAATGCATAGACATGTCATTCTAACAACTTGTCTACTTGAATCTTTAACTCAATCCACCAATCATTTTCTCATAAAAAGTATCACCATTACTATTAAAATTCCACTTTGACATAATTGAATCCTAGAAAACTACTTTAAGTTTTCTAGGTAATGTCATAGATCATTTTATAACTTTAATTAAAAGACTTCTGAGCTATAAAGTCGGAATTACATTATGTGATAATAATAATAAAGAGTGATTAAACAATTCATCTCCATCAAGCAACTTAAAGTTCCAAAATTGTGTGCTAGTTTTTCATGTGATTCTTTAAAAAAAATTGCACAAAAAAATCTCGAATTTTTAGAACACAAATTGTTCATTAATTCGAGTCATACCTATTAAAATTGAGCAACCGTTTAGACATCCAATGCTTAAATATTTAACACATGAATTATAAAGCTCACGATTACGCAAGAAAAATAATTTTCAAGCATAATAAGCTAATTCACAAGTGAAAATAATTCAACTACGGTTCTCAAATTAATAGCTAAATAAATATTCGAACTTCCTCGGTTCAAATATTAAAAAACTTTATGCAAATTAAGAATCTACATTGAAAAATATGAACATAGAAATTTTTGGAACCAAAATTGGAGTTAAAACGAGCCCGAACAAACCAAAACAAGATTACAAGAGCGAGCAAACGCCGAAAAATATCTCCGATGCCCAAGAAAACTACCCAGACACGTCGGAAAACAGCCTTACGGACCGGAAAAACTAGCAAAGGTGGCCGGAAATGAGGCTACGCGCCTAGACGTGCTGCCAGGAGCCGACACGCGCTCACACCCGCGACCAGGTCTCATCACGCGCCGCAACGAGGTTTCACGCGCTCCCACGGGCCAGTCGTACTTGCCGCGCGTGGGATTCACGCGCCTTCACATTTTTCATCCCTTAGGCGCGTGTTGTACATGCGCCACTGACGTGCAGCCACATGTCGGTCCGGTTTGAGTCGTTTGTCTGTGGTTTGAACCGGGCGGCCGAACCGCTGTTTCGTTCAGTTTGGACCGGGGTTGACCAAGTTTAAATTTTATTTAAGAAATTTGCAATTAGGTCCTTATAGAAGTTCGAATTCTCCAAAGAGGACCTCTTTATTCTCTGAAGCTTTGCGATTAGGTCCCAGAAACATTGAAAACTTCCAAAATTTGTATCTCACTCGTTTCTCAACTAAAATAACGAATAATATACCATTGGAATCATCTTTTAATGTAGATTACACCATTACTAAGAACACATCACAATACACACTGTACTGTTCACAATTCGCGATCAAAGTTCAAGAAATTTTCCAAAAAATAATTTAATTCTCACAAACGGCTTGGCCAAAAATTACGAAACTTTGCAGATATAATCAACACAATATTACGCATCTACAGTAAAATATTCAGCCCCAAATTAGTCCATTTCAGAAAAACACAAATTTTGAAAAAAAATACAGATTCATGTTTTCAAGCGTAAAAACATGTCAATCACACATCATGCTTATATACGTGCAAGAAACATAATCACATACGAGAATCTAATACAATGGCTCTGATACCATTTTTTGGAATACAATGGTTAGAAATCCACTAACTTTTATTCCATAATTGCAACAGAAAGAATTAGAATCAATTGAATTCTACGTATGCACTGGATTCTCAGGATCCGAAACGCAACCACGAGAATTGATTCACGGATTGCTTCCATTATTCACAACGTAAATGCCTTTCGAGTCTGTATCAGTATTTGGTATTACTTGTGAGTTGTGATAATCAGAAATCCTCGTTTCTATATTCTCTCTGTGAAAAGACGTAAGTCAGAGAATAAGTCATTGGCCTAATTACTAAGTCCCGTATCTTTTCCTGATAAAGGTTATTTCATCACCTCTCACATTTCTATCCACTTCATTTGTGAATTAATTAAATAATAATTAATATTAATTATTATATTAATTATATCTCTCACCCTCCATTATTTTTTTCATAAGCTCCCGATTGTTTGCTTTTTAGTATAGCTTGTATCCTGTATGCAGGCCTTAGAGTTTTTATTTCTTTGGTTTATTTTGAACATTAAGATGATCCCTAAATTTATTTTAAACCTCTTATAAGATATAAATTTAAGTAGCTTATAAGTTGTTAAAGTGTTTTGCTAATAAAATTTATAAGTTTTTTGATAATTTAAGAAAAAAAAATTTAATTTTAATTTAATATAAAAAAAAAGAAATTTATATTGAGATGGTCGTGCCTGTCTAGGATCGATCGTTCTGGGTTCGAGCTGGATTCAATTCGATTTGGTTCGAACCGCGATGGGAAGGGATATATAGCTAATAAATATTTTGAAAGATAAGTTGGGATATCCCAATAATTTCTTTTTTTTTTAACTTATAAGCTCTAAAAGCTTATTTTAAAATATTATAAGATGTTAAATATCTTATTTTACCGAATAAATTTAGGAAGCTTATAAGTTACTAGTGTTTGCAAACAAATTACTAGTATATTTAATAGTGATTTAGATTTATGGTAAATATAAGTTATATGTATATAAAGTAAATAAATTAATTGAATTGAGTGTAGGTGTGGGCTTCAAAAATAATTGTAATTAGTGTAAATATATAAATACCATGAGGATAAAATTTAATAAGATTTTTTTTTTTTTTAGGTGTGCAAATTTTTCTAGGACGTCTCAAAAAAAAAAAAAAAGTAGACAAACTTTCAGATATGGAGGGAGTATTATATAAATCCACATGCATTATTAAAGTAGTTTCAACATTTTCCTGGTTATTACTTTAAAGACACATGAACCAAAACTAGTACTCCTTATAATCAATGCTTAATTATTCTGGGCTGGGTTTTATACGCACTAGGTGCATCATGTATTTTATAGTGTATTTTTTAATATTTATAACTTGTTTTATTAAAATTTACAAATATATTTTACGAACACAGATTGTATGTTTTAGTATAAAGAGTTTCAAATTTAAAAAATACACTATGAAGTGCACGGTGCACTTAGTGAACGGGAGAACCGCTTTTAAATAACGGAGACGGCTAAACGTTTATATTTGTATTCTCCAAAACTAACTTATCTCAAACAAACGACGAATGATTTCTTTTTTTATAATTTCAGGGGCCATATTTTTAAAAGATGGGGGCAGGTATCTTTGAAGAATCTGTTTGCAAGTAGGCAGGGCAAATACTTCCAAAGAATTTCTGTAGTGGTAAACCTACATATTCATGGACAAAATACTAAATAAATCAGAAGTTTCAGTATAAGCAACAAAAAGATCACTAATACTTGTATAGTTTTCATGGATGAAGCTGCTTGTGGAAGGCGGGGAGGCTGGATCGCCTTCCCCTTTATAATAGGTAAATATTTCCTCCACTTCATTATATGTATAAATAGTTTAAGATCTAGTGAGTATTTGTTATAAAATTAATCTCGTACTGCACCGTATCACGCAACCAAACAAAATATAAATGAAAACAGTAAAACACGAACCGGGTCAAGGGTAAATCCTTTTCCCCGCAAGACAAAATACGCCCTGGATAGTGCTCACAGGATCGTGCGTAATTGCCCCAAAAGGTAAAACGGTTCACAGTATTAAATCAGTAGCACCACTGAAATAATACTCTCGTCGAACGTATTCGGAGTATGAGCAGAAAGACGGGAAGAAAGTATGTATGCAGAATTGCGGAAGCCTTTTCCGTAGGGTTGGAAAAGTGACTGAAGTGAAATCTGAAGGATCACTATATATAGACGGAACCAACTCACGAGAGGTTGAGGAAATCGTGGGAAGCCCACGAACTTCGTGGTCAGTTAAGACCCACGATTCTAGTGGGGCGGTTTTGACCGCATGAGACCGTTCAGGTTCGGTGAACCTCTAATTCGAATTCAAATTTCGAATTTCGGGATAAGCTTGAATCTGCGCACGGATAAGTCAAGACTCCTGGGCCGACCCAAAACCGGATGGGCCACCCAATTCAGTGAGTCCAAAAATTAATTGGTCCATTTAGAGTTTTTGGGTCTCCAAAAGGATAGATGGGCCCCAAAGCCCACCCAAAGGTTAATTGCCAAGAACCAAGAACCCCGAACCCGGGAAGGACAAGGCGCGCGCGCGCGTGTGTGGTTCATGGTTAGGGTCCTCATGCACCATTTTGGAGAACATGACCATAAACTTCTATTTATACTAGGAAACTTTCCTTCTAGTTTCCAATGTGGGATGAGTGGGAAGACTACACTTGGTCAACACTCACCCACTAATTACTCTCTCACTAGAGCATTAATGTCTCATCTTCTTTAATTAATTTCTCACTCACCGAAATTCGATTTTGAGATATTAAAGATACCACGATCATCTACTCCGCGAGTAGAACAATCTCGTCACGTTTTATTTACAAAAATCAACGTTTTAATTCCTCAATTAATTTGGTCAAACTTGAGTGCTAGAACACTTTCAAAACCAAATTTCCAACAGTATTTGTTAACCAAAAAATATTGAAAAAAAAGTAGGTCTCCGTTGAAACTTGTTCATAGTATGAAATTCATATCACTACACTTATCAACTGATACCATTACACTTATGAATTGAGATCATAGTATTAAATGGTATAGTACTAGTTTATAAAAGTAGTGGTATCACTTTACAAGTATAATGGTATGAGTTTAATACTATGAACAAGTTTTATGAGAGAGTTTGTGTAGAAAAAATGGTAGATATAACATTTGGTGGTTGATGAAATTACAAAATAATTAGTCCAGCTTCTGTGAATTGATCTGATGATTGCGCAAACATGGGATTTTTTTAATTATTTTTTTATGAGAAAAACAGAAACTATGGGTTGCTTAACTCTAGCATCTGGAGGATGGATAGCCAACTTGGTTGTATATCTAATTCAAGAATATAACATTAAGAGCATAAGTGCTGCCAAGATTTTTAATTTTGTTATCGGAAGCTATACCATGTTTCCTATCGTTGGAGCAGTTGTAGCAGAGTCCTATATGGGTTGCTTTTCTGTCATTTTGTTTTCATCAATCATCTCTCTGCTGGTACTACTCACTCTTTGATCACCTCAAAATTACACATTTTCTTAACCAAATTTGAGTAAACTAAATCATTCTGCTTTTTCAGGGCATAATTCTTCTTGTTCTAACAGTGGCAATCAATCACTTGAGGCCTCCGCCTTGTGAAAATGGATCAAATTCTTGTACATATCCATCAAATGTCCAGTTTGCAATCTTGTATCTTGGTCTAGCTCTGGCATCACTTGGGACTGCTGGCACGCGTTTCACCATTGCAACAATGGGAGCCCATCAGTTTGATAACCATAAGCATCAGGGGATTTTCTTCAACTGGTACATCATGTTCACAATCTACTTTGCCACAATTATAAGTTCCACCGTTGTTGTATATGTAGAAGACAATGCTGGTTGGACGTGGGGTTTCATCGCCTGTGTTGTTTCCAATGGCCTTAGGTTTATCGGTTATGTTGTGTGGCGCCCGATTCTACCGCCTTGTTAAGCCTCGTGGAAGCCCGTTCACGAGCTTAGCCCGGGTCATTGTGGCAGCTGCTAGGAAGAAAAGAATGATTCTTTCAGAAAACGTTGAAGATTATTACCATGGTTCACAACAAGATTCCACCAAAACAACACCCAAGAATCCTACACATTTCTTTAGGTTAGATTCGGAATTCAAACTAAATTCGTCCCATAATTTTCCACATTTATTGAAATGGTCCCGTAACTATCAAAATTTTCAATTTAGTCCCATATGTGCTCAATTTGTTTCAATATAGTCCTAGACCGTCGGAGATCGACCAAAAACACTCAAACGACATTGTTTTAGTCATGTGTCTATCACGCGCACCTAATTTATGCTATTAAAACGATGTCGTTTTGGGTGTTTCTGATTGATCTCTAACAGTTTGAGACTAAATTGGAATAAATTGAATACATGTGGGACTAAATTGAAAATATTGAAAGGTATGGAACCATTTCAATAAAGATGAAAAATTATGGGACCAATTTAGTTTAAATCCTGTTAGATTCTGTTACTAATATCCCATTTTGGCCCTTTTTTTATGAATGAATTACCGCAGGTTTCTGAACCGTGCAGCGCTGAAAAGCGAAGGAGATACGATGCAAGATGGTTCCATTTTACGTCCATGGAAAGTATGTACAGTTGAACAAGTAGAAGATCTCAAAAGTCTGATCAAAATATTTCCACTTTGGTCAACATGTTTACTCTTGCGCACCCCATTAGCCATCCAACTAAGCTTAACCGTTATCCAAGCACTAACCATGGATCGTCGTCTCAAATCCCATTTCAAAATCCCTGCTGGTTCCATGTCTGTTTTCTTAATGATCTCCACTTCAATATTCATTTACATCACAAATCGCCTGTTGTTTCCCTTGTGGGAAAAGCTCTCAAAAAGGCCTCTTACACTTCTCCAGCGCATTGGAATTGGACACGCACTTACTATAATTAGCATGGCGATTTCAGCAGTTGTGGAGTCGAAGAGGCTAAAAGTAGCACGCGAAAATCCAAACAGGGATGTAGTTCCAATATCAGCAATGTGGCTAATTCCACAATTGGTTAGAAGCATTTCATTTTACTGGACAAATTGCATTATATTATCAAGAATTTCCAGAGTCTCTTAAGAGCACATCTACTGCAGCTCTTCTTCTGTTTATCGGCATTGCATTTTTTATGAGCAACGCAATTATTAATTTGGTTCGGAGCGTAATAGGATGGCTACCCGATGATATAAATCATGGGAGGGTAGATAACTTATATTGGTTGTGTTGCATATTAGGAGGATTGAATTTCAGTTATTATCTTGTGTGTGCCTCAATGTACAAGTACCAACAAAATTTTGAAAATTCCACAGATGATTAAAAATGAATTCAAACTCAACTATCAAAGACCATTTTTGATAGTACAAGTTTAGAGAGACGCCTTTCATACAACATGCATTGTCTAGCTATGAGAGTCTCCCTACAGAAATCAAGAGATGTTAATAAGGTTGAACTAGAGGATCCAAAATGGGGCATTTATTTGTTTTTAGTAGGATTTTTTTAATAAATAAAATGTCTAGGTGTCACTCTTTTGATGTTTTTCTCATTATTTTATTATGTGCTTTTTTAGAATTATATAAGAAATTTACAAAAAGAAATGTAGAGGATCCTTTTTTTTTTTTCCTTTTGTTTAAGTGATACATGTCTGCACCATTCATTGTCCGTTTTGGTTAGCATTTGGTTTCAAGTATCTAGATTTATACTAAACTTCATAAATATTTTTAAATTACAAATATAATTACCTAAAAAATTATTAATGTAGATAATTTATTTGCCTAGAAAATTATAAATGTGTAGACAATTTTATGTCTACTAAAATTCTAAAAATTCATAAGACAAATCGTAGACAATTCTCAATATTTAAGGATAGAATAATTTTTGTTGAAAAAAATTCTATAAACAATTTATTTTTTTTAGTGTAAATTCAAAACGTACTACTTATAGTGAATGAAAATTTATTGTCCTAATTTGTCAAAATGAAATTTACTGTCCTTAAATTGTTGCCCCAACAATTACAGACCTAAAAAATCATTTTCTAATTTTGTTTAGCTTCTTTCATGACAGTTTTTAATATACTTAAATATTTTCACTAATTAATACTCTCTCCGTCCCAGAAGACTTAGCACACTTACTTTTTGCTCGTGTTTTTGCGTGCGAGTTGTTTATTAATATTTGAAATAATAAAGTGACTTTTAAGGTGGGGTATGATAATCTTACTCCTCCTCTGTCATACGCATTTTTTAAAATTACTTTATCATTTCAAATAGTAATAAAAAACTCGCTCGCTAAAACACGAGTTGAACAGTAACTGTGCAAAGTCTTTCTGGACGAAGGGAGTAATTATCTTAAATTGTGAAACTGGTTTGATTTAATATACTTAAATATTTCCACTATTCTCGTTGCAATTCCAGTATTGAGGGTTGGTTTGATTTATGCTGCATGTATTAGATTGTGGAACTAGTTTAAACATATGAGAGGCAGCAACATGATTTATAGTGTGAATGAATGAATTAATAATCCAATTGAGTGTATGATAGGAATATAAATTGGGGGTTGCCCTGCTTTGGATTAGGGCTGAGTATCCATTGTAGTCATTCAATATACTTTTTTTTATTGTTCAAACACTACAAGAAAATGAAGAATTGTCTACGAAAATGTTCAAATGACTACGAAATTTGTCTACGAAAATTATTTGGTCCTTAAAAGTGAGAATTGTCTACGATTTGCCTACCAATTTTTAGAATAATCTTTGAAAAAAATACCTACAAAAACAATTTCCTAGGTAAACAAATTACCTACGAGCAGTCTACCTACACATTTGTAATTTTCGTAAGCAAACTTATCTACACAAATAATTTCCTAGGCAATTTATATTTCCATAGGCAATTATATTTGTAGTTTTAAAATAGTCTATATAATTAAAAAAAATTGTAGGAAAGTCGTAGGCAAACCTTACTATTTAAGGACGAATTATATTCGTTGGAAATTCGTATGCATATTGGAAAGAAATTGAAAAATTTCCTAGGCAATGCACTATTTTCTTGTAGTGAAAAAATAATAATTATGTTATAATTAATACAGGACATCTCCGCTTGTATCTCCTAATTAATCCAACAGGTTTCATGGCTCCCTTAATCAGCCACATAACTCATAACATTCATTTGCTAAACTAGAATAGTTGATTTATCCAACAAGATATCACCAAATGAAGCTTTGTTTGGTTACTTTATTTATTTATAATTGATTATTTATTTAATATATATCATTGGAATAGTTACCAAACATGTTAATGGTGCTCTAAAAATGTGAAAAATAAGGACCACCAATTCAGAAGGCTCGGATTCTGAAGTTCTTCTAAATAATTTTATGAAATCCAATAATATTGAAACAAGTTCGCTAAAGATCGACCCCGATAGTTAGAAAAGATCGTGATGTTCATATTTTGTTCTAGAAACTATAAAATTTTATTTTTGCCACATATTTCATATTTTTTCATAAATGGATCTACTTATTAAGTTAAAATATTTGTTCAGAAAAGTGATAGTGAAATATTAAGTGAATGACAAAAGAAAAGCCAATATGAGTAAGAAGAGAAGCATGGAGGAAATCAATACAGATCAACCAAAGTCTGCGGAACCAACAATGTTCAACATGACTCCACCGGACGTTCATATAATCACGCGATCAGACAAGGCTTTTCAAAATAATTCCACCACAATCCAACATGCTCAAATGTTATTTAATCACTACAAAGACTAATTAAGAAGCACTTTATCAGATGAGAAGAAAAAAATTGTTGAGTCATACTTAAAAAAAATAAAAGTTCTGATAATGCTATGATGGGTTAACTTAAAAAAAAAACTTTTTGACTCGTCTTCATTTTTTGTAAGTTTTAATTCCAATGTTGTCAAGTCCAAATAATGTCCTCCACTGCCTTGGAATAAAATTTCGTACCTCGACCATCCTTTATTTGATCCCTCAATATTTGTAAAGTTTTTGTCAGGGGTATACAAATAAAGCATTTCACTTTGTCCAATGTCATTCGAATACTTTTACCGACATATTTTGGACGGGAAGACAGTTAAACTTTTATTAACCAACCCATCATAGCATTATCCAGAACTTTTATTTTTAGTTCCAACAACGAAAAAATCTCATTGACTCATCAACTTTTTTCTTCTCATCAGATAAAGTGCTATTTAAAGTTACGAGTCTTCGTAGTGAAGTTCTGTGGTCTGCTTTTCAGCATGTTGGACGGGTTTTCTTATTTTCATCAGTTGTCGATTGCTACGAACGTCCGGTGGAGTCATGTTGAACATTGTTAGTTCCGCAGACTTTGGTTGATCTATATTGATTTCCTCCACACTTCTCTTCTTACTCATATCCGCTTTTCTTTGGTCTTCACTTGATATTTCACTGTCACTTTTTTTGAACAAATATTTTAACTTAATGAGTAGATCCATTTATGAAAAAATATGAAATATGTGGCAAAAATAACTTTTTATAGTTTTTACGAACAAAATATGAACATCACGACCTTTCTTAACTATCAGGGATCTTTAGCAAACTTGTTTCAATATTATTGGACTTCATAAAGTTATTTAGAAGAATTTTAGAATCCGAGCCTTCTGAATTGGTGGTCCTTATTTTCCAAATTATTTAGAGCACCATTAACATGTTTGGTAACTATTCCAATGACATGTATTAAATAAATAATCAACTATAAACAAATAGAGGAACAAAACAAAGCTTCATTTGGTGATATCTTGTTGGATAAATCAACTATTCTAGCTTAGCAAACTGAATGTTACTGTTATGTGGCCTGATTAAGGGAGCCATGAAAACCTGTTGGATTAATTAGGAGACGCCAGTGGGGATGTCTTGTATTAATTATAAGATAATAATTATTTTTTGAACAGCAAAAAAAAGGTATATTATAAATTAAAATATTTTGACTAATTCACCGGAATGTAGTAGGACAAGTAAGAGTCGATCTCAAAGGGAATAGTGAAACTAAATTGAATAATTCGTATATAAGGAATAGGGGGTTAGTTGGTTTATTCTATAACTACTAATAAACAATAAAATAAAACAAAATCAATAAATAAATAAAACGATCTAGTTCTTGGATAGCTTCCCCTTAACAATTCTTCCAACTTAACAATTCTTCCAATTTAATTAGTGATTTTGGTTATCTCAAACCTCTATTTCAAATCTTGCTCCTAAACTAGTGGTACAACCAAACTAATTCGAATTGTTTCTTATTTTTAATTAATTAGAAAGTAAGACCCCTAATTAATTTATTCCAATGAACAACCACAGAAAACCAAAACAATAGAGCAAACTAAACAATGGAAGCGAAAC
Organism: Stenogyne calaminthoides; assembly: GCA_037126765.1. Lineage (NCBI taxonomy): Eukaryota > Viridiplantae > Streptophyta > Magnoliopsida > Lamiales > Lamiaceae > Stenogyne > Stenogyne calaminthoides. Next base: position 26,819,919 of record JBBCBC010000022.1, on the reverse strand, counting down.
ATTCGAACCATATAATCTAGAATTCGTTATCCCTAAAGTGTTCGGTCCTAATTGCTACAATAACACATAAATATAACAACTACGGAATATATTATGTGAATTAATTAGAATTGATAAACAAATAAATTAAGAAGATCAATCCCAATAAATCTATTAATCAAAACATGCAAAGCATATAATCAAATAACGAAAAAAATGAAATAGAGATAAAATAATACCATAATCTCTTAATCAAAAAGCCGAATCATTCAAGTTTTCGCGTCTCCTGAACTAGAATAAAAGGTTAAGCAAATATGGATAAATAAAATTCTCAAAACTCACGTCACTCTCTCCTATCAAAACTGACGTGTTCTTCTCTCCCACACTATGCTTAAATACTACTAGGTTAATTAGAATGATTAATATGGGCTTAATTAGACCCTTCCTCTAAGTCGGTTGATAACGTGGCCTAAAACAATGTTAAAAGCTATTAAATCATGGGCCCAAAATTGGGCCTGCTTTCCGTAAATTCTCCCCGCAATTCACATCTAGCCACGACCTTTCCTTCGAAATCGGCCTAATCATTTGTATCTATTGTATCGTTAGCTCGACTCGTCTCAAACTTCATTAAAAAAATCTCAGAAAATTTTAAAATTTCTATTGTATATATAGATAAACTGTTTGGTAAAATTAAATCGCTCTATTTCATAATCAAGAGAAAAATATCTATATTCAATCGAATGTTAGAAAATGTTGGGAAATAGAACTTTGAATTGTGAATTTAATTTACTACAATTCAAGTAATCTTTCAATTTTTTTAATTATTATTTGTATTCAATCGGATTAATTAATTAATTAAGCATAAGAAGAGAAAAATTACCTACATTCAATCGTATTAATACTAATTTAATAAACGATATAAGTAGAGAAAAATTACCTATATTCAATCAGATTAATACTGATTTAACAAACGATATAAGAAGAAAAAAATTACCTATATTTAAATTGGATTAATACTGATTTAACAAACGATCTTCTTCTTCTTTCTTCGCCTGCTCTAGTGTTTTTCTAGACTGATGAGAACCGCGATCGCAAAACACAAATAATACGCAAAGAACGATAATAATTGTTGCCCCAACTCAGGTTGGCAAGAAACAATTAAGTTTTGACAAAGTTGCCAAGGGTTTTTTATTAATTTTCTAACGTCCAAAATAAATAAGACGTCCTATAGTATTTATAGGACAAAAAGGACTCAAACTATTCTAGAAAGGACCGACTCAATCTAACCAAATCTATCAAATAAAATAAGGACTAAATCTAATAAAATAAAGACCCAACAATATAATAATGACTAAAATATGGACGACACTAATTAATATAAATCTGATACAATCTTTTCTAATCTTGGGACATTATCTTTCATTCCCCAATTCTTGCCTTGCCGCCCACTCTCTTTCATGCGCATGTTTCATCCACTCGGGCCCACTTGGCCCACCCTCATCTTAGCCCGCCTCGCCCAATAGCACTGTTTCTCGGGCTCACGTTCCTTGTTCACATCATAGACCTCTGGCACCGAATTCTACCGTGAATTTTATGCGTGAAGATCCCAACTTTAATATGGGAAAATGTATAGAGATTTTACGGAAGAATAATATATGTGATCACAATCTCATAAATATTTTTCCATAAATATCTCATTATGATATATTTCTAAAGATTTGGAAATCTAATAATTTCTTAATCAGATTTTATTTTCATACAATATCAAACATTAACTAAATTAATAATTTTATATCCAAATAAAATAATTCTACCAAAATATCAGATTCTGCAGCGAGTCCATTATGGAGTCACCAGTTGCACCACACACTTTATAATATATTTTAAAAACATACAATTTATTGCACTGAAACATGCAACTTATTTACATTGAAATGTGCAATTTATATTTATGATATATCAAATACATATATAAAAGTAATATATTATTTTTCAAATTATTATATATTTAATATATAGTAACATACAAATTTTTTTTGTACAGTAACACATTAGTCCATCATATGGTAACATATTTTTTGTAAGATCAATTTAAATCTTCAAAATCTTAGTATTTTAATATCTTCATCTATATAATTTGAATATACGCACCATATTATTAATGTATATACAATAAATATGTTATTGTTCAATTTATATTACTAAACATAACCCCGTGTGCTATCCGAGATTCAAAATAATTTTTATATTATTAATTTTAAATATTTAATTAATTTGATTAATTTAATTACAAACATAATTTTTATATTCTAATATTGTGTGTGCATGGTTTCATTTATTTTTTATTCTAAGTTATTTTCTTCCATTAAAATTAGATGTCATATTCATTATCTCATAGATTAAGATTTGTCATAAAGCACACCATATGAATTGTGGGTGATTCACCTTTAGCAGATAAGATATACACACATATTATATCATTAATATAAATAAACAGATGTATTCTTATCACATTAAACCCTAACTTGACGATTAATTTATCGAGCATTATTTTTTAGGAGATTTTACTATATGTATGTGTAGGGTAAAATGTATTTTTAGGACAATAATTTTGGGGGTTGTGTTTTAAGACAATAATTTTACGGACTTGGAAATATAAGACAATATATTTTAAAATATATGACAATATGTTCTAAAATCTGTAATTGAATGACAGTTGAGCCCGAATAAGCGTAAATGGGTTGTAATATCAAGTGAAATTTGGGCTCGATTGTCCTACAGTTACAGATTTTTAAAACATATTGTCCTATATTTATAAAATTTAAAACATATTTGTCCTGTATTTACAAAATTTAAAATATATTATCCTACATTTCCAAGCCCGTAAAATTATTGTCCTTAAAACACAACCCCCTAAGTTATGTCCTAAAAAAACATTATTCCCTATATTTGTGAATAATGTCTTCATGATTAATAAAAATGTATGAGTAGGCCTCTTGTGAACTATGTTCTTCGAGTGTCACTATTATTTGTATACATTACCATTATTATTCATATACACTATCATTGTTTAAAAAAAATTATATATTTTTTAAAACAATGATAAAAATTAAATTAATTTTAAACAATGTTAGTGAATACGCGTTACAGTAATAGTGTGTATGCATAATAGTGATCGTGCATATTCATAATAGTAATATTGGATCATATAACTGTAGGGTGTGGTTTATATTACAAAAGGTATTAGTCGTGATATCTAAAGGGTATGACTTATTACTACAAAAATGATATTTTGTTACTCGTGATACTGAGGATGTGATATTACTACAAAAAGAATATTTATTACTCGTTATACTAAAGAATATGATTTATACTACAAAAGAGTATTAATCGTGATAACTAAAAGGTCGGATATGGATCCAATCTCACAGTGAATAAGTTTCACGGGGACCGACTCATTATTTAATGTAGTTTCATAAAATTTATTTAAAATATATATTCTTAGTGTATTTTAGAAACACGTAATTTGTTGATTTAAAAAATATACAACTTGCATGTTTCAGTGTAAACAAGTTGTATTTTTTTTTAAATACACTATGAAATGCACGGTGCATCTAATGCACAGGCAGTGCCAGATCTGAGGAGGTGCTGCCCCTGCCACTGCACAGGATCCCACTCAGTCGTGCCCTAGTCGATGAACAATGTGACATTCGAACTTTTCACTATGCATTGACCAATATATATTTCAGACATTGCGTGCATTTTATATTATTTACGTATTAATATTATTTACGTGTTAATATCAGTTATATGTTATTGATGATTTTGAATTATTATATTTATCTTGCATGTAAATTGTTTTAAAGATTGATTTAGTAAATATACTTATACGTGATTAGTGGTGAGAAAATTCTAACATAATTAATTGGGATTTAGCGATAAATGAATGCACATTACAAATTGTTAGTTTGTTATATAAGTTAAGTATAAATAATTTTATGATTAGTTATATTAGTTAAATAAAATTAGAAAATGTATAAATATATTATGTGATATATACGTGTAGGTATACATATCTTCTCAATAAACTAACACATATATGAGTTGCCCATCAAATCATTAACTAAATAACATTAGTATTATTATTATAATAATATTATTAATAGCAGAAAGTAGTAAGGTAAATAAATAAATAAATAAATGAAGCTTACCAAGAAAGCCCCAATAGGCGGGCATGGTGGAATTTGTATATACACATATTCTCTAAGGTAAAAAGAATAGAGTAGGTTTTATGTGAAATATTGCAAACTAGTGTTATGTGCAATATCACACAATTAAGGCAAAAAAGATTAAAATTCGCGGATCAATGGCGGGGCGGGAGGCGAGGGCGGGTAGGGAGGCGCGGGCAGGACGGGTTGGCTATTTAACTATTACATTTCATGCAAGGATATTTTTATCAAAAATTGTTGTAGTCTAATGGTTCTGGTCTATTTTTAGTGTATTTGGTCGCAGGTTCAATTCTTATTGAGCACATAATTTTTATTTTTTTTAAAGTTATTTTTGTGTGTTACTACATGAACAAAAAGTGTTACGCTATGAAGAAAAACGTGTTACCACATGAACAAAACCAGTACAAGAGCGAAAAGAAATCCACAGTCCAAAATTGCAGATTTATAGAACAAATTGATGTGTTACTACATGAACAAAAGAGTGTTACCCTATGAGCAAAAGAATGTTACTACATGAATAAAAACCAGTACAAGCGAGAAAAAAAAATCATCAGTCCAATTTTTTTTTTCAAGTTATATTTGTGTGTTACTACATGAACAAAAGAGTGTTACCCCATGAACAAAAGAGTGTTATCACATGAACAAAACCAGTACAAGCGCGAAAAAAAAATCCGCAGTTCAAAATTATAGATTTAAAGAACAACTTGATATGTTACTACATGAACAAAAGATTGTTACCCTGTGAACAAAAGAGTGTTACTGTATGAACAAAAATCATTACAAACGCGAAAAAAAAATTCAGTCCAAAATTAGAGATTTACAGAAACAGCGTGAAAAGAGTGCAGAAGCATCTGAAAAATTGCGCCAGAAAATCAAGAGAAAAACGAACGGAAGGACCTGCGAATTTGCCATGATGAGAAAAATGAAAAAAGGAAGAATAATATTGAAGAATTTGAATAAGGAAGAGAAAAGAAAAAAGAAAAGAAAGAACAAAAGAAGAGAAGAAAAAACCGCACCATGGTAAAATCTGGAATCGCGAGGAAGAAAAACCTTAGGATCGCGAGGAAGAAGAAAATGGGCAGCGCCGGATTTGAAATGGCTTTGGGCCTGACCCGTAAAAAATAAACATCTCTTCTATGTGGACTAATTGCACATATCACTTATATGCAATATATTGCATACAAGTTTTTTGTGAAAAGAATAAGAGGGCGACAGGAAATGTAAGTGAATAGTGATGTGTATATGTATATACATTAGTTAACCATATTAAAAAATAATAAGTTGGTCTAGGGCCTAGGGTATGCCAAAGGGTGTGGGTAATATGTATATATAGATGATCAGCAGCCTTATTATTAATGCTATTACTAATAATAATAATAAAATGAAATAGAAACTTACCACGAAAGGAATAGCAAGGCGGTGGATATATATATATATATATATATATATAGGCAGTAGCGCGGTGGGAAGAGGAGCAGTGAGAGTGTTTAAGGGTATGTTTGTTTCGTGATTATTCCGGCGAATTTTGAACTTTATAATCTCAAACCCCCATTTATTTAGAGAATTAGAGTAAGGATTTTGAAATCCTATTAATCCTACTCTACCTCATAACTTACTATTACTCTACTTTTTATTCTCTCAATACACTCACATTATCTATTTTTTTATTCTCCCAATACACTCAAAATAATATAATAATATTACATCAATCATCTTTTCCACCATCTCACCCTATAAAATCCCATAACAAACATATATCTTAATTGTTCATCAAGATTTTGAAATCCTAGGACTTCAAAGTCCGAATTTCTCACGCCCACTGTAAGCCCGAAACGAACATACCTTAAGGGTGCATTTGTTTTGGGACTCACACGGATGGACTTAGGACTTTGCGCTCCCTGTCTCATACGAGTTTTAGATTTAGAATCTAGTTTTCAAATCCCACATTCAATCCACACCTACAAATACCTATAAAATCTATTATTATTCTTCTCAATACATCACATTTTATACAATTTATTATTCTTCTTAATATAATATAATAATACAATATCAGCATTGATTTGACATAAAGTTAAATCTCACCCTACTCAAATCCCTAAACAAACACATACATTTACTATTCATCAAGGATTCTAAATCTCTGGATTTTAAAACCTTGACTTGCTCCGCACACTTAAATCCCAAAATAAACGCACCCTAAGGGCTTTGGAGAAACAGGTATGGATTTTATCATGTGAATTATTTATGAGATTGCAAAGTAAGGTTGAACAGTTTTTATGTTGTTATTAGCTTCGAAAACAAACCCTTAAACAAGTTTATAAGTATAAATGTAAGGGGATTGTATTACTATTTAATTAGTTAATAATTTAGAGTGATATTTACAGTTTATCATTTTGATTGGATAGAGGAAGACGATAAGAAGGTTTAAGAGTTCGAGATATCGATATTTTGTGGATTCGAGGTAAGTAGAAATTTATTTGCAACTACAATGCATAAATTGTTGGAATTATACTGGAAAACATGTTTTTACTTTGTATAATCAAACTGGATTTCTGTCTTATTTACTGAAATAAATTATTTATCACTGATGCTTTAAATATCATTGAATGTTACATATATTTACTGCATAACTGTTCAATAAATTGTACGTGTTACATTGTAGTTATTTTAGTGATACCAGATCACAGAAGATTAAATTAATAGTTCCTTGTAATCAAAAGTACACCATTCACGACCTAGATGGAAATGAACAATCCATCGTGAAAGGTTGAAGGTGTAATCATATTGGCTTGTCTTGACCAAGAGATTACACTAGTGCATGACTGATGCACTGAATAGGACTTACAGGAGGACAAATTCTTCAGCACTGAACTAGGAAGAATTAGACCTTAGTGGTTCGTTATTTCTTAATCTTCATCCCTTGAATAGGATCGCGTGTGGTTAGTAATTATTGCTTTGACTTATTACGGGTAGAGAATCAACGAGATTCAATACTTTATATCTTGGGCAATATTATTGGTCACATGCGATTGCTAAGATTTAATACGAAGAATCGTGTGCAAGTACGCTTGTTCGATTTACCCCCTTGGGAGGTTCATAAGATTTATCATACCAAATCTTGCAAGTGGAACTAGTTTCCGGTATGGATAATAATGTTGAACCGTTCTTTAACCAAGGATAAAAGATATTAATTAATGGAAAGCTATTTCAGTGGCTTGAATTAATTAATGGACTAGATAATCTTAAACACGGGAAATAATAATCGGGAGTCATATTAACAGTAATATGGGTTAAGATGATAGTGCAATATTAATTATGTGGTGGGATTAATTAATATTTATGGGCTTGAATAATATTGTGGCTCAATATTAGATATTCAAAGTCCATTAGAAGGTCCAATCTTAATTCTCCTAAAGGCCCCTCAAGTAGCCCAAACATAATGTCCAGTAACTGAAAAATGTGTTTAAAATAAAATAAATTATTGTTGCCTAATTTTCCTAAAAGTTTCGAAAATAATAAATAAAAGAGGGAGAAAGATTTTCTTTGAATTTTGTTATGGAATGTAGATAAGTATTCTTGGAATACAAGATTATCTCATTAAATTCAAGAAATCTCCCACTTGGTTATTTATTAAGCATATTTCAAAATTTATGAATAAATAAGGAGAGGAAAGATTTTCTTGATTTTCTTGAAAATATATTATGGAAGATATGTATTCTTGGAATACAAGAATATCTCATAAATTCAAGAAGATCCAAATCTTGGATTCCTACTCCTTATTTTTCGAAAAATACCATAACAAGAGGAGTTGGGATTTTTGTGGAATATTTAATTATGGAGAAAAGAATATATGAGATATATTCAAGATTTCTTGGAGATCAAGAAAAAGATTTTACCATCTTTATTTTCACCTAAAATTTCGACCAACCCCTCATTATAAATAGGGGATGAATGTTTCATCCCCAAGGGAACACGAAAATTGGTTTTTCGGAAAAATATCAGCGTCGATAAAATATCAAATATTTTGAAACGTCGACAGATTGTGTATTTTCGAAAAAACTCAATTGTGAGTGCGCAATTTCATGTGTTGGAAAAATTAGAAATCCACAAAGGTGGTGCAACATAATTTTATTTTTCTTTTTGTTAAATTGTTCACGAGTTCCTTCCACCGGATTGTTGAACAAGGGCAAGGGAATACTTGAGAAGGCTTTTTGGTGTGTTCGTGTGAACGGGATCCATCTTCTCAACGGTTGTCACTCCGAGAGGTTAGTTCACATAAACCCGTAGCAATTCCGCATGCGTATGATTTACGTGAACTGTTTATATGCATGATTTGTTGTTGAATTATTATTTGAATTAATATAGGATTAATTCATGCTAGTAATAATTGTTAGAATTAAATTTGTATTTAAATATTCATCCCGAATAGATCCGGGCAATTAATTCCCCAACATAAATATAGTATTATGTGACTAATTTATATGTAATTGACAGTATGTGGATTTACGTGAATTGTGAGATATCTTGTGTTTCATTATGCATATCATGCATTATCATGAGATGAGATTTGATCAGATGGTGTGTTTGTTGGCCACTGACTATACACCGAGGGCGGAAGGGGCGACCTAGGGTAAGGCGATCATGGAGACCCTGGCGTGGGCCACCCAGAGTAGGCCACCGTCTTATGTGATTATGCTAAAGGGGCGACCTGGGGATAAGGCGACCAGGGAGACCCTGGCATGGGCCACCCAGAGTAGGCCTCCATTTTATGTGATTATGCGGGAAAGGGTGACCTGGGAATAAGGCGATCGGGGAGAACCTAGCATGGGCTACCCAGAGTGGGCCGCCGTCTTATGTACTATGTTGTTGGACCACCTAGGAGTAAGGCGACCAGTGAGCTCCTTACGTGGGCTACCTAGTGTGGGTCATTTGGCAACCTGAGAGTACCAATGAGCTCCTAGCGTAGGCTACTCAGTGTTTGTCAAAGTGTTTGCCATTTGGTTATATATGTTATGAGCTCATGCCGGTGTATAATAATGAGTGAGGGACCCTGCGAGTGTTGCATAAATAAATTGGTGATTTCAATACAGAGTGCATATAATTTCTGCTTACTGAGATTTATATGTCTCACCTAGTTTATGCATTGTAGGTAATTCTAATTAGATGTGACGAGCTGGCCTTACTAGACAAGCTGTGGAGTTTTTGCAGGTTTTGAGTGGTTGTGTACATAGATGACAACCTGTTGGGCATACCGTGGCTTATTGTGTTTTCATTGTCATATGTTGTCGCTTTTGGGATATGTTTTATCTTAGGTCATGTTATTAGGGTTTGTACGTACTAGTATGTGTTGGCTTGGAGTTTAACTGTGAATTGTTAGGGTGTTGACTTGAAGTTTTATTGTGAGTCGTTATTGTGTTGGCCTGGGACTTGAGTTTGGGTGACTGGTTTATTGATATTTGTTTTTTATATATATATATATAGAGAGAGAGAGAGAGTTTTGATAAGAAGCCCAATATTAGGCTCCATATCAAAATTAATATACAGTTTTAATATGGAGCCTAATAGCTTATGTGGCATTCCTAAACTAAACCCTAAACTGTGAACCTTAGACCCTAAACCATTAACCATTCAGGTCGGGTGAACCATGAACCGCTTGGGTTGGGTTCGGGTCGGGTTGAGTTGGGTTCGGACCGGGTAAAAAAACTATTAGGCTCCATAAGGAGCCCAATATTAGGCTCCATATCAAAATTAATATACAGTTTTGATATGGAGCCTAATATTGGGCTCCTTATGGAGTTTAATAGCTTATGTGGCATTCCTAAACTAAATCCTAAACTATGAACCATAAACCCTAAACCATTAACCATTCAGGTCGGATGAACTATGAACCGTTTGGGTTGGGTTCGGGTCGGGTTGAGTTGGGTTCGGACCAAGTAAAAAAATTATTAGGCTCCATATCAAAATTATATGTATATACACTTATATATATTAATGCGAACAAGTTATGTTGGACATGAAATCAAGTTATATTAGTGTGTGAGATGATGTTGATGTCGTAATGTTCGAAAATATATATATATATATATATATATATATATATATAACAAGGTTACATGTTGAATTATATTTATATTTAGATAATGTTGAGTTAAATAAGGGTGGTCGTGACAAACAACATCTCAATGCCTATCTGAAACGACGTCCTCGAGGACCTGTCGAATCACATGCGAGTTTAGGGCCGCCGCAAATGCAAGAAATCCAGCCTGAGAGGCAGGCTCGACTTCACGCGCAAACTCATCGCCAAGCTCCTCAAATTGTGGCCCATCGAGCTCCTTATTTGAGGCAGAATGGGTTCTCCCATATAATTAGGGTTCGATCATTTTTTAATAGATGACAGTAATTTTAATTATATATTTAAAAGTGTTACAATTTTTAAATTATTAATAAAGATATATATATATATGTGTGTGTGTGTGTGTGTTATTTTTTCACTAAAGGGATAACTTCGTCATTTTATAAATATTAATTTAATTTATTAGTATCCAACAGTAATCAAAGGGTTTCCTAGCTTCAGGAAGGGCGAAGTCGTTCCTCTCTATAGAAGATCCCATTTTAGATTGTCTTTTAATGTTTTGTGTGTTCTCGTGACATTTCTTACAATATTTTTAAAAATATTTACCAAAAATAAAATAAAATTAAATGTAAACGAATTTAGGGCCTAATTGGTTGGGGGTAATGGAAGTGGGTAATGGGTATCACTTCTATTGATGTTGTTTAGTAGTTTTGATAAACAAGTAATGAAAATGGAAGTAAGTAAGGGCGCATTTGTTTTCGGCTTGAGGTGGATGGGGGCAAATCTGGATGGAAAAAAAGTTGGATGCGGCAAATCCTATGAATAGTAATTTGTGTTTGTTTTGTGTTGACTGTGGTAGGGGTGGATGAGACTTTATGTCAAATCAATACTTTTTAATTATGATGATGTATTATTTTATTATTGTTAGTCTGTGTGGTAATGATTATGAGAAAAAAAAATATAAGAAAAGTAGGAGCGAGAGGATTGATTTTGTGGACCCCACATTCACCTCATTTTTACCTATTTTTCTCCAAAAAAAAATATTTTCTCTCTCCATCCATTTCATTGATTTTAAACACTAACTTTCATCCATCCAAGCAGTGATTTTAAACACCAACTTTCATCCATCCAATAGTTAAATTCTCATTGGATGGATCATTGTGGATGCTCTAATGAATTGTTGTAAAAAAAAGTATAAAAGAGAATGAGGTGATGCATGAAAAGTAATGATGTGATAATTTTAGGGTATAGATGTATAATAAAGGTGGATGTATATTTGGATGGAGGATTGGATGTGCAAATCCAAAAAGTGGCCGGGAGGGGGGAAGCACATCCCCCATCCGGACCTCCCCAGTAGAAAACAAACATGCCCTAATGTCGTGTTTCTATTTTTTACGTTTCTTTCTGGGCTCGCAACTGATTCAATTAGCGGAATACTTCGGCCCAACAACTTGAGTTAAATAATTAATACGGCCCAAAATTAATTGGCCCAGTTGGAGAAATATTCATGTCGTTGGATGATCACACGGATCGACGGCTGAGAAGGAGTATGGAGGATTGTCTGACACAATCCGTTACGAGAGTGCGCGAGATATAGCAGGGAATAATCAGAGGGACCAGGTGTGAGTTGTATGAGGTAATCCTCTCATTTTTACGCTTCGTTTTCCGTACCATAATCCGCCATTGACGTTCTACTATTTCTTGCAGAATGGATGAATTCCTTGTTGAATCGAGCGTACCTGAGAGTGAATGTTATTAGATCATATATGTGAGTGAATCCATACTTATATTCTACCTGAATGAGCGAACCCATATTAATTATCTTCTTCTCCAGGTGGCCGGAGTAATGGTGGAGATTCGATGCAGCGTGTCCAGTGTTATTTTGCTTTCTTCATTTGTTAGTTTCTTGTGTTAATCAAGCCTCCCCTGTTATTTATCTTGAGCTTAGTCCATATTAGTAATTGCAATTAAGGTGATACTTATTGGTTTGCGAACATTACTTAGAGATTTGCTAAGTGGTATCTAGAGCCAATTCGCTGCTCACTCATGGCGGAAGCGGTACAGGGTGTGCAAACCCGATTAAAAGATCTCTACGAGTCTATTAGGAAACATGATGATGTGTTCGCGGAAAATGATGAACGATTGAAAGTCGTAGATCACAAAATCCAGAAACTAATTCAGAGGGTGAAGCCATCGTCGTACCTGAAAGGGTGTTGGAGAAGCGTAAAGTGAAAAAACGCAACCGCACGGTGGAGCAGGTCTTGGTGCAATGGAACAGTAGCCCGCCGGAAAACGCCACATGGGAGGATGCCGAAGTCATTCGTACTAGGTATCCGAATCTGTTGACTTGAGGACAAGTCAAAAGTTGGGGGATGCATTGTCGTGTTTCTATTTTTTACGTTTCTTTCCGGGCTCGCAACTAATTCAATTAGCGGAATACTTCGGCCCAACAACTTGAGTTAAATAATTAATACGCCCAAGATGAATTGGCCCATTTGGATAAATATTCATGTCGTTGGATGATCACACGGATCGACGGTTGAGAAGGAGTATGGAGGATTGTTTGACACAATCTGTTGCGAAAGTGCGCGAGATATAGCAGGGAATAATCAGAGGGACCAGGTGTGAGTTGTTAGTGTTAGTGTCCTAGAGACAATCTTTTGTAAGGACATAATACTCAGATAATATTCAGTATTGGTTTAATATTATTATTTATTTAATATTAAATGTATGGCGTTACACTCATTAGAATATTATGTTTGATTGTTTGCATTTATTCTTATATGTGTTCCCTTGAGTCACTGTTGTCATTGAGTGAGTGAGAACTCAGATGACTTAAGCATGATTCTTAAATAGCCCCAATTGAGGATCATCAAGAAAGGGATATTGATGATGCAATGGAGATTGGTGTGCGATCTGCATTATACTCTTAGAGAGTGTAGTAAGATCTCACTTACTATGAGATACTAGGTATCTCATGATGGATGCACAAATACCTTAGAGGGTATTGGTATACTCATCCGAGTAACCGTTTGATATGGTTCCACTATATGTGTCTACGGGTGTCTCGGTTAGTGGGAGCGATGCGATACTCCTTTGACTTGAGGTCAATACACACGACATGTATGGAGTGATGTGTTAGTGTTAGTGTCCTAGAGACAATCTATTGTAAGGACATAATACTCGATGATATTCAGTTTGATTTAATATTATAGTTCATTTAATATTAATGTATGGCAATACACTTGTTTGAATATTATGTTTGATTGTTTGCATTTATTCATGCAAGTGTTCCCATGAGTCATTGATGTCATTGAGGTTGTGAGAACTCAGATGACTTAAGCATGATTCTCAAATAGCCCCGATCAAGGATCATCAAGAATGGGATATTGATGATGCAATGAAGATTGGTGTGCGATCTGCATCATACTCTTAGAGAGTGTAGTAAGATCTCACTTACTACGAGATACTAGGTATCTCATGATGGATGCACAAATACCTTAGAGGGTATTGGTATACCCATCCGAGAAACCGTTTGATGTAGTTTCACTATATGTGTTTACGGGTGTCTCGGTTAGTGGGAGCGATGCAATACTCCTTTGACTTGAGGTCAATACGCACGACATGTGTGGGATGATGAACTTTGACCATGATCGACACTTGCACCCGTCTATGGGTAGATATGGCTTGGATTGGGTTCATCACGAAGTGCATGTGCGTGGTAGTTGAGTCAAGAATAGGAGTCATTCCTCAAAGTGGTTTTAGCGAGAATACTCATCTTCTCATCATAATTGGATCAAAGTCATCGACCGATGCACGTCAACTTAGACTTTGTGGCTAAGTGTGACATACATGATCAATTAGTGATTGGAGATAAATTGATTAAGTTATTTGAATAGACACTTCATCATGTTCAAGACTTAATCAGAGTATTCGTGAATGAAATGAGGAAATCGTAATAGCCCATGTTTCAGTTACAGGTAGTTGCACATTTCCTCGCAACGTACCTCATATATTGAGAATGTCTGATTTATTGTCTAGGGTTCAATTAAGACCGTTAGTTTGACTAATCGCTCGATATATGAGGGCCTATGGGTCACACAACAAGTAACGGTTGTTTACTAATTATAGTTGGTTGATTAAATGTTAAATTAGATTTAATATTTAATTTATGGAGAAATAATTAATAATAGATTAATTTGGAATTAATTATTATTAATATTTAATTAAATTGGATTTAATTAAATAAGAATTCCCAATATTGTAGGATTTAATATATATGGAAACAAATCGTAGAGATTTGTCATATATGGAATTTAAATCCGTAGAGATTTATATGTGGGAAATAAATCTAAGAGATTTATTTAAATAAAGATTAGGGATTTTATTTCCTAATTAGGTTAGCTTGAGACTTAAGTTAATCATCTCCTATATATATGAGCTCTTGGGAATTCATAATACGTGGATTCATATTTCTCCATAAAATCTCTAAGTTAGAATTTTACTAACAAATTCATCTCGGGGATTCAACGCTGGCAGATCTGTGTGAGTTAGTAAACGACTGTTACGTGGATACCATAGTTGAGGAATCCGTGTACGAATTACTGTAAGAATTCTGTTTACGTTTACTTGTATTTAATTATGCAATTAACTGTTCGTTGTTGGTGAACTTTAATTTCCGCTGCGCATGTATTACGTGTTTACGTGCTTCTAAATTCCAACAGAGTTAGTAAACGACTGTTACGTGGATACCATAGTTGAGGAATCCGTGTACGAATTACTGTAAGAATTCTGTTTACGTTTACTTGTATTTAATTATGCAATTAACTGTTCGTTGTTGGTGAACTTTAATTTTCGTTGCGCATGTATTACGTGTTTACGTGCTTCTAAATTTCAACAGTGGTATCAGAGTTCAGGCTCTTGATTTAATTGCATTATTTGGTTTGATTTATTAGAAGAATTTTTTTTTAATAAATCGGTGCGGCTGATAATTAAATCAACCGCACCATGTGTATGTTTGTTTGGCTTTGGGGTATTAATTTTTGGTTAATTAAAAACCCCACACACGTCTTTCCCTTTTGTCACTCTCGCTCGTCTCCTTTGCCCCTATTAGGGTTTTCTGGGAAAACCCATCCGCCACCACCGCCTCGCTCCGGTTCCGTCCTTCTTCCCTGCGAGCATCCGTGCCCGCGATTGAGTCAGCGGCGAAGCCGCGTGACTCGAGCTGGGCTCGCGATGCCGCGTCGATCCGATTACAAGAGGATTGGATCCGTGAAGGCGCGGACTGAATCGCTCCCCTCTCGCACGGCGGCATTGCCCGGTGAGTCTCGATGTAGACGACGTCGTTCTCGTTTCGTTTGACGAATCAATTGGGCGAAGCCCCTACTCCGAATGAACCTCGCAACGGCGCGCCACAGCGAGGGTGCGGCGCTGCGTATTTTGAGTCGTTTCGCTCGCCAGTCTGTTCGACTCGCCTCGATTCGCAACTCCGATGTCATTTTTGCCGTCCCGTGTTCGATCTGCAACTCACGTCCCGATTTGATTTGAAACGATGAGTGTTGGTTCTGTGAACGTTTGAGTGAAGCAATGAGTCGCCCACGCGCGCACAGCGGCGGCGGTGACTCACCTGCTTGCACCGATGCTTGTCCCTGTTTGCGCGGTGACTCGCCTGCTTGTTGCCTGTTTCAGTTCTATGCAGTTTGGGTTTTGCGATTTTGTGTTTCCCTTTCTGGATTAGTTGGACTGATTTGGATTGTATTGTGAAGCCGATTTCTGAAACTAATTGTTCATATAATTAATTGGATTAATTCTGATGAAAACTAAGGTTGGATTTTGATTTCGGTTGTCCCGATAATGAGACGGTTTGTGGGCGATGATGAGGGAGGGGTTGTTGGCAAATTGGATTTCGAGCAAGCCCCTCCGTGCAATTTTGAAAATTTGCACATGAGCCCCTGACAAAATAAAATAAATCTGTTTTAAATTTAATTGGATTAAATTTAAAATGAGTTGTAATAAAAGTTGGACTTTTATTTTAAATAATTGGATTAATTATTGAAATTTAATAATTTTAAAATTGAATTTAAAATTGGATTTTAAAATTCGTTTTAAAAGAATTATTAAATTTCACTAAAACGTATTAGTTGGACTAATGAAGGACTTAATTAATTGGATTAATTAAGAGTTAAAATTAATAATGAATTTAATTATTAAAACTTGATTTTAAAATTGGATTTTAAAATTATGGTGTAAAGAATTAAACGAGTTATTAATTCTCACTTGGTTAACATGTTTTATATTCTGTTAACGTCTTTTACGTCCGCATTATAATTGTTTGGGTAGGCGGCGCCCAATAATTGCTCAAATGTGATATAGATTAACATGTTGGATCTCGATTAAGCAATTAATACCCTGCATTTAAAAGATCCTCACTTAAATATGATTTTTCATTAAATTGAATGATGTCTTCCATCAAAATTAATAGTAAACCGGAGATTTCTTTCCAATGAGTATTTAAGGCCCAAGTCTTTTGCTCGGATTTACATCTAACTGGACTATTATAGGGACACATTGTGTCACCGCTTGGTGGATGTAAATCAATCTGACTCTGTTTCACCAGCCCAAGCAGGGAAACGAGGGTCATGGGGCATCTGATTGAACTAGGTTCAATCAACTAGGAGTTGCAAATTTTGCAATTAGTTTGGAGACCTACCAGTTATGCTATTGCAGTAATCAGCCCAAGCAGATATTGTAATAGTAGGAATGTGGATCCTAGTCCATTACAATTTATATCTAATATAAATTCGTACTCTTCCGATGAGGTCGTTGAGTATGTGAAAATAATGGAGACAAAATAAACACAAAAGAAAGGCCATGTTTATTTTGATTGCTGAGTATTGATCATAGGAATTATGTGTTTAATTCTCATTTTATTTTATTTCTCTTGGTTAGTTGAAATATATAACTGTTATTGAGATGTGTTTTGGAAACAAACAAAATTGGCTAGGCCAAATTTTCTGGACTGGCACCGAAACATGTGTTTGGTGCTAAGGCAAGAAAAGATTGAGTACGTGTTGGACACGCCTATCCCAGTTACCCTTAAAGTTGGTATTCTGAGGCTGCCACGTTTGACGTAGCACCTCAGAAGAAGCATCAAGAGGATGCTTCCCAGACTTAGTATGTGATGTTGCTCAGCATGACTCCCGATGTACATAGGCAACATGAGAAAATTGGGTCCCTTCTTAGTGCTCAAGCATCTGAAGGATCTCTTTGATTCTGAATCTCATTATGAGATTTATGAAGTGATGAGAGATCTGTTCAAATGCCGGTTAGCTAAAGGAGAGAAGATTTTACCTCATGTGCTTAAGATGATAGGGTTAATTGAAAAACTTGGTAATTTAGGCTTTGAGCTAAAAGACCAACATTTTTCATTTATGATATCCTCTAGTCGCTCTCGGATTCATATTTTAGCTTCATTGTGAACTACAATATGAATAAGACGGATGCGATCATGCCTAAACTTCACAACGTGCTCAAGACTTTTGAGTTCACTATCACTGAGATGGTGTTCAAAAGAAGGAGCGGGTAAACAAGGATGTGTGCCTCTACTGTAAGTAGGAGAGGGCACTGGAAGAAGGACTATAAGGTTTTGGTTGCTGAAAAGAAGACACTAGGTGCTTCTAGCACTAGAACATGTATGTTTGTTATTAAGATAAACATGTCCACTAATAGCGTTAACTGCTTGGTATTGGATACTGGATTTAGCTCTCACATTTGCACTAATGTGAAAGGGCTCATGTGTCATAGGGCAGTTAGGGCGGGTGAAGTCGTCTTACACGTGGGAACGGAGCAACAGTTGCTCCTGAACGTGTGGGGACTTATGTGTTAGACTTACCCTTCGGTTTTAGATTAGAACTTAATGATAGTCATCTAGTTCTTTCTATTACTCGCAACATGTAATTGTTGCATTATGGATATGATGTTCTTAATATACAAAATAAAAGACTCAAACTTAGTAATCATAAAAACCCGACTTACTTATGGCATTGTAGAATTTGATCATGTAAACGAGAAAAGAATTGCAAGGTTAAGAAAGCTAGACCACTCAACCCCATTCAACTTTGAGTCTTATGGTAATTTTGAATCTTATCTCATGGGCAAGATGATCAACAGACCATTTTTTGGGAAAGGGGTGCATGCCAAAGAAGTTCTAGAGTTGATCTACAACGATGTTTGTGGACCATTGCCCACTCTAGCTAGGGGTCACTTCGGCTACTTCATCACTTTTTCTAATGATTTCTCTAGATACGGATACGTGTATCTCATTAAACACAAATCTGGATCTTTTGAGAAATTCAAAGAGTTTTAGGCTGAAGTAGAGAAGCAACTTGGTAAGAGTATCAAGACTCTTCGATCGGATCGAGGAGGTGAATACCTTAGCTATAAATTCACTGATTACTTGAAGTTACATGGAATCCATTTAAAATGGACTCCTCCCGGAACACCTCAGATGGACGGTGTGTTCGAGAGGAGAAACCAAACCCTGTTAGACATGGTGAGGTCCATGATGAGCTTCTCCTATCTTCCAACATTCTTATGGGATACGCGTTACAAACCTCAATTTACATTCTGAATAGGATTCCATCTAAATCGGTTGAGCATACACCATATGAACCATGGTGTGACAAGAAGCCAACTTTTACACATATTAACCATGGGGTTGCCCCATGATTGTGAAAAGGATGCTTACCGACAAGTTGGAATCCAAAGGTGAAAATGGTTACTTTGTGGGATATCCTAAGGAAACTAAAGGATATTACTTCTATTTACCTGAGAAATAATCAGTGATTGTTTCTAGGCAGACCAAGTTCCTCAAGAAAGACTATGTCTTTAAGGAACAAGGTCGTAAGTTGATAGAACTTGAAGAAATTCAAGAACCACAAATTAACAAAGAGACTAATATATTGTCAAAGCAACATGACAAAGAATCAGTGGGAGCATTCAGCAACTTTCACAGTGGGAGTCTTTCACTAGGTGATCGTCTTTCAGCCAGTGGGAGTGTAATTAGAGTAGGTTTGCTAGTGCAAGAACCTCCAAGTGGGCTGAATGAGAACAACATAGTTCAAACTCCCGCCCAAGAGGCATCTGAAAGTGTAGCTCTTGAGGACTCTTCGGACATTGATGAAATCGATGCACCACAAATTTTTTCACGATCAGAATGTACAGCCTGCACAACCATAGCTTCGTAAGTATTTTAGGAATTGTAATCCGCCCATTAGATACAGTTACCTCTTGGAGGAACTAATTAATGTGGACATACCTGATAAGGACGATCCTAATACTTACTCTGAAGCAATATTAGATATTGATTCAGGGAAGTGGCATGAAGCCATGAAATTTGAGATGGACTCGATGTACACCAATCAAGTCTAGGACTTGGTTGAGTTGCCTAAAGGGGTTAGACCCACATGTTGCGATTGGGTCTTCATGCAAAAGACAAATGCAAATGGCAAAGTACAAACCTACAAAGCTAGGTTGGTGGCGAAGGGTTATAGTCAACGCGAAGGCATTGACTATGATGAGACCTTCTCACCAGTTGCAAAGATCAAGTCCATTTGAATTTTACTTGCGATAGCAGCACACTGTGATTATGAGATTTGATAGATGGATGTCAAAACAGCTTTCCTCAACGGAAACATTGATAAGGAAGTGTTTATGACTTAACCGGAAGGTTTCACATCTAAGTCAAATTCTGATCTAGTATGCAAGCTAAAGATATCCATTTATGGATTGAAGCAAGCTACTAGGAGTTGGAATATCCGAATTTGATGAGGCTATCATGTCTTTTGACTTCATCAGAAATTCGGAAGATCCTTATGTTTATTGTAAACACAACGGGAAGAATATTGTTTTCATAATTGTGTATGTCAATGACACATTGATTTTGAGAAACAATATCCCGTTAATGCAGTCCGTTGAAGATTAAAGACCTTCATGGTGAAGGATCTTTGTGAAGCCTGCTACATCTTAGGAATAGATCCAAGAGGATGTTGAGGCTGTCACAGTCCACCTATGTAGACAAGTTGATGAAGTGTTTTGCGATGGAGAACTCTAAGAGAGGGTCTCTATCGGCAAATCATGGGATAAAGCTATCAAAGAAGGATTGTCCTTTCTGTTGAAAGCTAATATCAAGCACATGAAAGATGTCTCATATGCATATGCAATTGGGTCATTCATGTACGCCATGACTTGCACGAGGCCAAACGTGGCCTACGCTATCAATATCACTGGTAAATACCAGAAGAATCCGGGTGAGTCTCACTGGATTGCTGTCAAGACCATTCTGAAGTATCTTAGACGAACTAAAGAATGTTTCCTTGTCTATAGTGGACAGTCAGAACTAGTAGTGACTGGTTAAGCTGACACAAGTTTCCAATCCGACTGTAATGATTACAAACCACAGTCAGGTTACGTTTCACTCTCAATAATGAGGAGGTCGGTTGGAATAGTTCCAAGCAAAAGGACCGCAGATTCAACAACCGAAGTTGAGTACATTGCTGTATCAGAAGCCTCAAGAAGGTTGTCTGGATTTTATAGTTCTTAAGAGAACTAGGGGTAGTTCCGAGTGCCAGTTGTCTAATAAAATTTTTATTGAGACAACGCTGGTGCGATTGCGCAAGAAAAGGAACCGAGATCAACAAGTATAAACGAGCATGTACCCAGACTTATCATTTGATCCTAGAGATCATAAGGATAGGAGAAATAGAATTTAAATGTATTCCCACATATTTAAATTTGGCAGACCCTTTCACCAAAACACTGAGTGTTCATGTACACACTAGACATTTGATGGTCCAGGGGTAGGGGTGGGCGTTCGGTCGGTTCGGTCAGTTTGGGACTGTTTTTTGACCGAACCGAATAAACCGAATTATGCAAGTTTAAACCAAAAACCGAACCAAAGTTGTGAGTAACCGAAATAACCGAACCAAATAAGAAATTTGGTTTGTTCGGTTTATTCAGTTTTTAACCAAAATTTAACCTTAATTCACAATTTAATGATTTCCCAACCAAATTTTCAATATTTCTAAGTCAATGATCAAATACAAATACAACTAGTAGTTTTCACTATCAAATGCAACTAAGTCAATAAATCACCACAGTTTACAAGTTTACAAAAATCACAACCACAATTTCACAATCAAGTCACTCACAAGTCATAACAATTTGTTCATAATAAAAAAGCACACAAGTCTTAAATTAAAATATCATTACAAGTTCTTGCATAACTTGTAAAAAATCCAAGGGAAATACAGAAATTCTTTCCAAAATATAGCATAAAAATTGATTGTCCCATATGAATTTATTGACAATAAAAGACAAAAATAGCAGCAAATTTCGTAATTAACAAGTAAAAAAAAGAATAGAATTTACAATTTAATTTAGGGTCAGAGGCGGACGGTGGAGTTAATGGTGGCAGAGGAGTATCGGAGGACCAACGGCGAGACCGACAGCGTGTTTGTAAGCAACTAAGGCACGAGGCGAAGGAGCGACCCTGAGCGTGGGAAACTAGCGACAATGGTGGCAGCGGAGAAGGGTGTGGGAGCGTCCCCGTGGCAGGGAGTGGTCATGGGAGAGGTGCAAGGGGTCTTGGTGTGTCTTGGTTGGTCAGGTGACTAGGTTTTGATGAAATGAAATAAAATAAGGAAACTTTTATTTATATATATTAATATATTTTTTCAATTATATATATATATATATATATATATATATCGGTCGGTTCGGTTTATTCGGTTTTTTTAAAACCATAACCGAACCGAAACCGAAAACCAATTTTTTTTTAATTTCAACCGAACCGATCGAAAAAACCGAAAAAACCGAATCAATTTGACCAAAAATCATTGGTTCGGTTCGGAATTCAGTTTTTTCGGTTTTTTCGGTTTTATGCCCACCCCTATATAGGGGTAAGACATGTAGGTGATTGACTCTAGTCCAAGCGGGAGATTGTTAGTGTTAGTGTCCTAGAGACAATCTATTGTAAGGACATAATACTCGATGATATTCAGTTTGATTTAATATTATAGTTCATTTAATATTAATGTATGGCAATACACTTGTTTGAATATTATGTTTGATTGTTTGCATTTATTCATGCAAGTGTTCCCATGAGTCATTGTTGTCATTGAGGTTGTGAGAACTCAGATGACTTAAGCATGATTCTCAAATAGCCCCGATCAAGGATCATCAAGAATGGGATATTGATGATGCAATGGAGATTGGTGTGCGATTTGCATCATACTCTTAGAGAGTGTAGTAAAACCTCACTTACTACGAGATACTAGGTATCTCATGATGGATGCACAAATACCTTAGAGGGTATTGGTATACCCATCCGAGAAATCGTTTGATGTAGTTCCACTATATGTGTCTATGGGTGTCTCGGTTAGTGGGAGCGATGCGATACTCCTTTGACTTGAGGTCAATACGCACGACATGTGTGGGATGATGAACTTTGACCATGACCGACGCTTGCACCCGTCTATGGGTAGATATGGCTTGGATTGGGTTCATCACGAAGTGCATGTGCGTGGTAGTTGAGCCAAGAATAGGATTCATTCCTCAAAGTGGTTTTAGAGATAATACTCATCTTCTCATCATAATTGGATCAAAGTCATCGGCCGATGCACGTCAACTTAGACTTTGTGGCTAAGTGTGACATACATGATCAATTAGTGATTGAAGATAAATTGATTAAGTTATTTGAATACACACTTCATCATGTTCAAGACTTAATCAGAGTATTCGCGAATGAAAGGAGGAAATCGTAATAGCCCATGTTTCAGTTACAGGTAGTTGCACATTTCCTCGCAACGTACCTCATATATTGAGAATATCTAATTTATTATCTAGGGTTCAATTAAGACCGTTAGTTTGACTAATCGCTCGATATATGAGGGCCTATGGGTCACACAACAAGTAACGGTTGTTTACTAATTATAGTTGGTTGATTAAATTTTAAATTAGATTTAATATTTAATTTATGGAGAAATAATTAATAATAGATTAATTTAGAATTAATTACTATTAATATTTAATTAAATTGGATTTAATTAAATAAGAATTCCCAATAATAATATTTGGAAAATTATTGTAGGATTTAATATATATGGAAACAAATCGTAGAGATTTGTCATATATGGAATTTAAATCCGTAGAGATTTATATGTGGGAAATAAATCTAAGAGATTTATTTAAATAAAGATTAGGGATTTTATTTCCTAATTAGGTTAGCTTGAGACTTAAGCTAATCCTCTCCTATATATATGAGCTTTTGGGAATTCATAATACGTGAATTCATATTTCTCCATAAAATTTCTAAGTTATAATTTTCCTAGCAAATTCATCTCGGGGATTCAAAGCTGGCAGATCTGTGCGAGTTAGTAAATGACTATTACGTGGATACCATAGTTGAGGAATCCGTGTACGAATTACTGTAAGAATTCTGTTTACGTTTACTCGTATTTAATTATGCAATTAACTGTTCGTTGATGGTGAACTTTAATTTCCGCTGCGCATGTATTACGTGTTTACGTGCTTCTAAATTCCAACATGATGAACTTTGACCATGACCAATGCTTGCACCCTTCCATGGGTAGATACGGCTTGGATTGGGTTCATCACGAAATGCATGTGCGTGGTAGTTGAGCCAAGAAAAGTATTCATTCCTCAAAGTGGATTTAGAGAGAATACTCATCTTCTCATCATAATTGGATCGAAGTCAATGGCAAATGCACATCAACTTAGACTTTTTGACTAAGTCTGACAATAATGATCGATTAGTGATTTGATATAAATTGATTAAGTTATTTGAATAGACACTTCATCATGTTCAAGACTAATCGAGCATTCGTGAATGAAAGGAGGAAATCGCAATTGCCCACGTTTCAGTTACAGGTAGTTGCATGTTTCTCGCAACGTACCTCATATATTGAGAATGTTTGATTTATTGACTAGGGTTCAATTAAGACCTTTAATTTGACTAATCGCTCGGTATATGAGGGTCTATGGGTCACACAACAAGTAGTTCCCTTTTATGGATTATAGTTGGTTGATTAAATGTTAAATTGGATTTAATATTTAATTTATGGAGAATTAATTAATAATAGATTAATTTGAAATTAATTATTATTAATATTTAATATTTAATTAAATTAGATTTAATTAAATAAGAATTCCCAATAATTATATTTGGAATATAATTGTAGGATTTAATGCATATGGAAATAAATCGTAGAGATTTTTATATAAGGCATTTAAATTCGTAGAGATTTATATTTAGAGAATTAAATTAAAAGTAATTAGTTTAATTCAAGATTAGGGATTTTATTTCCCTAATTGGGCTAGCTTAAGGTTTAAGCTGGGCCTCCCTATATATACAAGCTCTAGGGAATTCACAAACAACGTTACTTCATATTTTCTCCATAAGATCTAGAGTTTAGATTTTCCTAACAAGTCTGTCTCGGGATTCAACACTGGCAAATCCGTGCAAGTCTATAATCGGGGATTACGTGGATACCGTAGTAGAGAAATATGCACTCAACCTACTGTAAGATTTCTCGTTATGATTATTGTAATTTGTATGCAATTAAATTGTTCAGTGTTGGTGAACCTTTATTTCCGCTGCGCATGTGATTACGTGTTTTACGTGCCTCTATTTTCCAACAGTGGTATCAGAGCTTCAGGCTCTTTTATTTAATTGTTTTTTGGTTTTTTTAAGTTAATTTTTAAAAAAAAAAAACAAAGGGGCACGGTTCTTTTGAAGAAACCGCACCCCATGTTTGTTATTTTATTTCGGCTGGGTTCTCGTCTCATCCCTACTAACCCTAAATTGGGGTTTTTCCGTGATGGGAATTCCGCCGCCGCTCACCCCTCTTCACACGGCCGGCGGCGATACGCCGAGTCGCTGATGGCCGGCGCTGGGCGCCACGCCTCACGACGCGTGCGGAAGCCCACGGTGTGGCCCACGATGTTTCATCGCTATTCGCTATCTCCACCGGGCATCTGCGATTCCCGTTGCGATTCGTCCTCCCTGGTGCCGTATATTTTCACGGCGGTGCGCTTGAGTGTCTTCGAGCCTGGCCGATGTGTCTGTCTCGATGCACCTCAAAGCGGCGCACCACCGAAATTGAGATGACTCAGTGGCGGCGCACCGCCGTTTCGTTCGTCTTCCACGATGGGCTCTGGTTTCGAACCACTCACAGCAAGGGGTCGCGGCTCCGTGCGGTTCCCCTTCCGGCTCGTGTTTGCTCACGGCAGCGAGTCGCCCGCACGCGATGCGTGGCGACGACGACTCGCGCCTGTGCAGCCATCCATGCCATCGCGTCGCGTTGCCTCGTTTTGGTTCCCCTGTTCTTCGATCTGAAATCTGGACAGTTTCGTGTTTGTGGTTTTGTTCGATTAATTGGGACTAAAAAATTTGGGTTAATTTGATGTTGATTCAATGGTTGATGACACTGATTAATCTAAAATTGAACGATTTGGGTGTTGTTTTTCGGATTGGATCTGATACGGAATGGGTGATGATGTAGGAGGATTGTTTTGCAAATTCGATTTGTGACAGGCCCTCCCGTGCAAATTTTATAAATTGCACCTGAGTCCCCGTGAATAAGATGAAATAAATTAAATAATTTTGATTTTTATTATTAAATTTCTGAATTGAAATTGGTTGGACCAATAAATAATTAATTGGATTAATTGTTTTCTTTAATAAAATTGAAAAACTTTAATTGGAATTAAAGCTCGTTTTTCAAAATAATTTATTAAAACCCACTGTTAACTTGTTTAATCGCTTTAAATTAGTTAACTCGTTTTACAGTCCGCATTATAACTGTTTGGGTAGGCGGTACCCAATAACTGTCGGACCGTATTTATTGTTTGGGTAGACGGCGCTCATATAAGTGTTAGTCCGTGTAAAAAATCATGTTTGGGTAGGCGGCGCCCAATGATTGCTCAAATATGATTTAGATTAACATGATGGATCTCGATTAAGCAATTAATACCCCGCCTTTAAAATGTTTCTCACTAAAATATGGTTTTCTCATTAACTTGATAAGATGTCTTCCATCGAAATTAAAAGTAAACTGGAGATTTTGTTCCAATGAGTACTTAAAGACCCTCATCTTTTGCTCGGATCTACATCTAACGGACATGAAAATGTTGTCGCTTGATGGTTGTAAACCAACTTAACTTTGTTTCGCTAACCCTCGGGGGGAACAAAGGGTAAGTGACATCAGTCGAACTAAGTTCGACAACTAGGAGTTGCAATTTGGCAATTGGTTTGGAGACCTACCAGTTATGCTGTCATAATGATCAGCCCTTGTTGGGATTATGATGGTAGTAATGTGGATCCTAGTCCATTATGATTTATATTAGATATAAATTCGTACTTTTCCGATGAGGTCGTTGAGTATGTGTAAATAATGGAGACAAAATAAATTGAAAGACCATGTTTATTTTGAATTGTTGAATATTGATCATAGGAATTATGTGTTTTAATTCACGTTTTATTTTATTTTTCTAGGATTGTTGAAATGAATAACTTGTCATTGAGAAGCGTTTTGGAAACGAACAAGTTGGCTGGGCCAAACTTTCTCGACTGGCACCGAAACATTCGTTTGGTGCTTTCAAGCAAGAAGATTAGTACGTGTTGGACACGCCAATCCTGCTACCCCCGAAAGGTGGTACTTAAGAAATTTGAAGCGTTACGTGACTAAGAAACATCAAGAGGATGCTTCCTGTGCTCGATGTGTTATGCTACTTTAATGACTCCCCAAAACGCAAAGGCGGCATGAGAAGATGCTTCCCTTTGAGATGATTAAGCTGTTGGGGTTATACTAAAGAGTATGCTTTTACTTTGTATAACCAAACTGAATTTATGTCTTATTTACTGAAATAAATTATTTATCACTGATGCTTTAAATATCATTGAATATTACATATATTTACTGCATAACTGTTCAATAAATAAGATGTGTTACATTGTAGTTAATTTAGTGATACCGATCACGAGAAGATTAAATTAACAAATCCTTGTAACTAAAAAGTCGTTGTTCACGACCTAGATGGAAATGAACAATCCATCGTGAAAAGTTGAAGTGTAAGGCTCGGATTGACTTGTCTTGACCAAGAGATTACACTAGTGCATGATGATGCAATTGAATAGGACCTCTGGGAGGATAAATTCTTGAAAGACTTAATTAGGAAGAATTAGACCTCGATGGTTCGTTATTTCTTAATCTTAGCCCCTTAAATAGGATCGTGTGTGGTTAGTAATTATTGCTTTGACTTATGACGGGTAGAGAATCAATGAGATTCAATACTTTATATCTTGGGCAATATTATTGGTCACATGTGATTGCTAAGATTTAATCTGAAGAATCGTAATGCAGCACGCTTTGTTCGATTTGCCCCTTGGGAGGTTCATAAGATTTATCATACCAAATCTTGCAAGTGGAATTAGTTTCCGGTATAGATAATAATGTTGAGTCGTTCCTTGACCAAGGACAAAAGATATTAATTAAAGGAAAGCTGTTTCAGTGGCTTGAATTAATTAATGGGCTGGATAATCTTAAACACGGGAATAATAACCGAGAGCCATATTAACAGTAATATGGGTTAAGATGGATAGTGCAATATGTTGTGTTCGATATAATAATTCATGATTAATCGAACACGTAAGAGCGACACGTGTAATATCTATTAAAATAATCATGCTCAGTGGACAAGTATTCGCTACTCGAAAGAGGAATTGAATGAGCCAAATCGAAAAGACTCAGACGGCCAAAAAGCTCAGATATCCTGAAGGTCAGTATGCTCGCAACTCAGACATCCTGAAAGGCTCAGATATCCTGAGGGTCAGTATGCTCGCAACTTCGAGATATCCCGAAAAAGCTCGAGATATCACGAAGGTCGAGATGCTTCAAGACTCGAGACATCCCGAAAGGCTCGATATCCCGAAATGCTTCGCAACTTTCGATATATCTGAAAAGGCTCAGATATCCTGAGGGTCAGTATGCTCGCAGCCCAGACATCCTAAAACCCTCAGATGTCCTGAGGGCTCAGTATGCTCGCAGCACAACATTCTGAAGACTCAGGCATCCTGAAGGGTCAGAGTGATCGACACTCAGATATCCTGAAGACCCGAACATCCTGAGGGCTCAGTATACTCGAGGAGGATAATATTCTAGCATAAAACTGACATGGTTAAAGGGGCGAACAAAGTATCCAACCGAGCAAAAGATTAATTTGGACGACCAAAAGAGTGTCTTACAAACAAGTAAGCTCCAAGATCAATCTAGAAGACGAAGTTGGGAACGTGGCAATATCACCTGGATTCTTGCATGATCCGAAGTCTCCAGCTCATGCTTGCCAACCCAGCTCATGCTTATCGGAGTGCGATAAAAGGAAGAAAAAAGAAGAAGAAAGAGGTTCAGAAAAAATTTCCGAAAGAGAGCTAGACCCATACAAGAAATTCTCCAGAGAGGTGAGGAACAAAAAAATCCGAGTGATTATCCGCACATACAGAAACCCTAGCACTCATATGCTAACTCTCCCAATTATCTTCATCTGTAACGATTCATCTTCATAAGATGTATCATATATTGTACGTGTAAAGCTCGTAATACCACATCCTGGCTTGGTATGTCCCCAGAGTAGTCATTTCTTGACGAACTGGGTCAACAAATTCATCTTATTTACAATTTATTTTACACGTGCATGTTTTGTTTGTGAGTCGTTCCCAAATTAGCCACATAATACTCTTCGTAAAAAATGACTCGCGACACAATATTAATTATGTAGTGGGACTAATTAATATTTATGGGCTTGAATAATATTGTGGCTCAATATTAGATATTCAAAGTCCATTAGAAGGTCCAATCTTCTCCTAAAGGCCCCTCAAGTAGCCCAAGCATAATGTCCAATAACTGAAAAATGTGTTTAAAATAAAATAAATTATGGTTGCTTATTTTTTCCAATTTTTTTCAAAAATTATAAATAAAAAGGGGAGAAAGATTTTCTTTGAATTTTTTTATGGAATGAAGATATGTATTCTTGGAATACAAGATTATTTATATGGGGATTTTCGAAAATTAAGAAAAAAAAAGGAAAAGAAAGATTTTCTTGATTTTCTTGAAAAGATATTATTAAAGATATGTATCCTTGGAATACAAGTATATCTCATAAATTCAAAAAGATCCAAATCTTGGAATCTTTATCCTCATTTTTTTCGAAATTCCATAACAATAAGAGAGTGGAATTTTATGGAAAATTTTAATTAAGGAGAAAAGAATATATGGGATATATATTCAAGATTTCTTGGAGATCAAGAAAGAGATTTTCTCTCCCTTTTTCCAAGCAAAAAATCGGCCACCACCCTCATATAAATAGGGGATGATTTTTTCATCCCCAAGTGCAATTTCATGTGTTGGAAAAATTAGAAATCCACAAAGGTGGTGCAACATAATTTTATTTTTTCTTTTGTTAAATTGTTCGCGAGTTCCTACCACCGGATTGTTGAACAAGGATAAGGGAATACTTGAGAAGGTCTTTTGGTGTGTCCGTGTGAACGGGATCCATCTTCTCAACAGTTGTCACTCCGAGAGGTTAGTTCACGTAAACTGTAGCAATTCTGCATGCATAGGATTTGTGTGAACTATTTATGTGCATGATTTGTTGTTGAATTATTATTTGAATTAATATAGGATTAATTCATGCTATTAATAATTGTTAGAATTAAATTTATATTTAAATATTCATCCCGAATAGATCCGGGCAATTAATTCCCCAACATAAGCATCTGAAGGATCTCTTTGATTCTGAATCTCGTTCTGAGATTTATGAAGTGATGAGAGATCTGTTTAGATGCCGATTGTCCAAGGGAGGGAAGGTTTTTCTCCTCATGTATTGAAGATGATAGGGCTAATCGAGAAACTTGGTCGTCTGCGCATTGAGCTCAAGACCAACGTTGCTGTTTATGCTATTCTTCAGTCGCTTCCTGATTCATATTCTAGTTTCGTAATAAACTTTAATATGAATAAGACAGAATCGACCATGCCCGAGCTGCATAACATGCTCAAGACTTTTGAGTCCTCCACTGCTAAAGAGAAGCCCGTACTCATGGTGAGTGCCTCTACTTCTTCTGGTCCGAAAGGAAAGAAGAAGCGGAGAGGCAAGGCAAAGAAAGGCTCTAAGCCTAGCTTCCTTAAGCCTAAAGGTGGAATTCAAAAGAAGGATAGGGTGGACAAGGATGTATGCCTCCACTGTAAGCAGAATGGGCATTGGAAGAAGGACTGTAAGGTTCTAGCAGCTGAAAAGAAGGCACAAGGTGTCTCAGCCACTGGAATAGGTATGTTTGTTATTGAGATAAACATGTACACAAATGATACTAATTGCTGGGTATTGAATACCGGTTGTGGCTCACACATTTGTACTAATGTGCAGGGTCTCAAGCATAGCAGGGCAGTTAGGCTGAGTGAAGTCGCCCTACACGTTGGGAATGGAGTAAGAGTTGCTACTGAACGTGTTGGTGTTTATGTTTTAGACTTACCCTCTGGTTTTAGACTTGAACTGAATAATTGTTATTTTGTTCCTTCTATTACCCGCAACATTATTTATATTCCGATGTTGGATATTGAAGGTTTTTCCTTCCGTTTTGCAAATAATAATTATTATTTTTCGCTTAATGGTGATGTGTATGGAAATGCTCCTTTATCTAATGGTTTATATTTGTTGCATTATGGACATAACATTCTTAATATACAAAACAAACGACTCAAACTTAGTAATCATGAAAACCCGACTTACTTGTGGCACTGTAGGCTTGGTCATGCAAATGAGAATAGGATAGCAAGGTTAAGAAAGTTAGACTACTTAACCCCATTCGACTTTGAGTCTTATGGTAATTGTGAATCCTGTCTCAAGGGCAAGATGATCAACAAACCCTTTTCTGAGAAAGGGGTTCATGCCAAAGAAGTTCTAGAGTTGATCCACAGTGACGTTTGTGGACCACTGCCCACTCTAGCTAGGGGTCAATTCGGCTACTTCATTACTTTTACTGACGATTTCTCTAGATTCTGATACGTGTATCCAATGAAACACAAGTCCGAATCGTTTCAGAAATTTAAGGAGTACAAAGCTGAAGTAGAGAAACATCTTGGTAAAAGTATTAAGACTCTTCGATTAGATCGAGGAGGAGAATATCCTAACCATGAATTCATTGATTATCTGAAGTTGCATGGAATCCAATCACAATGGACTCCTCCCTGTACACCCCAAATGAATGGAGTGTCCGAGAGGAGAAACCGAACCCTGTTAGACATGGTAAGGTCCATGATGAGTTCCTCCTCCCTTCCGACATTCTTATGGGGATACGCACTCCAAACCTCAATCTACATTCCGAATATGATTCCATCCAAATCAGTTGAGCATACCCCATACGAGCTATGGCATGGCAAGAAGCCAAATTTCTCACATTAGAACATGGGGTTGCCCCGCGTTTGTGAAGAAAATGCTCACTGATAAGTTGGAAGCAAAAGGTGAAAAGGGTTATTTTGTGGGATATCCTAAGGAAACTAGAGGATATTATTTCTATCTACCTCAGAAACAAACAGTGATTGTTTCAAGGCAGGCTAAATTCCTTGAAGAAGACTACGTCTTCAAGGAACAAAGCCGTAAGACGATAGAACTTGAAGAAATTCAAGAACTACAACTTAACAAGGAGACTGATGTCTTGTCAAAGCAACATGATAAAGAATCAGTGGGAGCATTCAGCAGCTCACATGGTGGAAGTTTATCACTAAGTGATCCTCTTTCAGCCAGTGGGAGCGTAATTGGAGTTGCATTGCCCAAGCAACGAACTCCAAGTGGGCTGAATGAGAATAGCATAGTTCAAACTCTCGCCCAAGAGGTACCCGGAAGTCCTCAAGGAGCATCCGGAAGTGTCGCTCTTGATACCTCCCTGGTCGACGATGAAATCGCTGCACCACAAAATTTTCACGATCAGAATGTGCAGTCTGAGCAACCATAACTCCGTAAGTCCACTAGAGTTCGTAATCCACCCACAAGATATTATGTCTTCCTCATAGAGGAGCATGATGATGTGGAGATCCGGATAAGGACGAACCTAGAACTTACATTGAGACAACATTAGATGTTGACTCAAAGAAGTGGCATGAAGCCATGAAATCCGAGATGGACTCGATGTACGTCAATCAAGTTTGGGACTTAGTTGAATTGCCGAAAGGGATTAGACCCATAGGTTGCTAGTGGGTCTTCAAAGGAAGACCGATGCAAATGGCAAAGTACAAACCTACAAGCCTAGGTTGGTGGCGAAAGGTTACAGTCAACACGAAGGCATTGACTTTGACGAAACTTTCTCACCAGTTGCTAAGATCAAGTCCATTCGAATTTTACTTGTGATAGCAGCACATCTAGATTATGAGATTTGGCAGATGGATGTCAAAACAGCTTTCCTCAATGGCAACCTTGATAAGGAAGTGTTTATGAATCAACCTGAAGGTTTCATATCAAAGCCAAAATCTAATCTCGTGTGCAAGCTTAAACGATCCATTTATGGATTGAAGCAAACTTCTAGGAGTTGGAATATCCGACTTGATGAAGCTGTCAAATCATTTGACTTCGTCAGAAACTCGGAAGATTTATGCGTCTATCGGAAATGTTGTGGGAAGAATATTGTGTTCATAGTTGTGTATGTCGATGACATACTCATTATGGG
Organism: Stenogyne calaminthoides; assembly: GCA_037126765.1. NCBI lineage: Eukaryota > Viridiplantae > Streptophyta > Magnoliopsida > Lamiales > Lamiaceae > Stenogyne > Stenogyne calaminthoides. The sequence continues at coordinate 26,786,849 of JBBCBC010000022.1, read as the reverse complement.
AAACAATATCCCACTCATGCAGTCCGTGAAAGAATGGCTGTCAAGGACCTTCATGATGAAGGACCTTGGAGAAGCCTGCTACATCTTAGGGATCAAGATCCATAGGGATAGATCCAAGAGGATGTTGGGACTGACACAGTCCACCTACGTAGACAAGGTGTTGAGGCGATTTGCGATGGAGAACTCTAAGAGAGGTTCTCTACCGACATGTCATGGGATAAAGTTATCTAAGAAGGATTGTCCTTCTACAGAAGCTGACATCCAGAGCATGAAGGATATACCATATGCATCTGCAATTGGATCCATCATGTACGCCATGACTTGCACTAGGCCAGATGTGGTCTTCGCTGTCAGCACTACTGGTAGATACCAACAGAATCCGGGTGAACCCTACTGGATTGCTGTCAAGAACATTCTTAAGTACCTCAGACGTACTAAAGATTATTTTCTAGTCTACGGAGGTCAGTCAGAGCTAGTCTCGACTGGCTATGTTGGCGCAAGTTTTCAATCTGATTGTGATGATTACAAGTCACATTCGGGCTATATCTTTGTTCTCAATGGTGGGGCGGTTAGTTGGAATAGTTCCAAGCAAGATACTACCGCTGATTCAACAACCGAAGCTGAGTACATTACTGCGGCGGAAGCTGCCAAAGAAGTTGTCTGGATAAAGCAGTTCTTAAATGAACTAGGGGTAGTTCCGAGTGTCAGCAGTCCAATAAAGTTGTATTGTGACAATACTGGTGCGGTTGCGCAAGCTAAGAAACCGAGATCCAATAACAGAAACAAGCATGTACCGAGGCGTTATCACTTGATAAGAGAGATAATCGCTAGAGGAGAGATAGAGTTAGAACGAGTACCCACGGAAGATAACTTGGCTGATCTTTTCACCAAGGCTTTGAGTGTTCATGTACACACTAGACATTTTGATGGTCTAGGGGTTAAACATTTAGGTGATTGACTCTAGTTCAAGTGGGAGATTGTTAGTGTTAGTATCCTAGAGACAATCCTTTGTACGGACATAATACTCAGATAATATTCAGTATTGGTTTAATATTATTATTTGTTTAATATTAAATGTATGGTGTTACACTCATTAGAATATTATGTTTGATTGTTTGCATTTATTCTTATATGTGTTCCCTTGAGTCACTGCTGTCATTGAGTGAGTGAGAACTCAGATGACTTAAGCATGATTCTTAAATAGCCACAATCGAGGATCATCAAGAAAGGGATATTGATGATGCAATGGAGATTGGTGTGCGATCTGCATCATACTCTTAGAGAGTGTAGTAAGATATCACTTACTACGAGATACTAGGTATCTCATGATGGATGCACAAATACCTTAGAGGGTATTGGTATACCCATCCGAGTAACCGTTTGATGTGGTTTCACTATATGTGTCTACGGGTGTCTCGGTTAGTGGGAGCGATGCGATACTCCTTTGACTTGAGGTCAATACGCACGACATGTATGGAGTTATGAACTTTGGCCATGACCAATGCTTGCACCCTTCCATGGGTAGATACGGCCTAGATTGGGTTCATCACGAAATGCATGTGCGTGGTAGTTGAGCCAAGAAAATGATTCATTCCTCAAAGTGGATTTAGAGAGAATACTCATCTTCTCATCATAATTGGATCGAAGTCATTGGCCAATGCACGTCAACTTAGACTTTGTGACTAAGTGTGACAATAATGATCAATTAGTAATTTGAGATAAATTGATTAAGTTATTTGAATAGACACTTCATCATGTTCAAGACTAATGAAAGCATAGTTCACTGATATTCAGTTGGAACCAATCCACTGAACTTGCATCAAATTGATCACAGCCTTAATCACTGTTTTATTGAAGGGAAGATTTTCAGCAAAGCTAAAACGAGTATAAACTTAGATCGAGTATTCGTGAATGAAATGAGGAAATCGCAATTGCCCACGTTTCAGTTACAGGTAGTTGCATGTTTCTCGCAACGTACCTCATATATTGAGAATGTCTGATTTATTGACTAGTTTAACTAATCGCTCGGTATATGAGGGCCTATGGGTCACACTGTTGGGGAATAAGTTGCACAGATCTATTCGGGGTGAATATTTAAATACTAATTTAATTCTTATAATTATTACTAGCATGAATTAATCCTATATTAATTCAAATAATAATCCAACAACAAATCATGCATATAATTAATTCATGTAAATCCTACGCAAGCGGAATTCTACGAGTTTACGTGAACGTACCTCTTGGGATGGCAACGGTCTGGCTGATGAGACTAACCAAAAGAACTTCCCAAGTATTCCCTTAGTCCTTGTTCGACTATCCGGTGGTAGGACACTTGTGAACAATTAACAAAAGGAAAATAAATTATGTTGCACCACCTTTGTGAATTTACTAATTTTTCCAGCACATGGAATTGTACTTGGGAATGAAAGAATCATCCCCTATTTATAGAGCACAAGTGGTCAAAAATTGTGGGCAAGATAATGTGGGAAAATCTTTTCTTGATCTCCAAGAAATCTTGAATATATCTCCTATATTCTTTTTCCCATAAATATAATATTCCACAAAATCCCACTTACTCTTTGTTATGGGATATTTTCGAAAATAATGGGCAAGATTCCAAGATTTGGATCTTCTTGAATTTATGAGATATTCTTGTATTTCAAAAAATACATATCTTCCATAATATCTTTTCAAGAAAATCAAGAAAATCTTTCTTGCCCTTTATCTTTCAAAAATTTTGAAATTTTCCTTATAAATAACCAAGTGGGAGATTTCTTGAATTTAATGAGATAATCTTGTATTCCAAGAATACATATCTTCATTCCATAACAAAATTCAAAGAAAATCTTTCTCCCCTTTTATCTATAAATTTCGAAAATAATTAGGAAAAATAAGCAACAATATTTATTTTATTTTAAACATCTTTTTCAGTTATTGGACTATATGTTGGGCTACTGAGGGGGCCTTTAGGAGAATTAAGATTGGACCTTCCAATGGATCTTGAATTATCAATATTGAGCCACAATATTATTCAAGCCCATAAATATTAATTAATCCCACTACATAATTAATATTGCACTTTCCATCTTAACCAATATTACCATCAATATGGCTCCCGGTTATTATTTCCCGTGTTTAAGATTATCCAGCCCATTAATTAATTCAAGCCACTGAAATAGCTTTCCATTAATTAATATCTTTTGTCCTTGGTCAAGGAACGGTTCAACATTATTATCCATACCGGAAACTAATTTCACTTGCAAGATTTGGTATGATAAAGCTTATGAACCTCCCAAGGAGGCAAATCAAACAAGCGTACTTGCACACGATTCTCCGTATTAAATCTTAGCAATCACATGTACAATAATATTGTCCAAGATAAAAAGTATTGAATCTCATTGATTCTCTACCCATGATAAGTCAAAGCAATAGTTATCAATCACACGTGATCCTATTTAAGGAACAAAGATTAAGAAATAACGAACCACTGAGGTCTAATTCTTCCTTGTTCAGTTCTGAAGAATTTGTCCTCCTGTAGGTCCTATTCAGTGCATCAGTCATGCACTAGTGTAATCTCTTGGTCAAGACAAGCCAATCTGAGCCTTACACTTCAACCTTTCACGATGGGTTGTTCATTTCCATCTAGGTCGTGAATGGCGTACTTTTAGTTACAAGGAACTGTTAATTTATCTTTCGTGATCTGGTATCACTAAATTAACTACAATGTAACACGCGTCTTTAATTATTGAAACAGTTATGCGAGAAATATATGTAACATTCGATAATATTTAAAGCATCGATGATAAACAATTTATTTCAAAGGAATAAGATCGAAATTCAGGTTTTGATTATACAAAGTAAAAAGCATACTTTCCAAAGATAATCCCAACAATCTCCCACTTATACTCAAAGTCTGCTTTTAAGTATACTACAACATGTCTCGTGTAGTTCTAATTAAGTGACATCTAATGTCACCTACACGAACCTAATAATTTCTCCCACTTATACTCAAAGCAGTTAGCAACGTCTTGACACTCATTCCTTCCACATGTCTCTCGAATGTATTGAGGCGGACCCTTTGTGAATGGATCGCTGGGTTGTCCTCGACGCTATCTTTGCCACATCTATATCTCCTCTCTTAACGATATCTCGTATAAGATGGTATTTCCTTTCAATGTGTTTGCTGGGCTTTGTGGGCTCTTGGTTCCCTTGAATTTGCAATGCTGCTCCCATTGTCACAATAAACATTGATTCTGTTGGGCAAATTCGAACCACATCCAAGTCCACTAGGAAGTTCTTGAGCCAAACCGCTTCTTTTCCCTTGCCTCGCAGGACATACATATTCGGCTTCCATGGTAGAATCTGCGACGCATTTCTGCTTGACGCTTCTCCATGTCACGGCTCCTCCCCCCATGCAAAACACACTACCGGAGGTAGATTTTCTGGAGTCTATGTCTGATTGGAAATCCGAGTCCGTGTAGCCGATGGGAATTGGACTATCTGACTTATAAATCAACATTCTATCCCGAGTTCTTTTCAGATACTTCAGAATGTTTTTAACTACCGTCCAATGCTCTTTCCCCAGGTTACTTTGATATCTTGCCACCATGCCAACGGCAAAGCAGATATCCGGTCTCGTACACAGCATTGCATACATAAGGCTTCCAACAGCCGAAGCATAAGGAATACCTCTCATGTCATCTATCGCATTTTGCGTCTTAGGGGACATTTTCTTGGATAGATGGATTCCATGTCTGAAAGGTACGAAGCCTTTCTTGGAATCCTGCATGCTGAATCGTTTTAAGATAGTGTCTATGTATGAAGCTTGCGATAAGCCTATCATCTTTTTCTTGCGATCTCGAGTGATCTTGATCCCAAGGATGTGTCCGGCTTCCCCTAAGTCCTTCATATCAAACTGTTTTGAAAGTCATGCCCTTACGTCTGATAACACCTTCACATCGTTCCCGATGATCAGAATGTCATCTACGTATAGTACTAAGAATACCAATGCAGTTCCGACACGCCTTTTGTACACACAACTTTTGAACTCGTTTTGATCGAACCCGTAAGACTTTATAACATGATCAAAACATTGGTTCCAAGCTCTGGATGCCTGTTTGAGTCCATAAATGGACTTCATGAGCTTACAAACTAGGTGTTCTTGGCCTTTTTCAATGAAGCCTTGGGGTTGTTGCATATAGATCTCTTCATCAAGACTTCCGTTAAGGAAAGCTGTCTTGACATCCATTTGCCAGATTTCAAAGTCAAGATCTTGCTTGAGAAATCGATAAGAGAATTCGATGGACTTAAGCATGGCTACTGGTGAAAAAAGTTTCCTTATAATCGATCCCTTCTTTTTCGAGTATAACCTTTACGCCACTAGTCTTGCTTTGAAGGTTTCCACCTTCCCGCTTGGCCCTCTTTTTTCCTCTTATACACCCACTTGCAACCAATGGGTTTGACCCCATTAAGTGGTTCGACTAGCTCCACACTTTGTTATGAAACATAGAACCCATTTCGCTTTCATTGTTGTTTGCCAAGAATCTGCATCCTTGTCTTGGATTGCCTCGTCATATGTCCATGGGTCTCGATTCATCTTGTCCGGGAATCAAGTCCGAGGACTCTCCTATTCCCATGAATCTCTCGGTTTTCACAACCCTCCCACTCTGACGAGGTTCCGATTGTGTAAGTGTGTGTCGTTTGGTATATCATCTTGTGCAGTTGGCATTGAGGTTTGCCCTCTTAGCTCATTTAAGGTAATCTCATACAGGTCTTCTTTTCGTTCATATAGTCTTCTTCCAAAAAATCTAAAGAGGATGCTTATTACCACCTTTTGATCTTGGGACCATAGAACATACACCCTTTTGTTCCCTGGGGGTATCCTACAAACAACCTTAATTCCGTCGAGGATCCAATTTTCCGGCTTCCTTGTCCTACATCGTGGGCGGACACCCCCAAAATTCTCATGTGTCTCATACTAGGCTTCATGCGGTCCACAATTCTTTGGGAGTTTTGGGAACCGATTTGGATGGCACCAAGTTCAGAATGTAAGCTGATGTTCCCAAGTCATGACCCCAGAATGACTTGGGAAGATCCGCATAACTCATCATTGATCTAACCATTCCCAAAAGAGTTATGTTTCTTCGCTCTGCAACCCCGTTTTGTTGAGGGTTCCGGTGCGATGAGTCGGGATGCAATCCCTTCATCAGATAAGAGTTCAAAAACTCATCGCTGAGGTATTCGCCTCCATGATCAAATCGTAGAGACTTGATATGTTTTTCCTTATGATTCTCTGCTTGAGCCTTAAATTCTTTGAATTTCTCAAAGGTCTCAGATTTATGCATCATAAGGAAAATATAACCGTACCTTGAGTAATCATCAATAAAAGTGACAAAATACTCATAACCTCCTCTTGCTTTGGTTGACATTGGACCACATACATCTGTGTGAACGATCTCTAACACTTCTTTGGCTCTATTCCCCTTGGCTCCAAATGCCCTCTTGGTCATTTTACCCTCCAAACATGATTCGCGAGGTTGAATTGGTTCAACTTGGAGAAACTCTAGTGAACCGCTCTTTCACCAACCTTTGGATCCTCTTTGGATTTATATGACCTAATCTTAGATGCCAAAGAAGTGTCTCGTTCACGTCGATGAGCGTTTTTTTTTCTAAAAAGCGATTGATGTGTTATAGGATGCATTTACGTGAGTGGTGTGCACGATTAATTGTATAGAGATTATTCGACAACGTTCCATGACAGATAAATTTATCAAAAAGATAAATGGTAACAACTTTATTAAAAGTAACCGAATATCCATCATGAAAAAGTTTAGAAACTGAAATCAAATTCTTTCTAAAACTCGGAACGTAAAGAATATCTCTTAAAATTAAAACTTTGTCTTCAAAAGACAGGTGCACTTCTCCCACTGCTTCAGCTGCTACTCTCGTAGCATCGCCCAGTGTGATGAGGATCTCACTCCCACTAAGTTGTCGGGTCCGCTTGAACCCTCAATGTGTGAAACAAACATGATCGATGGCTCAGATCCACTACCCATGAATGGGAAGCATACGCCGCTAAGCTAGTTTCAACAACTAGTGCGTGAGAATTACCTTTCTTTCCATTCTTTTTAGGATTGGAACAGGCTGACCTCAAGTGTCCTACTCTCCCGCTCTCCAAAACTTTCCTCATGCTTGATCCCATGCTATTATTTGATGTTGAGTCTGCTTGGTTCAACTTTCTTCTCTTTTCATCATCCTTATCACCACATGACCTAGGATGAAAAGAAGATTTCTGTTTTCCCAAGCTCTTTTCCTCGCGCTCCCTTTCCCTTTCAACCAAAGTCAGAGCATTTACAAGATCATCCACTGTAAAATCTAGATCTTCCATTAGATACTCAAGATAGTGGTGATTATAGCTCTTTGGTAAGGATTGGAGAATGAAATCAATCTTAGTCTTGAAATCACATTTTTATTTGAGGATCTCAAGTTCCTCAAATAGCACCATAACCCTAAGGACGTCTTTGCTTGGCTGCGATCGTCCCTTTTTTCCATTTTTAATTCAGCAATTTCTTGCTTCACACTTTGGATTGCCATATGGGTCTGATGTGCGAACATCGCTTCGAGATTCTGTAAGATGTCTGCAGCTAACTCGTATTCTTGATGAAGGTGTCTCAACTCATCTGACAGATGTGCCAGAATTGTATCCTTCATCAATTCATTTGCCAGCTCACATTCACCATAAATCATCTCATCCCATATTCCGGCGTCCTTAGTTGGTTTTTCAGGTTTTGGTGTATCAAGTACCCATTTGGAAGATGATGCGGTTAGGACAAGCTTTAGTTTGTATTTCCAATCAAAATAGTTTTCACTAGTAAGCAAATTGTCTTTAAGTATATTGAATAGTGGATTAAAAGGTTGCGACATGATGAACTGAAATAAATAATGATATGCATAAGCACAAATATATCACAAGGTTCGATCACATGCATCATATTAAAATCTCAAAAAAAATATGAACATGCATCAGCCAACATCTCAAAATAGTTTAAATAAGCCACGTCGGGTGGGTCATTATTTAAACACATTCAAGCAGGTTACAAACAAGAACATTTACAAACCTTTAATATCCAGATTAATAGTTGGCTCCCACTTGGCCAATATAAAATTGACAGGGACTTCGGGGAAGTATATGCATATCAATTTTATACCTAAGTAATAACCATGATTAAATACAGGATTATTATTTCGTATTGAACGAGCCTCGTGGGGAGGGTCATCGTCGCCACTAGTAATAACCCACAATCATCCATTTGGAATTCATTCATGTGAAAGCTATCTTTTGACCGTCCCGTGGGGGGAATTTCTCCAAAAGAATTCACAAATAAATAAATCATGGAGGTCAAAATTAATTCAATTTTATTATCCGGAATAAAATTGTCAATTAATTATTTAAACATACTTAGTAATTTTTGAAGGTGAGATTTTTCATTGGGTAACTCTCATGCAAACACATTTAAACAAATTAAATAAAGCATAAGATAACACAATAATAAATCAAGCAAAACAGAAAAAATAAACATATTGGGCACAAATTATCCAATTGTCATGGTTTGATTTTTCTTGGCTTGATCTTGAAGAAACACCGTCTTGAATTTCTCCCACTCGATCGTCTCGAAAAAAAAAATACTCGTCTCGAAATGCCACGCCAAGCGGCTCGCGGCCGGGATGCACGCCACATCCGTGGCCACTCGCCAAAGTCGGCCTCGGCGACCATCCCTAAGTCATGAGCATCGCCCCCGTCTCTCGGCACGCCTCAGCAGTCCGCGGTTCCTCGGCGGCGGCCAGCAGCGCATCCGCCTTAGCGACCGCCGGCTCTGCCTCATTCGTGAACCTCGGCGATCCATGACTTCTCTCCGTGGCTTCGTCTGCCCGACGACTCACGCCGCAGTGCAGCTTTGCCTTGCCCGCCCGTCTTGGCGTGGCGGATCCTCATGGCTCGGCCCTTAGCCTCGCCCCATGTGGTCTTGGCGGCTTTCGCGTCCAGCATCGCGAAGCATGCCTCCTTGGCACGTTTGGCGCGACGACGCCGCCACACCCTTGCTTCGATTTTATCCTTTAATTCTTTGTCTCCGTCTTCGTTTTTTGATCCTAAGCACAATTTATTTACAAAAAATAAATAAACCTAGATCTAGACTAGTCTATTACATTGATCAAATCAAACAAATCTTAATCTACTCATGGATTTTCTCACGAGGCAAAAAACGAATCCGAATCGAATCAATTAAAAACCACAATTTATATGCATGCATAAATAAACACATTAAATTCCATGACAATTGGATACCGCAAAAAATGTATCTAACAATTCTACTATCTAATTTCAAATTTAATGTCAAATTAAATTACAATTTAAAAAATTGAGAGTCAAAAACCGTGGCTCGATACCATTGTTGGGGAATAAGTTGCCGAGATCTATTCGGTGAATATTTAAATACAAATTTAATTCTTATAATTATTACTAGCATGAATTAATCCTACATTAATTCAAATAATAATCCAACAACAAATCATGCATATAATTTATTCACGTAAATCCTACGCATGCGGAATTCTACGAGTTTACGTGAACGTACCTCTTGGGATGGCAACGGTCTGGCTGATGAGACTAACCAAAAGAACTTCCCAAGTATTCCCTTAGTCCTTGTTCGACTATCCGGTGGTAGGACACTTGTGAACAATTAACAAAAGGAAAATAAATTATGTTGCACCACCTTTGTGGATTTACTAATTTTTCCAGCACATGGAATTGTACTTGGGAATGAAAGAATCATCCCCTATTTATAGAGCACAAGTGGTCAAAAATTGTGGCAAGATAATGTGGGAAAATCTTTTCTTGATCTCCAAGAAATCTTGAATATATCTCCTATATTCTTTTTCCCATAAATATAATATTCCACAAAATCCCACTTACTCTTTGTTATGGGATATTTTCGAAAATAATGGGCAAGATTCCAAGATTTGGATCTTCTTGAATTTATGAGATATTCTTGTATTTCAAGAAATACATATCTTCCATAATATCTTTTCAAGAAAATCTTTCTTGCCCTTTATCTTTCAAAAATTTCAAAATTTTCCTTATAAATAACCAAGTGGGAGATTTCTTGAATTTAATGAGATAATCTTGTATTCCAAGAATACATATCTTCATTCCATAACAAAATTCAAAGAAAATCTTTCTCCCCTTTTATCTATAAATTTCGAAAATAATTAGGAAAAATAAGCAACAATATTTATTTTATTTTAAACACCTTTTTCAGTTATTGGACTATATGTTGGGCTACTCAGGGGGCCTTTAGGAGAATTAAGATTGGACCTTCCAATGGATCTTGAATTATCAATATTGAGCCACAATATTATTCAAGCCCATAAATATTAATTAATCCCACTACATAATTAATATTGCACTATCCATCTTAACCCATATTACAGTCAATATGGCCCCCGGTTATTATTTCCCGTGTTTAAGATTATCTAGCCCATTAATTAATTCAAGCCACTGAAATAGCTTTCCATTAATTAATATCTTTTGTCATTGGTCAAGGAACGGTTCAACATTATTATCCATACCGGAAACTAATTCCACTTGCAAGATTTGATATGATAAAGCTTATGAACCTCCCAAGGGGGCAAATCAAACAAGCGTACTTGCACACGATTCTCCGTATTAAATCTTATCAATCACATGTGACCAATAATATTGCCCAAGATAAAAAAGTATTGAATCTCGTTGATTCTCTACCCATGATAAGTCAAAGCAATAGTTATCAATCACACGTGATCCTATTTAAGGAACGAATATTAAGAAATAACGAACCACTGAGGTTTAATTCTTCCTTGTTCAGTTCTGAAGAATTTGTCCTCCTGTAGGTCCTATTCAATGCATCAGTCATGCACTAGTGTAATCTCTTGGTCAAGACAAGTCAATCTGAGCCTTACACTTCAACCTTTCACGATGGGTAGTTCATTTCCATCTAGGTCGTGAATGGCGTACTTTTAGTTACAAGGAACTGTTAATTTAATCTTCTGTGATCTGGTATCACTAAATTAACTACAATGTAACACGTACGAATTATTGAACAGTTATGCAGTAAATATATGTAACATTCGATAATATTTAAAGCATCAGTGATAAACAATTTATTTCAGTGAATAAGATCGAAATTCAGTTTTGATTATACAAAGTAAAAAGCATATTTTCCAGTATAATCCCAACACACACAACAAGTAGTTCCCTTTTATGAATTATAGTTGATTGATTATATGTTAAATTGGATTTAATATTTAATTTATGGATAAGTAATTAATAATAGATTAATTTGGAATTAATTATTATTAATATTTAATATTTAATTAAATTGGATTTAATTAAATAAAAATTCCCAATAATTATATCTGGAATATAATTGTAGGATTTAATGCATATGGAAATAAATCGTAGAGATTTTCATATAAGACATTTAAATTCGTAGAGATTTATATTTAGGGAATTAAATTAAAATGACTTAATTTAATTCAAGATTATGGATTTTATTTTCCTAATTGGGCTAGCTTAGGGTTTAAGCTGGGCCTCCCTATATATACAATCTCTAGGGAATTCACAAACAACGTTACTTCATATTTTCTCCATAAAATCTAGAGTTTGGATTTTTCTAGCAAGTCTGTCTCGGGATTCAACACTGGCAAATCCGTGCAAGTCTATAATCGGGGATTACGTGGATACCGTAGTAGAGAAATCTGCACTCAACCTACTGTAAGATTTCTCGTTATGATTATTGTAATATGTATGCAATTAAATTGTTCAGTGTTGGTGAACCTTTATTTCCGCTGCGCATGTGATTAAGTGTTTTATGTGCCTCTATTTTCCAACATGAGTTGTATGAGGTAATCCTCTCGTTTTTACGCTACATTTTCCTTACCATAATTCGCCATTGACGTTCTGCTATTTCTTGCAGAATGGATGAATTCCTTTTTGAATCGAGCGTACCTGAGAGTGAATGTTATTAGATCATGTATGTGAGGGAATCCATACTTATATTCTACTTGATAGAGCGAAAACATATTAATTATCTTCTTCTCCAGGTGGCCGGAGTAATGGTGGAGATTCGATGCACCGTGTCCCGTGTTATTTTGCTTTCTTCGTTTGTTAGTTTCTTGTGTTAATCAAGCCTCCCCTGTAATTTATCTTGAGCTTAGTCCATATTAGTAATTGCAATTAAGGTGATACTTATTGGTTTGAGAACATTACTTGGAGATTTGCTAGCAATACGTGGTTATTGTCATTACTATTAAGAGCGGGTCATTACACCTAATTGATTACCCTTACTTACTCAACCCACCTCACATAATATTCATTGTTCATATTCTAATCAATTAATAACAATGCAATTAATAACTTTTAATAGTTGACCCCTCAATTATATTCATTATCATTATCATTATCATTCTTTTGTCATACCAAGCTGCCCTCAAAGATTGCGTAATTTCACAAGTTTAAAAACAAAAGCCACTCCACTAGTGGGCCTATCCGATACAGCCCATTACAGCACTACACAAACACAAATGGCCCATATATCCTAAATTTGGATCAACATTAAATTTTCTTTCGTAAAAGAGAAACCACAGGCACAATCCAAATCTAAAAACTGCTCCCCCCATTTACCCACTCTCTCTCTCAAACACACCCCTTTCTCTTTCTTTCTCTCTCTAGAAATCAAAATCCCTCTTCCCCAAATCTCGAATGGCGTCCCCACGCGAGGAGAACGTGTACATGGCCAAGCTTGCCGAGCAGGCCGAGCGCTACGAGGAGATGGTTGAGTTTATGGAGAAGGTCGTCGGCGCCATCGACGGCGACGAGCTCTCCGTCGAGGAGCGCAACCTCCTCTCCGTCGCCTACAAGAACGTCATCGGCGCCCGACGCGCCTCCTGGAGGATCATCTCTTCGATCGAGCAGAAGGAGGAGAGCCGCGGCAACGACAGCCATGTCAATTCTATCAAAACTTACAGATCTAAGATCGAAACCGAGCTCTCCAAAATCTGTGATGGCATTTTGGCGCTTCTCGACTCCAAACTCATCGGATCCGCTTCGAACGGGGATTCTAAGGTATTTTACTTGAAGATGAAGGGCGATTACCATCGCTATTTGGCTGAGTTTAAGACTGGAGGTGAGCGAAAGGACGCCGCCGAGAACACTCTCAACGCTTATAAGGCTGCTCAGGTTAATTTCGCTTTCCATACTTGTGTTGAACTTATTATATTGTAGTTTTACTTATCATTTTTGTGCTATTTTGTTTTTTGATCTATATATGTGAAAATGTTGGAAGAGTCGTCTTGTGGATCCGGTGAATCTTATGTTTAATTTGTTTTTGGTTCAATCTTTTTGAGTTTGAAGCTAAATATTCACTATAATTCTAGTATTTTGTTGACCTAAGTTTTAGGGAGAAATTGTTGAAGCGTGCGGATGATTTAGTGATTTCATAGATTCGATTTCCGTGGAATTTCTTTTAGTAATTATTTGCAATTTGTAGCTGCTTTTGACTGGAATCAGGGAGATCATTCACATCTTTCTCCTGTTTTGGTTTGGGGGATTCATGAATCTTGATGGAAATTGAGGCAAACGATGTATTGAAGTTTCGTATTGATTCCATTCTTGTTGTGTTTTTAAATATTTGCTGTATCCGACTTTAGAGCTTTCATTTCTTTATTCAACCTACATCAACCACCACATTAATTATTTGTCACTTATCTGTAATATAAATTTCAAGATTCAGTGATTCCAAATCAATGAACCACCTAAATTTCTTGTTGTCCACAGGACATTGCCAATACTGAGCTGGCGCCAACTCATCCAATTCGTCTTGGTTTGGCCCTCAATTTCTCAGTCTTTTACTATGAAATCTTGAATTCGCCAGACCGTGCTTGCAATCTCGCCAAACAGGTGCCTAACTCTTGTCTGTCTTATTCTATTAAACATAAAGGCAGGTCCGTTATTGGTATACTATGAAGAACGATTTAGAAGTTTTATGGGATGATATGAATGATCTGACTTCTGTTTGATATCGAATTGGATATTTTTGGTTGAATTGAAATTTTATTGGCCTAATGTTTTTACCTCACGCTTTTTCAAGGCTTTTGATGAGGCAATCGCTGAGTTGGACACTCTCGGTGAGGAGTCTTACAAGGATAGCACTCTCATCATGCAGCTTCTCCGTGACAACCTCACTTTGTGGACCTCTGATATGCAGGTTTGTTGTTTGTTTGTTTTCTCCTGCGCATACTAATATTGTTCAATGAAAATGACTAATATTGTTCAGTGAAAACAGCTAATACTGACCAACTAATACCTTATAGGAAAACAACTATCGTCATTTAAAAATGAACGTTGCAACTAGTGCATAGAAGTATTTGCCTAGTATTCGTGGTTCTCCTTTTCGGGCCAAAATACTAAACTACATGTTTGTTTATTCTTTTGTAGGACGATAATTCTGAAGAGATCAAGGAAGCGCCTAAGCCCGATAACGAGTAGTGAATTTTTTGTGGCTTAGGATTTGAGTGTTGTGCTTATTTGGTGTTGGCTCTATAGTGTTCTTTTTCTTTTAATTTTTCGAATGAAGAATTGCTGGTTGTAGCATGTAGTTATGCTGATAGTCTACTTCTTTGGTGACCCTCCAATTTTAGATGTCTTTATTCCCCATCTGTTTTGTGATTTTATCATCTTTCATTTCTTGTCGAAAGATTGATATCCGAGCCAAAGATTGGCTTCATGTCTTTTAACAAAAAGCAATCATCATATCTGTGTTGTCTTTTGAGTTTATGAACAGAGTTTGAATCACTTGTTCAAAATTTGAAATTCAAATATTTGATGTTATAAAGCAATTTCATCTTTAGCTATTTGTTTATATTTGCTCAATTACGTATCTTTTAACATTTTTGTACTGTAACTGATGGATGACTTATTGGCTTCTAAATATTTTTGTGGGGGACAGTTTAAAAATATGTATCTCTTGTTGTGTAAAGTATTGGAACGTCTCATTTCCTCCAATTGTAATGGTTCTTAATAAATTAAAGTAGAGGCCTTTTTTTTTGCCTTTTACAAACTTTACGGTTGTGGAAGCATGTGAAATATTTTTATTGGTTCCTCCCTGCAGGCTATAAGCCAACCTCTCTTTTCGTTTATCTTTTTTTTTTTTTTTTTAACTTTTTATAATGAGACAAGAAATTCCTCATTCGTGGCGTTGGCCCCGAAGTTGGGTGGATTGTTAATCGATGAATATGCTCAATTAGCAGACATTTGTGGGAGAGAGCCAACATGATTCAATTCCTATGACAAACTTCAATAATATTTCAGTAGAAATTTTATCCCACACGGGGTTCGAATCTGACAAAAAGCAAACTTGACTCGACTCGAGCTCTTGTTGAGTTGAGTACTTGATGTTCGAACTCGAGCTGAACTCGAGCTAGCTCGATTACGTTAATGAGCTGGAAATAGAGTTCGGCTCGACTAGCAAACGAGTATAACGAGTCTATCGAGTCGAGCCGAATCTAACGCGCCTAATATAATTACAAGAAGAATAATGGTGTCCAACTAGTCGAGCTCAATTAGGCTCGTTAGTAAATCGAGTATTTTACAAGTTCGAGCTCGACTCATTTATCAAAATAAGTGAGCCGAGTTCTAGCCTTAACGAGTCGAGTCGAGCCAAGCTCTCAACCTGCTCGTTTTTGCAAAATTCTACTATGGTCAGTGAGTCATGTTAGCCCAACTCTGGGACCTAGGACATGATCAAACTCAAATACAATTATGAAACTCAACAACATATCAAACAAATTAATTAAAATAATAGTGCATTCAACATGATTCGATTCATTTACAGCCCTACTCTGAGACATTTTGTAACACATAATCAAATTTAGGAAGCGTTGTGCAAAACTCTCACCAAGCAGTAAAGAGACATAAAAATCAAGATTTGGAATCTCTAAATTTGCAAAAACTGAATCAAAGTAAGCACTTGCTCACTATACAAAGCAAGAAATCATAAATCATCCTCTCCTTTCTGTGAATATATAGATTAAGTTCAAAACTTTACACGTAAGAAGAAAAAATCGCGGTAATTAATCGAATCGAATCAAAGCTGTGCACGAGGGGTCTTGAGATCAGTCAGCTACAAGTTCTTTTTTGTTTCCAGTTGTTGGTGTCTTCAAATCACCAGAAACTTCCTTCTTAGGCCCAGTTGGAGTCTTGAGCTCTGGCAAAAGATGTTCTTTTTTGCCCGTTGGCGTCTTCAAATCCACGGAAGGTTCCTTCCTGTGACCTTTTCGTATCGTAAGAAGACCTCCGGTCACTCGTGAAAACATGGATTTCGAAGGTCTTCTGTGAGGGTGTTTGTTCGTCTCTGAATCCTCATTCAGAGTGCTTAACTGATCTATTTCTTCAGAGTTTGACGTCGCTTCTTCTTCTGAGAAGAGAGTCGAGTACATCATTCGTCTGAAAACTGCGGATTTTGGTGTCTTAACTTCTGATTTCGGGGTTTCTGCATTAGTATCAAAGATTGAGCCTTTAAGGGCCTCTGCCTTTTCAGGGTCTTCGTCTAAGGGGTCGTCTTCTGGTTCGTTCATAAACTTCAGATCTTCGAGATTGAAGCTGAAAGCCCTTGTGATGTGTTTTTGCTCCGTGTCCGACCCCTCGTCCATCGAATCTTGAAACATCAAAATTACATTTTGATCCTTGTCATCAATCTTGAACTCTGATGAAGCCAAAGTGAGCATCCTTTTTAGCTGTTTTACATTCTCTTGAGCGGCCGATTCACTTATTCTTAACCGTTCATTTTCCTTCGTGATGAGATGCAAAGCTTCCTCTTTCTCCGAGAGGCAATCTTTAAGCGCCGAATTCTCTTCCCTAGCAATCGCTGCACCAGATTTAGCAGCGTTTGCTTCGCTAACTGCCTGTTTCAACACATCTCTCAACTTGTACGTTTCTTCTCTCGAAGTTTGCAAATGTTCGGCTAGTTTTTGGTTCTCATGTTGTGACATCGCCCTTTCCTCTTCGGCCCTCTTTATACAGCTCACGAACCCCATTTCCTTCCCATTCCAAGCGAAAATCGACTCTTCCGCTTCTACCCTCAGCCTATCCGCTGTGTTCTTATGCATCTCAGCCTCGTTTTTAGCCTCTTTCAACAGATTTTGAAACTTTTCCTCGTTCGTTTTCATCGTTTCCTTCATCTTTTCGCCTTCTTCTTTCAAAGCTTCAATATCGGCCAACGCAACACTTAATTTCTCCTTCGCTTGATTAGCATCTGTCGCCACTTCCTTTAACGCTATCGCCAAATCTTCCATAGCTTTCGCGCTTTTTTCCTCTGCTTCAACCGCTAACTTCCACTCCTTCTTGATTTTCTCCATTTCTTCGGCCAATTTCTCGGCCTTCAAACACGCCTTCTTTTCGCTTTCTTGCGACTTAACCAAACTCTCCTTCACCAACTCAAGCTCCGATTTCACACCCTTAACTTCTTCCTCCCTACTAATCTGATTGCACAAATCCTCAAGCCCATCAATCTTTTCATGCAACGACGCAATCTCAATCTTCGCTTCTTCAAGATCGAACATGGCTGAATCGAACTGGTTATGCTGCACCGCTAACGAATCCGCCATTTTTGATTCCGCCATCTTTTTCCTCTCAATTTCAGCCTCCAAATAACCAATCTTTTTATCCTTGGTCTTCAACTCATCACGCGTGTTAGCTAGCGTTTTCTTCAACGTTTCGATCTCCATCACCAACTCGCCTCCCCTGCTCGACTGAGTCGCCTCGTTGAGTTGTTCAAGAACTCGATTCTTCTCCACCTGGTTAGCACTCAGTTTCTCCTTAGTCGTCCTTATTTCATCCTCCATTTTTCTCATCTGTTGCTGCATTGAATTAATTCTATCCACCTGATTCTACACCAAAATTGAAAATCTCTCAAGATTATACACAATTAAACCACACAGGCATTTCATCAAACAGGTACTAGGCAATCATCAAAACGGACATAACAAATTGCAAAAACAGGAGCTATCTTTATCATAAATTGAACTTTGAGAACTGAACTTTCGACTTTTCCAGGCAGGTACTGAACTTTCAAATTGTTGCAAAAAAATGATATCGGGCAAATTGTTGCCTATGAATTTGCCAAAGGTCCTTATTTTCGACAATTTGAAAGTTCAGTATCTGCCTTGCAAAAGTCGAAAGTTCGGTCCTCGAAGTTCAATTGGTGACAAATTGCAAAAACAAATATTATCTTTGCCACTAATTGAACTTCGAGAACCAAACTCTAGACTTTTGCAAGACAAGTACTGAATTTTCAAATTGCAAAAAAATAACATCTGGCAAATTGTTGCCTATGAATTGGTCAAAGGTCCTTTTTTCTCAACAATTTGAAAGTTTAGTATCTGTCCCTGTAAAAGTTAAAAGTTCGGTCCTCGAGTTTCATTGGTGATAAAGATAGCTCCTTTTTTTGCAATTTGTTCAACCATATATATAATGTACCAACATTTATACATATGTATATATATATATATATATACCTCAGATGAATTTGATTTCTTTTCAATAAGCTTATGAGCAGATGCATCTACGGCATCTCCCCTGCAAAGCTTTGATGCAAAAAGTGTTCTTGAAAACACCGATGAATAATGATTCTTATGCCCAAAATCAACCGACCCTGATCTGAAATTTACACAAATTCATCAAAAACTCAACAATCCTTTTACCCTTTTTCCCCCTAAGAATCATGCCCAACAATAAATATTGAAAAGAAAAAAGACAAAATTGGAAGAGCATGTAACATACAAATAGTCCGAAAATATCTCTGTGCCATAAAAAGATTGATGATCCAAAAACATAGTTGAGAATGGAGTACAAGAAAGAATGCATGTGGTACCTTGATTTGGAACGTAACATTTTGGTAGATTTCGTTTCTTTGTTGATTCCGCGGCTACGAATTTTCAATACTATCTTTGGAAAATCAGAAAATTCACAAGAAAAATATACAAAAGAATTGATGACTTTTTCTTATTTTTTCAGTGTGTGTTTTGGTTGAAAGGTTTCCGGGTTTATTGACAAAGTGTTAAAGTTACGAAAGCACACGGTTTAAGTGAAAGAGATGGATATTGTGATTAAAATACATGAATAAGTAGACCATATTTTGGCATATGGATTTAATTAGCGAGTGAAAGAAGAAAAATAAATTTAATATGAAGATTCCGATTGAAAGTTGACATATGTGAAGTAGTAACCGATGTTGAGATTTCGACTAAAATGGTTGCATGAATCTTATTGCTTATTGTCTTTCCAAATATGAACGATGTAGAAAATTTTAATTATTTAAGGCATAATGCATCAAAAGGAATCCGATCAGCTATTAAACTTTAGCAAAATCTTGTACGTATTTAGGTGCACCGTGCATTCATATTGCATGCATTTTGAAATCATTCAATTTATTATAATAAAGAACGGTTCAATGTAAACAAGTTGCATTTTTCAGTATTGCAAATTGTATAGTTCTAAAATACACTATGAATGGACGATGTTCCTGGGTGCACGTAGAACCCACTTTCAACTTTTATTTTGAAATAGTCTTAAATAAGTTTTATTTAAAGAATATTTTAAAATATATAAATCTTGTTTTCATAAGATCTTTGAATTATGCTTTTGTTAAAAATCCTTTAAATTATGTAAGATTCTTTTTAACAATTCATTAAAAAAAAAAATTGTTAAAATTTAATAACATTCAAATTTCTAGTAAAATGGGTCATGAGTCTAGATAATAATCTTTCCAAAGATGAATGATGTGATGAAATTTATATTATTAAATTAGGGAAAAGTTTTGAAGTTTGACATTGTCATCGCATGTGGCCGGCAAGCACGACTTTGGAAATTGTGTGATCTTTGTGCAAATTTCTTTTTAATTCATGTTATTCATTCAACGACGGGGTTAGGTTAAGCCCAACTTCAACTCTTTTGTACATAAAATAATGCATGCCTCTTGTTAAATAATTTAAAATTGCATATTAAATTATTCATTTTCAAATACTTGTTGGTACTTCTCCCTCAATCCTATGGTTGCGTTTGTTTCGGAGTAAGTTAAGATTTTAGAATTTAGGATTTTAAAATTCTTAATAAATAATAAATGTATGTATTTATTTTAGGATTTGAGTAGTATGAAATTTAATTTTAGGCAAGATTTTATATGCATTTGGTGTACAGACTCTAGATCCGTTGTATTATTATATTATGTTGAGAAGATAAATATAATATATAAAGTGTGATGTATTGAGAAGAGTAATAATAGGTTTTATAGGTATTAGTAGGTGTGAATTGAATGTGAAATTTAAAAACCAGACTCTAAATTTCAAACTCGTATGAGATAGGGACCACAAAGTCCTAAGTTCATCATTGTGAATCTCAAAACAAACATAGCCTATGTCTTCATGTTAATGTTAATTATTGATGATTATTATTAATTATCTAACTATTTTGATGATGTTGATGAATATAATGAATTATATACTGAGTATATTTTTATCCTTAATGCACATAAACAAATTAATGTTTTTTAATTAATAATTATTTTTATTTTTTTTTACTTTAAAAGGTTGAGCTGGTATTTTCAAATGGGCGAAATTAATATATACGTAAAGTGGTGAGAATTTTAAAAAAATAATTATTTTACTATAAAGTATTAATTTATTAGTGTAGGTCCGAAAACAAATACTCCCTCCGTCCTATTTTTTATTTTCCAATTATTGTAGACACGAAAATTAAGAAAAAGTGAAGATAATAGTATTAAATGATGTAAAGTGGGTAAAGTGGGTTTGGTGGAGGGAAATAATAGTATTAAATGGTGTAAAGTGAATTTGGTGGAGAGAAATAATAGTATTCAATAGTATTAAAAGTTGCTTAATTTTATTTTTTTTAGGAAATAGCCAAATAAAATTAGGACGACTATTTATAAAAAGCGGACAATCAAAATTAGAAAAAATGGAGTATTTATTAGTAATGAAAAGGTTTAAGAGGGAGAACATACAAATTTTCACTTTTATAAACAATAAGCTTGTGCAATTAGCTTGTCCAAAAAGTTGAAGTCGGTTGACTTACCACTTACATGTTTTAGCACGGTACACCTGACACATACAATATGTTGTCATAGAAGTAACATTATTTTGCATTCGAAAACGTACTCACTATTTTCTAATTATATTCATGCCTGTCATTTAATTTATATTTTTATGTGTAGTTAATTGAGATATAAGTTCATTAAATGTAATTGAACGTAAGATTAACTCAAATAATATGCATATAGCTGAACTACTGAAGATAACTTTTTTTTACAAATCAAATATGATAGTACTATTTTAAAAATGACGTCACCTTACATACAGTTAAGGTTTGGATCTTCTAATTTGGAAGTCCGGAATAGGAAAACCGACTCTCGATCTCAATTTTCTCCAAATGCGTAGTGTATTGTAGTGCTGTCCTTTGCTAATTTTAAATAGTTGCACTTCTTTATTTTCTTAATAATCGCACATGTTTGTGATCAATTCATAAACATCTCCACTGAATGTTAACAAGTGTATATGTGATCATAGTCATGAAAAAGTTAGTACTTGTTGCATGAACAATGAAAAAGCAGTTTATAATTACTGAATAAATTATATGATCGAACTAGATTATTTAAATGAAGATATGTGTTGATTTGTAGAATTGCAATTTTAATTTTATACTAAAAAATTAATATGGAAATTAAAATATTAATCCCGGCCAATTTCATCTACCAAATAGGATAGACATATTTTTGTACTCGGACTGAAAATGTATCATAAATCCTCATCTCATAGACCAAACAACCAATTATATTGAATTAAAATGATAATCCCAACCTATTCTAATCAATCCCGTAAACGAAATGGGACATAATGATATTCATTATTGTTTTTGGTCCAATACTAATACCAAGCGTTCCCTAACACCATTCCTTCTATCCTATTTTAAATTTGTCCTTTGATTGTTTGGCTCGTGTTTTAACGAGCGGGTTATTTATTAATATATGAAATGATAAAGCAACTTTTAAGAAAGTGTAGGATAGATGAGGGAGGGGTAGGACTATCATATCCCACGTTACAAATTTTTTTACCTTTTCAAAAACTAATAAACAATTAGCTCGCTAAAACATGAGTTAAACAATAAATAAGCAATCTAAAACATGAGTACAAAACAACAATATATGATATGTCATTGTAAATACACTGTTTCTGTTTGATATTTTGATCTTTCAAAAATCATATTGGGCTATATATTTGTCGTTAAATCAAGGCCCCAAAAAGCAAAAAATATTTTAATAAAGAGACACACTTGCATGAGACAGTCTCAGGATGAAACGGATATAAATTAAAAATTGACTCTCTTACACTTTAAAATGAGTGAATGTGAGTTGTACTAAATTATATCTTATCTCATGTATAAGACCGTCTTATACGAATTTTTATCTTTGATAAAAAGGATAAAGAAAAACGACTAAGAGAAACAGAAAAAAACATAAAGAGAAACCAAAAATATTTTGATAAAAAACCTAGGCGGTGGGCACGTAGGCTGCCTGAGGCTCCTACTAACGCCTTGACCCGACCCAGGCGGAATCCTTGCACATTATAAAACTAAAATAATCTTTTTTTAACAACGATTAAAAAAAGGTGGTTAAACATAGCATCAACAAATCATAAATTATGAACACTGAACGAACATATCCAACAAGATTCTCCACACGAGTTTTGATGAGGTTAGCAAACAATAACTGCCTCAAATGGAAATTAATGTGAGATGGTTGCATATAAGTTTTGATGAAATAAATACACCAAAATAGATGAGGTAAAAGAAGATTGACCTCGAGATAAATGACTTGGGCCAAAACAGCTCAAATTGAAATGGGCCAAAAATACTGACCCTGTCTCTCATTATTCAGTCCTAACCCTTTTTTTAAGTTTAAACTGGCCGTTGATTATGATTACTACACAAATTTTAAGAGGATTTTAGGGGTAAACCATGAAGAGCCTTCTCCATGTCCAACACATTCCCAGAAATGGGCATAAAATGAGCCTATTCCAACACACGACAAAAAAATAGGCCTTTTATAATTAAAGTTTTTGAGGCAAAAAAATAAATACTATAGGAAAAAACTAGAAACAGATTACTATTTTGAACGCAAATACGAAACATTGTTCAACACCAGAGGGGTGGACAAGATAGCCTAAACGAAGTTAATAAGAAAATAACTGAACATACTTCACAATCCTTTCTGCCCAAACAATCCCGTTATGGGACAATACAGTTACCATCTTGTGGGAAGACCCATCCCATTGTCCTAAACATTTTAACAGGGTACTGTTGCAACGGAAGTTCAATACTATCTACTTTATATAACTGACACAAAACAAACACAGCACAAACCAACCAAAGCATGTGCACCTAAGCACGCTCACCCCTGATCCTGCGAGCCAGCTGGATATCTTTAGGCATGATTGTCACTCGTTTGGCATGGATGGCACACAAGTTGGTGTCCTCAAAGAGACCAACGAGGTAGGCCTCAGCAGCTTCTTGAAGTGCCAAAACAGCATGGCTCTGGAAACGAAGATCAGTCTGTAGAAACAAGACAGTAAACAGTTAACCAGAGACAATCTTTTAACTGTAATAAGGGTTTGTTTGCAAACTCTATTAATAACTTCTAGAATCACTTATTTTTAAAAGTTGTTCATAGCAGTAGTAGCTTCTGAAAAAATGTAAATTTTCTACATTATTTAGTAAAGTTTGCAAACATCACCTAATAAACAAATACAAATCTCATTAAATTTATAATTCACCTTGAAGTCCTGGGCAATCTCACGAACAAGTCGTTGGAAAGGTAGCTTCCTGATCAAAAGCTCAGTACTCTTCTGGTACTTACGAATTTCACTGAAACAAGATGTCAACAATCAGAAAGCATGCATCTTTACAATCTAGACAGTGCTTATAGCATTATCTTGCCACAAGAGCTTTGAGATCAGATTATCTCAAGCAAGCAGCCTGTTTACATATCATCACAAATTACCAATGGTTAACAATGCAAGAAAGTATCTTTACTAAATAGACTTATATAGTCTTAAATCTTAACATTATCATACAAACTCACTAAGAACATTCCTTTCATTTCCAGGATGTGTTTCATGAATTTCATCTAGATCTAGTTCAACCATCATAACTCCCATAACTCATTAAACTATATATGGAAATTTGAACACAAGACCTAAATACTCCACCCAATGGCATTTCAGAATCTAAAAGCCAATTATGATCAATAGCAGAAGATACTCACCGAAGGGCAACAGTACCAGGACGGTAACGATGAGGCTTCTTCACTCCACCAGTGGTTGGGGCAGACTTACGAGCAGCCTGCACAATTAGTTAACAATCAGAACTGTGATCCTCATTATAAAAATTCATGTGTAAAAGGAAAACATGAAAAAACGGATGTTAAACAGATAGGGGATGAACCTTAGTTGCAAGTTGCTTCCTGGGAGCCTTTCCACCAGTAGACTTGCGAGCAGTTTGCTTGGTACGGGCCATCTGCAACGCAAATTATATTCAGCATAGGAAATTTTGAAAAGAAAAGTAAACGTATTCCCTGCCTATCTCAAGACCAATTAACAGTGTTACATAAAAAAGGAAACAATTGATCTCTGATGTCGTCCAATCTAATAGTCGCCCTGATACCTAAATTCTGAGACAATCCATAACCAATGCGAAAGTACAGATATGGAACATTACAGACTGACTCAAAGGAAAGACGACATAGAAGTAAGATGCTCAAGCGTTTCAAAAACGAAACACACACGACATAATAAAGTCATCGGGAATTTTCCAAACACGTATAACATAAGACAGAAACAGAACATAAAAAAAAAAAAAAAAACTGCAGGTATTACCAACCAATTCGGAAAATCAACACCCTCGTTCAAGTTATTCAAAACCCTTAATTAAACAAAAGATAATTTACCAGGAGAACCCAAAATCAAAAGTTAATAATGTTTCATTATCAACGTAAACTCAAATCAGTGGCCAACACGCCTACCCTAACCCTAAAATCCCAAAAATCAAATTAAACCTAGAAACACATCGATTGCACAAATAATTGGTAAGCCAATGCACATGGAATCAAATCAAAATAAAATAATGTAAAACTTGGGCATAACGGCGGAAGACTCACCTCTCAGTCGAACAGCTCTCTCTCTCTCTCTCTATCTAATCTGAGACGAAATAGCGACTGAAAAGTTTGAAGGCTTAGGTGGTGATGCGTATTTAAAGGGAGTTTGTAGGGAGGATCTGACGGTCTGAAATTGTTATCTTTTGTTTTCTAAATCATGGAATCCAACGGTGTAGAACAGAGTTTATTGTGTTTTCTCCAGCTAAATGACGGATCAGATTGAATTTTGTGGTTGACACGGATCGAGGGCCTTTTTATTTAAACTCCACTATTTACTTCGGGGGCTCTTTCATAATATCCTATTCAAGTAAAGGTTCTACTGTAATTGAGCACTTGGAGTTGGATTTTTTTAAGAAAATTCAATTTTTTTATTTAGAAATTTAAAATCGGTTCTACTTTCTAATTTTAAATTTTGATTTTAGAAAATCATTACTCCTACGCTTAAACATGTTCACATTTTTCAATAAAATCAATCCTCTCCCCTAAATTTTAATATTTTTATGAAAAAATAAACAATTACAATTAATTCATCGGACACACATGGCATATTTTTTCGTCACGTTGTATATCGGAACCACAACCGCACTATACGGCAACACTATCACCACAAGAGAAGGACCACAACCCAGCAACGGCAACACCACCACCACAGGAAGGGGATCACCACTCCATCACAAGGAGGACCACAACAAGAGGGAATAAATTTTCCTTTCCATGTCTCAACCCCAAAACCTCAAGATCTTTAGCAGTAGAGTTCTAACCACTTGAGCAATTCACAATTGATTATATATTTTAATATATATTTAAGTCACTGGAAATAGTATTGTGGTAGGTTTGAACATGTTGGTCTTAAGACTATCTTTATCGATGTCCTTCTACCAAGGATCACCCACTACAATCCAAACTAACAAATAAAAAAAAATCAATAATGTGAACCAACCTTGGCTGACACTGGGCAGTTGGCCATCCAAGTGTCACGCTTTTTTTCTCAATCTTTTAATGCTTAATGTGTCAAAATTCTATCGATCCTTGTAAAAAAAAATTTGAGATATAATTAGATGGGTAGATATTGAAGATAATGTGCATTAAAAAAAATCGTAAAAAAAAAAACCTCTACAAATAGAGCCCAATATCGATATTCTTTTTGAAACAAATAAGAAATTTATCTCTTTTCTCTTCCCATATTTCCCCGAATAGGTCTTGTATGCACTCGGATGTACAGTGCACTCATAGTGCATTTTAGAAACGTGCAACTAGTTATGGTGAAAAGTGCGATTTATTTACACAGAAAAGTGCAACTGTTAATATGGGAATATAATTGCATGCTTCTGTTTGGAATAATTGCATATTTTTATTTTATATAGTTGCACGCTTCTAAAATACATTGTGAGTGAACGGTGCATCCGGGTGCACATGACTCTATTTCCCCATCCTATTTTTTTTTATCATTCTCTATTATGGATCCAAATAATTCCAATTATTTTTCAAACTCTCAAAATTATTCATACTCTCAAAATTATCCAAACTTTGAATTTTATCTTAACTATTCTTTTTCAAATTCAACTTTGAATCTTATCTAAACTCTTCTTTTTCAAATTCTGATGAATTTTCAAACTCACAATATTATCAAACTGCCAGAAAATTATCAAACTCGGGATCCATTACGTTGAAAATTAAATCAACTTTTAAAATTAAAATTATTTAATATTAATCTAAACACTAATATTGAATGTATAAATTTATATGATATATGTTTAAAAACCATATTCTTCAAATATATTAAGTTTATAAATTATATAAAAATTATTTATCATATAATATAAATATTTATTTATTGTACATTTATAAAAATATCCGTTTATACATATTTTATTTAAATATATATGAGTATTTATTTGCATTTTAGGATTTTAATAAAATCAAAAAATAGACTGAAATTATTAGATTTATTAATAACAAGAGACAGTCATTCATGGGTGTTGATATGACTCTCTACATAAAGAAGCCACCAAAACTATTCAATAAATATATATTATTAATATTTTATTTTTTTTAAATAAAAATGAAATATATTAAAACGAGCAATGGGCTACTCGAAATCCAAAGGTGCAATTTTCAAAGCCATGTGATTGCATTGTTCAAATTAGATTCATTACTATTCAGAAAAAATAATATTTTACAAGATTTTTTTTTTAGCAAATGTTTTACAATTTGTTGTTGAAATTAAGAATTTGAGTATAATGACAAATATATTCGTATCAATTATTTTATCTTTTACCATATTCCTTAATTTTAGCTAACCGTGTTTTCTCTGAGGCAAGCTAAAAACATGAGTGATTTTTTGGAGCTAGGGGGAAAATGTGAAAATTATGGAAAACATCAAATAATTTGTATAAAAAATTCTACCGGAAACATCAATTGAAGGCAAACATAATTTCACATGATAAACACAAATTAAGCAACAATTGACATCTCAAAACACTAATATAGTAAAAACTCTATAAACTACTACCTCCGTACTGGGAAAACGTGCACACTTATTTTATTATCGAGTTTTTGTGAGCGAGTTGTTTATTAGTATTTCAAATGATAAAGTTATTTTTAAAGAGGGGTATTATAGATCAACCTCTCATTTATTGCATGCATCTTTAAAAATTATTTTATCAGTTAAAATAATAATTAAAAACTTGCTCGCAAAAACACGTGAAAACAGTAAACGTGCATGTTTCTTTGGAACGGAGGGAGTAATATTCATGGACCACCTAAATTTATTAATTAAAAGAGCTATTAATTAATCGATAAATTAATAATTATTAATTTATATATTAATTAATATTTTATTAATTTATAATGAAATACTCAATTTACATGCAATTTTAGCATGTACAATGGTTGTTCGTACAAATACAATTGCGAACTGCTTTCGTCATTGCAAACTTCGATCAACAGATAACATGGATTTTGAGAACTTCGATTAACAGGTAGGTTGTGAAAGCACTCAAGAACTCCGAAATTTGATCAAAAAGTTGGGTTATCGCAATGCAATAGATGTCGAAGATGTCCTGAAACACCCAAAAGAAAATGTAATTGCACAATTATTGACTGATGAAGAAATTATTGAGAGCGTTATTGGAACTGATAAAGATGATGATGATGATGATGAAAGTTCTACCATGGATCCCCCTTCGCGAAACGAGACTATTAAAGCGGCAATCACATTGAATAATTTCTTGTTGAGCTATGAGAAAACAACACCAGAAGTTCTTAAAATGATAAGGAAAATTAGAGACGAAATTCAGGGTGAAATTGATTTCAATAAAAAACATAAGATAATTGAGTCATTTTTCAAGAAACCTTCATAAATCATTCATTCAATATATAGTATATAAGGAATTTTTAATTTATATTTTATTAGAAATTATAAAAATGTATTATCTTATAATTTTAGTAAATTATTAATTTAGCACTCTATCCTCGAGTCGGAAAAATATTATCTTAGAGAGTTTATTAAATAATCGACTATTAATTTATCTAGTTTCTAATCTTCAAATACAATGAAATAATGACACATAGGATTTTTTTTTTAAAATTTTGAATAACTCAGTATTCGATCCAAGGACCGACTAATTCGGACTACCATAAATAAATGCATAAGCTAATTGAACCATAAATCGTCGCATTAGTCTACGTACTAAACTCTCTATTCATATACTATGATTTATTTACGAGTGGGTTTTATGTACACCCAAGTGTATCGTGCATTCAGAGTGCATTTTAGAAGCGTGTGACTTTTAATACTAAAAATTGCAATTTATTTACACTGAAACGTGCAATTATTTTTCCATATTAATAGTTGCACACTTCAGTGTAAATAAATTATATTTTTTATTATAAAAAATCACACATTTCTAAAATGCACTATCAGTGAACGGTGCGTCTGGGTGCACACAAACACTACTACACATTTAGGCTTGCACAGCTACACTTGGACAACTCTTTTTTCAAACAACTCTCCAAGTTATAGCTTGGAGAGCGGTTTTATTAAAAAAAAAAAGGTTTGAAACCGCTGTCCAAGAATAAAACTTGGAAAGTGGTTTTAAACCGAATTGCAAGTTCACTTGCACAGCGATTAATAACCGCTGTCTAAGTAAACACTTGGACATCGGTTAATAACCGCTGTCTTTTTTTCTTTTTTTTTATATCAGATATATCACCAGCGTCTGACGTGCGAGTACCTTAACCTTTCATTTCTTCTCCCCATTTTCCTCTCCCCCAATTATTCCTTCCTCCCAAATCGCCATAAACCGATCAAGACCTAGCTCCTCCCTCTCACCCAAATCTCCTCTCCCCCAAATTGTCGTCATGGTTCCTCCCTCCTCCCTCCTCCAACCAAATCGCCATTGCCGCCATGTCTTTCCCTAAATGGGACTCCATATATTATATGTGTTTATTTTTATATGTGTTTGGGATTAATTGTTAGGATATATATATAAATATTGTTTATATATATATATATGTTTGAGATTAATTGTTAGGATATATATATAAATGTTTATATATATATGTTAATTATTGTTAGGATATATATATATGTTTGAGATTAATTATTGTTAGGATATATATATAAAATGTTTATATATATATATATGTGTTTATATATATATGTTTGGGATTAATTGTTAGGATATATATAGCTAATTTGTTATGATTAATTGTTGTTAGTGTGGGATTAATGTTGGTTTAATTATATTGTTGTTAGTAGCTTGGATTAATTGTTGTTAGTGGCTTGAATGAATTTTTGTTAGTGTTAGAAATGAACATTTTGTTAGAGATGAATAATGCACTTAAGGTGTTTGATAATATGCTTGTGTGAGGATTTAAGCATAAATTATGATTAATACATTAGGATATATTTTGGTTATTAATTTAATGAATGGATAGTGATTAATGATTAATGATGATTAATGGTGATACATTAGGATACATATTGTCTTGAGAAGTAACAAAAATTGTGAATGAGTGAAAAATTGGAAGGATTTCAAAATTAGAAAATTTAAATGAATGTAGATTAAGTATGGTTAGGTATGCTTATAGGTTTAATACTTTAAGATAATTGTCTTGAGAAGCAGTCTTCATATTGTCTTTCCTATAGGCATCTCTAGTTCCTATAGTTTATTGAATATTGTTTGTTTTTTGTTTATTAAATGTTGTTTCTTCTACTTTACAGGATCATGTCTCGTTTGCCATATCCCGGAGATGATGGAGATGATGATGGATATTCTCGATGGAGATCATGGCGCGCGTATGATCATGGTGCATATGATTGACAACATCCTGATGACTTGAGAGAGTGTGACACTGATGCTCCCACCACCACTAGCAGCTCCGGGGAGAAGCGCACTCGGGGTATAGTCACCATGTCATCTATTAAGAGAGTTCGTAGCAAGGGGAAAACACTTCAGGTAATTTTATTACAATTGAACAGTTTGAAATCGATAAATATATTGATTGATCGTTG
Organism: Stenogyne calaminthoides; assembly: GCA_037126765.1. Classification (NCBI taxonomy): domain Eukaryota; kingdom Viridiplantae; phylum Streptophyta; class Magnoliopsida; order Lamiales; family Lamiaceae; genus Stenogyne; species Stenogyne calaminthoides. The sequence continues at coordinate 26,756,018 of JBBCBC010000022.1, read as the reverse complement.
AACATAATTAAATACTATGTTATTGCAGTTATCGTTCAATGAGTTTGGACAGGCAATAGGAAAAGAGAGTGAGTCGTTGTCCTTCTACATTGGAGTCCGCAATCGGGAGCGTGATCCCTATCGTCTTTGCCAAACCAATCTTGGCGTAATTTCAAACCGACTCGCTTGAAGGAAAGAATATGGGACGAACTTACGGTATGTTAATTATATATTTATTGAAAGTTGTAGTATGACCCTTAAATTTACTAAATTGTTATGTTATATGCATATAGACTACATTCAGAGGTCTTAACCACACAAAAAGAAGAAGCAAATATTATGCAAGTCGGAGTAATGGCCAAGAATTTTTGGACTTGGTTGAGAAGTAACACACGAGATCCAAAACCGGTCTTTACTCGACTAGTCCCCTCCCACGTGTCGAATATCCCTATGGTGGCTCCATCTTTGGGAGGAGTTTGTGAAAGCGAGCTATGGAGGATGATTTCGGTAAAATTGATCAATGTCATTTCCTTAATTTCTAATGATATAGTTTTTTCGGTGTTTATCATATTTCTATTATCTTTGTAGAATCGAAATAATAAAAATCGTGATCAAGCCAAGTCGATGGAGGCACAATATCGTGGCTCGAACAAAAGGTTATGCAAAATAAGAGAAAATATGGTGAGATCAAAATCCTAACTTTTAATTTTTTTATATATTCACTTTTAATATATCTAATAAAGGGACACGTTCATCACTATCGAAGAAAAGAAGAAAGAAGAAAAAAGCGGAGAGAGTGAGCCTATTGTTACCCGTTTTATTTATTTCGGACTACCGAAAAGGGTCGAGATCGGAATATTCACGATTCGAAAGGCACGCCGCATCATCGAAGAAGTGGTAATCTATCCATTAATTTATCTTTCAATTACAAACTATTATTTATAAATAAATAATTAAATAATAATATTTTGTTTTTGTGATTCAGGAGCGTCTATCTCAGACCATGACGCCCGACGACATCCGCATTATTGGCCCTGATGATCTGTTTAGATGGGCTATAGGTCGCCAGGAGCATCCTGGCCGTTTACGGAGTGTCGGATATGGTGTGACGAAGACATCGTTAGCGATGACACCTGGTCTTCAAGCCATGAATATGGTGGGTATACTAACGGAACAGGTTGCCAAGTTATCTAAAGATGTGGAACGTTTGAGGTCCGAGAGAAGAACGAGCCACATAATGTCGTCGAGTGGAGCAAGCTGTGAACATAGTGTTGCTAATGCTATGTTTTCAGCTAACCCTAGGGACGACTTTATTGAAGCACTTCAAAACGTCTCTCAGGTATCAGATATGCATGTCTCACATTTGTTTTAATTAAAGACTAGTGTATTAAAATTTTCTAACTAAATATCTTATTCAATGACCAATGACCTTTTCTTTACTTTTATTTGGAGGATCCCGACGGGTTGGTGACCACAGAGAACGTTGCACATCTCCCATGGAATGATTCATGGTCATCCCATCACTCCCCGTTTTCGTGAGGTCACACTCGATGTACCATGTGTCGGACAAGAGGATTCAATGGTGCAAAACCAATCGATGAAGCCTTCACGGTCGAACAATGGCGGACACTTCATCGAATGGTCGAAAGCAACTTGGTCTCTAACACCATGAGGGTAAAATATATGTTATTAAAGTTCATTATCTTATTTGTGGTTCTAAATAATATTGCAAATTAATTGTAGAATCTGCGACACCACAAATGCCTTGGAAGAAATCACCACAAAAGGCTAAAGAGAAATCGAGGGGTGTCGTGAGATACCGGGGGAGAACGAGGACTCCAATCGCGCTTATACTTGGTTATCCCATGACCGGAGACTTAGATCACGATGATTATGTACATCTAGGGTGCACCACGGATGGTATCGTCTAATGCTTTTCGAGATCGTCACGCTTTTCTCGCTTGCTCACTTTCATCGTAATACTTTCCAAGAATTCGTCGGTGAGGAACATGTGTCTGTCTTAAGTCTTGAATGACGAGTGGTTGAGTGCAACCACCATAGCCCTTTACCTCGGTATGTGTTTACTAATTCTCAATATTCACTTTCTCGATAGTTTAATTTTCTTTTTAAATATTAATTAGCGTATATATATTGGTTAAAGATATTTGGGTGAGGTATATCTCTCTCCGGAGATGTCTAGCAAGTGGAATGTATTCCTTCGTCTCCCCAGTGTGTCTTGCATATTGGGTGATAGGGTACAAACCATGGATGGGTTAGTTAATCATATCTTTGAATCAAACCGGGAGCGATTATCTCATTTTTTTGGCCAACAAATGTGGGGTGAGTGATAAACATTTAGTTAAAATTTGTATTCATGTTTATAATATTTGCACATATATATGCTAAATTTGCGATTAATTTTAATATTATCAATATAATATAGGAACCATTAGGTCTTTGGTCGCCATACACATGAATACATTAAGTGTGTATTTTATGGACCCAAATTCGGGATGGAGTTTTATTCAAATCATACGATCTCGTTTCATATATGGAAGCGTAAGTTCATTTTAATATTCTATACAATGATTTGTTTTACTTTTAAAATTATGCATATTTAATCTATTTTTATTTTTTAATTATAATAATAATAGTGTGATGACGATGTATCGAGTCGCCCAGTCAAGGTTCAAGATCTAAGTTAAATAAAGTGAACTGGATTAACATTAAGGTAAATTTAATTTAGTAAATTATCAAATTAATAGAAAGAAACCATAATTGTAATACGTGATTATAATTGTTAATCAACAGGTTCCGAGGCAACAAGATAATGAACATTGTGGACATTTTGTGTGTTGCTTTATTGAAGATATAATTCGCGCTTCTCTAACGAACATTCCTTTCAATGTAAGTCAATTTATCGATTTATTTAAATTATTATTGATTGAATAAAAATTCATACTATATTGATTGATTCGTTATTTGCAGTTTGTCTATGAACGTGAGCTCAAGTCTTACTCTAAGAAAAGATCGAGAAATGGAAAAACGATTGAATGAGAGTACCTTTTACAATCAATTCTTATATTCATACGATATTGAGTGATCGTTGTTTGAAATTTTGGTAGCATGTAATTAAATTATATATTTGTGATTATATATATTTCATGTTTTTGGTGTATTTGACGTATGTTTATGATTGTATGTTTATTTATTTCATGATGTGTATGTTTATTTATTTGATGTTTTGGTATATATATATGTGGTATAAGTTTTGGTTTATGGTTTTATTATAGGATTTTTGGTTTATGATTTATGGTATTGGGCGTATATATAAGTTTTGGTTTATAGTTTTATTATAGGATTTTTTAAAATATAAATTAATAATTAAAAAAAAAAGATATTGACAAATGTTAATAATAACATTTGCCTATCTAACATAATAAACTAAATTATAAAAAAAAAATAAGTTAGACAAATGTTAAAAAACCACTGTCCAAACTTAACTTTTGAAAAACGGTTTTTAATAGTTGTCCAAACTTGGACAATTTATTATTTGGATAATCTGTTATAACCGCTTTCTAAGAAATTTTTTTAACAATTGTCCAAGCCTTAAATGCAGAGATAGTGAAAAAAACTAGCCTTTATTTACACAATCTCACATTAAACTTCACACTATTCGTGGATTTTTTTTATTTATTTTTTGGTTCACCTATTAGAATAATGCTAGTAACTTATATAAAAAAAAATAAAAAGGTAAAATGTAAAATAAGTATATGCATAAATTAATGAAGCATGAGTATATATTTCCTGACCTCAATTACTGACGAAAATTTTTGTGCGGAATAACATATTGGGAGTTAAGACCTTCCAATTCCCATATAAGAATTTGCAGCTTAAAATAACCTGTTGATCTTCTCAAGGCATTTACAAGCGATACATCAAATAATTTATCTATCTTCTTTAAAAATAAAAATTGATCCATGCAAATAAAAAATGTATTTTCTCCCTCTCCCGTTTCCTCTTCCACTCTTCATTAGTGGTTGGTAACCTTCACACTTGATTTGAACATGAAATAATCGAATTTATAGATAGTAAATCACTCGCTCAGTACACATAAAAGGCATGATTTTGCATTTGAGACTAAATTATATCACATGACATATGTATGTTCGTTGAATATAATGTTTAATTTCATTCATGGTCTTTTCATTGTTCAATTAATCATGAAAATTCGCAGGATTATGAGGATCATTTGGAAATTTTTGTCATGAAAAATAACATCAAACAGTAACCGACAAGAAATAATTTAAAGTATTTCATAATAGAGTATTTCTACGTAGCTCTAGTCTTAATTCCTTTTTAATAACTTTGAGCACGAGTTCGAAATTAAAAATAAAGATGATCTTGTAGACAGGGGTAGAAATATATATGTTACATGACCTATGGCCCGATATTTTTAACAAATGGGTCGAGATAAGGCTTTTTCAAAATTTATTTAATTAAATAGAATTGATTTAAGCTTTTATAAAAAATTCAAAACTTAATAAAATGGTCTATTTAAATATTACTATATGTTGTATACTAATAATATATATATATATATGTTGTATTTCAACAAAAAATATATTTTAGTGAATATTAGAAGGTGAGTTTAAATTTAAATATATTTTTAAAAACGTTGTCCAACACTTTTTTTTGTAAAAAAATCGATTTTTAACTTCAACACTTTTTTTTAAAAAAAAATCGAAAGATCTCACCAAACATCTCACATATAAGCCACCAAGCCTCCCAATTAATTGAGGCAATTATTCGCTCCCATTGGGGACCGAACACGGGACCTTTGGCGCCTGAGCGGGGATCAATTCCGCTCGGGCACTAACTTTCTTGTGTTTACTTAATGAAATTAATTCTATATGTCCTAGAATTCATTTTTTTTTACAATTTTTTTTAAAATCCTTTATTTCAATTATCTTATTTATTAATTCAATCAAACTTTTATATAATAATAATTTTTTATATAAATTTAAATTAAATTATATTAAAATTATATTTTTTACTTGTTTTTTAAAAATACACTACGTACCTTTTTTTTAAACTTGTAATATTTTTCCTTCTAAAAAAATAATACTTTTTTTTATCTTAATAAGTAATATTTTTCTTTAAATAAGTAATATTTTTTCTTCTAAACAAGTAATATATATTTTTCTTTAAACAAGTTATACATTTCTATCTAAACAAGCTAGTAATATTTTTCTATTTAAACAAGTAATTCTTTTCTTTAAACAAGTAATACTTTTTTATCTAAACAAGTAATATTTATCTTGCGTTTATTTAATAAAATTAATTCTATATGTTCTAAAAATCATTTTTTCTTATAATAATTTTTTTTAAAATTCTTTATTTCAATTATCTTATTTATTAATTCAATCACATTTTTATATAATGAATTTTTTTATATAAATTAAAATTAAAATTAAATTAAATTAAATTATATTAAAATTATATTTTTTACTTGTACTTTTTTTTTAAAAAGTACTACTTTTCTTTTAAATTTGTAATACTTTTCCTTCTAAACAAGTAATACTTTTCTATCTAAATAAGTAATGTTTTTCTTTAAACAAGTAATACTTTTTCATCTAAACAAGTAATACTTTTCTTTAAACAAGTTTCACAGGAGACCTACTCATAAATTAAGTATATTGTAGACGGATTCAAATTCCATAAAATATATTCCAATATTTAGAAAATTATATAAATCAAATATTGTAGATCAATTCAAATTTTTCGGCGATATGCTTCTTTGCAAGCGGCAACCTCGATTTCTTTCAAGTAACTCCTATGGATTTCTTTTCGAGCTTCTTCGTATAATTTATGCACTCGTACCCAAATTGAGACATCTCTTTGATTTTTGCCACGTGTTTTGTCTACACTAACGTGAACCCAAGAAGACATTAGGACTACATCTTCTTTTACAGACTATTTTTTCACAATTGAAGTGGTATTTTGGAATAAATTTCTGGATATATTTTGTGATGTTTGGATTGGTTCAGAGATAGGATTTTGGTTTAGGTCTGGAGAAAATTGAGAATTTTCACAATATTGAGAGCTTGGATAATCTTATGTTTTTAGAAAAGACTCAAAATTTGGATAATTTTGGGTGTTTGGATTATTTGGAGTGTTAGAAAAATAGTTTGAATACATAGGATCCATGATAAAAATGATAGGGATTTGAAATATTAATAAAATGAGAAGAGAAATGAGAGAGTATGAATTGTGATTCAAAATATATCAATATTGATGTCTATTTATAGAGGATTTTTTTTTTATGAATTTTGATATAATTTTTTATTTTATAGAAAATATCAAATACTTAAAATTTAAAGTATTATCCTATAGAAATATAAACATCCAATAAAAATGAGACATGCGGCAACCAAAGCCTTGGGACCCGCGCCCTTGATCTGTTCGGCTATCCGCACTGATCGGTATGGGGTATACTAATTCTGATTTTTTTATTTTTTTTTTATCCTTTTTCGTGGATTGGTTTGGTTTGTGGAGACCGATAAACACAGTCTTATATTAAAAAATGCAACTTGTTTGTACTGAACCGTGCAACTATTAATATGAAAAAATTGTTGCTTGGTTCAGTGTATATAAGTTACATCTCTCAATATAATAAGTCTAAAAGCAATTAACACCTAAATATACTCTGACCTTATGCCAAGATCATCAAGAACACTAAACACTTCAAAGTTTTGGATCTTCATAATCTTTGATCAGAAGAGCAGGCTTTGCTTCAATCAATAATTTGGCATCCTTGCAACCGTGGCTTTAAACAAACAGAATCCTAAATAAACAAACAGTCCTTACCAAGTCATTACAAACAGTCCATATCACTCACATCCACAGAATTTGCAATCTTTATTTTCGAACCAAAGGTAGATTTATGTTGCGTAAAATGTATGAGAATGTCATTGTGCATAACCATAGGTCAATAGGTATCTAGGAAGCAAACACTTAGTATTCGCATCATGTTTTATACTATAATACAACAATGGATAGATTTAGTAAGTTTATATACTGCACAAATTAACCATTAAATTAAGAGAATAAGGTTATGTGATACATTGCAACAGGATTTGAAAATAAAAAAATCTATAAAGTTTCCATTATTGTAAACATGATACATTGCAATATACTAATACTTTTATTTTGACACAAACCATCCAACAAAGATACACATCTTTTAAACATGTTATATTTGTATAATATATTCTACCATTAACATCGAATCAAATACGAGATTTGCGGTGGGCTTGTTATTGCGAGAACCATGAGGCCTTCCACGTAGTAGCAACGGGTCTTCTTCAGACAAAAGGATGCAAGAGGATTCAGAAGAGAGACCGAATTAAGACAATTGGAATTGAGAATGCAACTTCACATAGGGAGAGGAAGCCCAAGACCCGAGTCAGAACAAAGCCCAAGACCCGGATACTCGCTCCGAAATCACTCAACAAAGGGCACGCGCCGCCGTCCGACACCTGGCGGTGGGATAAAGTTATTATTCCCTGCAACGAGCGCACCGAGCTCCATACCCAAGTCCATTCCCGCGCCCAAATCCGTTTATGCAAAAACAGGTCCTGGATTTCGAACACCTCTATACTTCCCGTTAATCGGCTTGTTAATTTTGATTCATCTTTTCCTGTTTGATGATTGATGATTCCGAATAGGGAAACAAACTTCAACTTTACGAATAATTAAACAAACTTCAGATTCACAACTAAAACCGTCTAATTCTAAATTAACAAACTAACTCAACTTTATTCGGATAAATAAATATTCTCTCTACTTTTTAAATCCATACTTTACCAATAAAACAAATAAAGTGAAAATTGAGGTTTAACCTGAATTTGGAGTAGGTGCAATTGTAATCCAATTTCATTAGCCTCACATAGTTTTCAATCATTACACACCTAAACTAATTTGCATCCTCATTCAAAATACAACAACAATGCATCACAATGTTCATTGAATATGTGATATTTTAATTTGTTTAATTGATTTCACAGTGTTTATATAGACGTACAAGTATCTTTAAAAATAGAAACAAATCGACTAAATCATCTACACAAGGAAATAATATAACTTGTTACAAAAGCAATATCAAAACAAATCTTAATTATAATGAACGTGCATATATTTTCTTTTTTGCAAATCTTAAGTATATTTATGTATTTTTTTTTAATTTTTTTCTTTAATTTTCCTTTTTTCAGGAAAAAGAGGCCAAAATTAACAAGAAAGACGGCCTTGTATGGCTTTCTTTGTGGTTTATTCAGGTAGATTTTCAGTCCAATAATTTCATACATTGACATTAATGGCGTTTCATATACATGTCTTGTTTTGATAGTAAGAGTATGTGTGTGTATATATAAAATTCGAAAATACTTTTTAAGTGAAATTAACCAGCGCACTTTGGAAATTTTTTAAATTTTTTGGTGATATTAAAAGTCTTACAATACATATTAATATCATATTCACATTTCATTAATAAGCACGTAATCATTGGATAGAATGAAACTGAGTATATATATATATATATATATATTGGTAATTTCAAACGGATTCTAATTTTAAAGATAAGAAAAAATATGGTTCATTTTTCCCCATTTAAAGATATTTTTACATGTATATGGTAATTATAATCAAATAGATTAAAAAAAAAATTCAGGAAATAAAAATCCATTATTATCATGATTTATTTTGATAGTACTTTTATAACAAGTTCTATTATTTCCATGTGCAGATGATTTAGGTACCATTTGTTGTTATTTGTAAAGATACTCATACTATATATAAACATTGTAAAATCAATTAAACTAATTAAAATATCACATACCTAATCACGTTAAATTGACTAAATAATTTATATATATACATATATATATGTTGTATTTTCAATTATATCATTCATACTTTCAAATGGAATCTAATTTTAAATGTCCTAGGGGTATAACACGTGTGCTGCACGTGACTCGTGTAACTGTGTTCCGATTTGTCGAAGTATGGTAGTGCATGTTGAACAATAAATAAACTTATACATGTATAATATAGATGTAGGCATGAACCTAAAGAGAAGAAAATTGTAATGAGATCATGATCAAATCTCTCAGATTCTTTCTCTAGATTGACATACACAAAAAAAGTACCAACACATAGTCCTCTTCTCAATATTTCAGGCTATCCAAAGTAGTTCAAATAAAAGAATTGGGTGAAGAACATGATACCACATGTAATATCTTGTCATTTAGCTCCCAAAAGAGAACTTCAACTACTCGTATCAGCAGTCAAGAGGAGAATACAACAGTCTAAAATTAAAATATGACAGTCACCATATGATGCATGGACTCTTAACTTCTCAATCTACCTTGGGCAACTAAGAAGTGCAAGTCAATATATAATACTACCATTGTGAATTTATAGTTAATAAACTTCACTTTCTTACTCTTTTGTTTCTATTCCATCCAGAGGTTTTGGTAGTGAAGATGCTGCTCACTGGAAGCACTGCTGTAATTTAACACTGCTAACACCACAACAAAAAATGACAACAATCAGATTAACATATGTGCTAAAGAAATCAATTCAACCTTATCAAAGAAAGACACATGGTAACATCAACATGTATGCTCAAATGATGTCCATGTTTCATCAAACAAAACAAAGCACAATATACTGAAAAAGACCATTTTATTGTGAGGTCCAAGCCATCAGCTTTACTACAATTGTGAGAAGAAAATTAAAGCTTTTTAAATATCAGAAAGAGACATACCATCATACATAAATATAAACTTTCACCAAAACATAAATGGTGTTTGTTTCCAATCAGAAAATACATGATAAATTCATAAAATCCATAAAGCAGAGAAGAAAATTCAAAGAAAGCATACCATATTTACGATTCTCTAAATAATAGCCGTGTGTGCTGAAATTCCTGAATTCATCCACAACAAGAGAAACAAAAGAAATCAGTGGATGAACTTCAAAAATAAATATAACATATCTACATCACAATCAAAAGAAGTTACACCAATTTGAAGAAGAGTTCTTACTGAACAAAGAAATGCGACGACTATGTAAATAAAGCTTTAACTTCCTGGGATACAATATTAAAAATCCAAGCATGGAATTCAGTGTAAGAAGCACAAAATATGTCTTTTGTGTACTATCCAAAATAAACATAGGGTGTGTTTTAGAACTAAAGTTGAAGGCTAGAAGTGTTTTTTTTTTTTATCAAAAGTTGGGTCACATCAACTTAAAAATAAGCACTTCTACTCCAATGAGTAGAAGTTGAAAACACCCCCACAGTGTACTACTCCATTTAATAAAGATTGAAGAACATGCTAATAATAACATCTCCACCTAATATAAAGATTGAAGATATGTTAACAGCCTAATTCCTAAGATAGTACTGATTGGATTGCCTTTGTGCCCAAAATCTTACCAAAGCCACAGATTCCGAAAAAAAAAACCTTACAACTTAAAATTAAAGTAAGCTTATTGATTTATACAAGAATTTTGAGTTAATATATGCTACCTCACTCCACAACTCAATACTCTTATAATCCAGTCATACCAAGAACTTCAGATGCAAGAAATGAACTCAATGACCTCAATAAAAATAAAATAGATCACAATCACTCACATATCTATCTAGCTCACTCTTCACTGACATTGCCAAAATCGGTAGACATCTTGCCATTTCATTCAATCAATTTATGATTTTTTAAATTCCTGAACTAAATCATACTCAAGATATGACGAAACCCGTACACGATGAATTCCAGAGATTTCGAAATAAAATTCAGAGAAATAATTCCAGATTTTGAAGAAAAAACACATTAATGTGCCTTTATTCAAAAGTAATTGATGGAGGAATAGTTTAGAAATTTAATTAGATTTCATGTGTTTATAAAACTCTTCATTGTATATATATACAAAAGTATCTCTTGTGAAATAATGATCAATTTTCACGCCCACTTCCGTATTCTTTTCTCATCTTTTTATTTCTCCATAGTTTACAACTGATTATTCAGGCCACTTGATTATATTCTTTGTCAAAAAATAAAATAAAATATATATATATCATTCCCTGTACGTTTATTTATTTATTTATTTAGATTAGGTCCTTATACATTCAATTTGTGCGAGTTTGATACTTGCATCTTCATTTGAATTACGTGCACGGATCTGAAAACAAAATCTAAATTACAAGGGGTAATGCTTGCGAATAAAAGTACAACTAAAAAAAGTTTAAGGGAACCACACCCACCCAACAAAACATATATAACCAAAATTATTTTATTTACTCAATATTTAGTTGTGTACCACTTGCTTTAATGTGTGTATTGCAACATCCGAAAGCATCCGAACACATGATTGGTTCATTGATTTCATGAATCATCTTCTAACAATTTCTTGAATGATAAATTCAGCAAATTCTAAACCATCTCACTCAAACGAATCCCAATTTATACGATAAGTTTTTTTTAGTAAGTAAATATTTTGACACTTTACATGGTTCATCTAATACAATTCATTCGTCCTAAATTAATCATTCAGTACCAATGACATCCAAGTTCTAAATTTCTCCACCAAAAGTAGAGGTGTTGCTTGACTCATAATTCTTCAATGAGAATGATAATGGAAATGAATACATGGTAATTATAATTGTCAACGAGAATAAAAATTGATCAATTCACTTTCTTCATTCTAAGTACCTCTAATAAAATCTCCTCAATCGTTTCACTATTCCTCTATCAATAATCATTTTTTTGTCTCAATTTATTCCAAGATTAGAACAATTCACTAACAATGTAACTATCATCATTCTCACTATAATTCACTACTCAATGGTCCTCATTACATTCCCGTTGAAGAATTTGAACCAAACATATTTTTTTCTAAATATGAAACAAATGGCAATGCAGACTCATGATCATACTCCATTTAAATGACTACACAATCCAGTTGACAATTAGTCTTTCTGTTGCACGTACAGATAGATATGCATACTTACCCGACATGATCAGGAGAAACTCCCTGAAAGAATACTTGAGTTTTAGTTGGATCAACATTAGAATCGATCCACTTTGCTCATGTATTCAACACCTTCTCATATGCACTCTATCGGTCCATGTCTTTCACTCTAGTATTTCCATACACAACCCAATCCGAACAACCAAACAAAGTTATAACATTTTAGTCCAGATTATACCTGAAAATCGGAATGATTTCATTACCATCAGATTGAGTTTATTTCCAAAATGCAATTCCTGCTTTTCAGCAATCTTTCCATAGCCTCCACATACTCTTCCGCCACCAACCCCTCCTCCTCATGCCGCCGCTGCCCGCCTCCCACCAGCCTCACCATCCCTGACGACATCTCCAATTTAGCCTCGTGCTCAGGCACCGTCTTGCCGTCTTTGGACGGAACGTGATGAGATTCCCACCGTCATCGGTGATATAGTGCCGTGTGGATTGTAAAATTGATGAATGAAATGGAAAAATTGAAGATACGACTTTATAATTAACAAATCCACTGAGTGCATCCATAGGAGACATTTATCTAATGTTCGCTGGGGTTTTCAGCTACGAGAATTATCTCTTGGTACAACTTAACTGATTTTCCACCATCCACACTATAAATACCTCCCCATCTCCTCACTATGTAATATAGCTGAATAAAATTAAAAATATTTTCAGTTATTTCTAACTTTCAATTCGATGAACACGAATTATATATTAGACATACAATTTCGATTCATTAGTTTGAGTGACACTCTATTTGTTCGTTTCTTAACTAAAACTTTTTCATTTTGGGTTAACTTGCATCTCCATAATTGATCAACAGTTTAAAATTTAATATCTCATTGTTTCCATTAAATTTAGTGATTTCATCTCCATGTTACGGAAAACACTAAGTCCTTGTGAAGATATTATATTGATCATTGACACCGACTCCATGTTTTACGATCCATCATTCCAGAAACAAAGATGTGCGCATGTGAAGAAATATTCATGTGATCTTTGTTTACGAGAGACAAAAGGAGGAGTTTTTGCCGCAATATTTGGTTAAGACCTTGTGTTTTGATATTTCGTATAATTTGAGAATGAGAAAGAGAGAATTATATTTAAATGATTATTATAACTTAAGTTAATTATTAATTTAGCTAATAACAACACATGATCCTCATGTAACAATATAAAAAAAATTGGACACAACCCCAAATACATTGTGCAATTTAAATGTATTTTTAAAATATTTAAATTATTTTTCTGAAATGTTTCACCCAGTGCTACTAAAAAAAATATTGCACCATTACATAATAGAAAATCAGGATTCAGGATCATAAAAAATGTAGTACTCCCTCTTTCCAGGATTATTGCAACACAAAAAATGAACCACAAACCAAGTAAAATGTGTTTTAGTGGGTTTAAGTGGAATAAAATAAGGATGTTGTAAATATATTAATATTAGATTTGTTTTTATATTAAGAATGTTACACTAATGTTGAGACGTCCAAATAAAACAAATGTTGCAGTAATCATGGGTCGAGACAGTATTAAGTAAATTAAAACGGTATAGGTGGATTGCACAACCTGTATGGTAGACACTGAATAAAGGTGAGTGAAGTTACCTTAAACCAAATTTAAATGGCATAAAAGTCTAAAACAACTTTTAAACTTTAACAGCAAGAAGGGGGAATTGAGCAATTGACTGGGGTTTCTTCAAGATCAATTCATCCTCACAGATAAACAATCAAAGAAATCAAGGGAAGATATCCCACAATCTGTATTTTCCGTCCACCAATTTTTTCGAAAAAGTTTTTGAGCGACGAATTTGAAAGATGTGGGTGTTTTATTTGATCTCGCTGCCATTAACCCTAGGCATGGTACTCTTGACTCTTAAATACTTCTCCGGCCCAGACGTGCCGCGTTATGTATTATTTACGGTGGGATACACTTGGTTTTGCTCGATTGCGGTCATCATTCTTGTCCCTGCCGACATTTGGACGGTAATTTCTACTTCATTCCGTACAATTCTAGTGTTTATGCAAAAAAAAGAATAATAGAAGGACATAATCAATTGTGTATATTTTGCTGCGTTTGATTTCAGTTTAATTATATTGTTAAGATGCTAGCAATGTCTTCTGTTGTTGATTCAAATATATTTATCAGCTGCTTTGAGCTAATTATGCTGTAGTGAATTTGATTTGATCAACATTGGAACGCGTTTTGATTCTGTGCGTCGTTTTTGGTTGGACACTGATATGTGCTGTTAGTTATCAGATATTCAGAGAATGAGCCATTGTATCATTCTCACGAATACATCTGAACATTTTTAGCTATTATTGAATAAGAGAAGGAATGGATTATAGTTCTGAACTAGTTAGTTAGTAGTGGATTGTTGCGAAACAGATGGATTTCTTAGAACAGTTAACTTAATACATCTTTACTTTGATAATTTTTTGCTTTGTTTTTCCTGTGCCAACAATAGTTTTGGGTTTCTGGGTGCAGTGTTATTTATTTGTGTAACATATAATACCTTTGTTTATCTTCTTGAAGATGTCAGCAGTATTATTTATCAACACAACATTTAAAACCTTTATTTATCCGCTGGTAGATGGTTAACATTAATACTTATTGAATTTGTGATGGTCTAAAAAACAATTTGTTCTTCAACGCTCCTTATTCGAAAATAAATTCCAGCTTAACCCTAGTACATTATTACTAGTGATTGCATAAGCTGTCCTGCATTTAGAACCAATATATGGTTCATACCGGTCTCATGATTCGTATCTTGAATCTCTGATAGTTTATTTGTTAGGAATATTTTGCCAGAACTTATTCTCTTTCTTGTCCTGCAGACTATAATTGGCCATGGTTATGGAGGCATATCTTTCTTTTGGATTTGGTCCTATTGGAGTACGTTTCTGCTCACATGGTATGGCTTTTTGGAACTTCATTTCATTACTGATTCTGGTGTAATCTATTGACTTCCAATTTAATATGTATGTGTGTTCACTTTAGCTAGTAGTAATTGCCAACAATTTTATAAGCATGGGCTCTGAAAAATTGTAAATTCTCTCAACACATGTTTTTTTTGGGGTGAAGAAGAATTATGTGCTATAATACTGTTGATTGTATTTCAGTTTGTTTTTGTAGAAATCTTCACTAATCTTGATCTAGATATCTCTGTCATTATTTCAATATTGGAGCTATATACCACTACTGACATCACTTGAATAAAATATTTTGGTGGTGTTATTCTTTTTACACTCTTTTGGTTGCTTGATTTTTATGATATGATTCATGCCTGTGTCATTATTCTAGATAATCATTCTATGTTTCTGAGCAGGCTGGCTGTGCCCCTCATACAGGGTTACGAAGATGCTGGAAACTTTAGTATGATTGAAAGATTGAAGACTAGCATACATGTAAACTTAATCTTCTATTTAATTGTGGGTTCCATTGGTCTTTTCGGACTTATCCTTGTCATTACTACGCACAAAAATTGGTTAGTTTCTTCATCTTTGTTTTCATCGTATGTTTACCTTCTCTTGTTATGTGTTAGTCAGCCTTTGCATATTTCCAAACCTAATTAGCAAAAAGTACAATGACGTTGAATTGGCTGAATATGCCTCAGTTTGAGTATTTTCTGTATGTTTGGTTTTCTCATTCTCTGGTCTGTTTGCACTTTGCGTTAAATACATGTGGTGAAAACTCAACAAGGTCGAGAGGTAGATAGTGGAAATGTAATTTAATTTTTATTTATCACAAATAGGAAAAAAAAACACTAATCTCATTATAAATTTTTTGTTCAAGGGGTTCATGAATAGAGTTAGTGGCTGCTTACCAACCTATTTGTATTATTGTATATGCCCTATACGGATATGAAAACAATGCATTAGAAACAATTTGACTTGGATACATAATACATTGAATAGATAAACAACAAAGCATTCTTATTCGAATCTAGAAAAACATTATATAACACTGCAATAATGAAAAGTTGATAGGGTGGTAAGTTGGTTTGAGGAATAAAGGAATGGGAAAGAAACGAAAAAATGAATGCTTGGTAGGTTAAAATGATCCCTTGAACGGTGTTTTTACCATTTTAAGGGAATGACATTGATACCCATTATCATTCACCACTTTTCTCATTCCTGTTTGGCCATTCCCATTCCTGATCTTTTCATTGGCAGGATTGGTGGTAGAGGTATATTGGGTTGGGCAATGGCTTGCTCAAATACATTTGGACTTGTAACTGGTGCATTTCTTCTTGGTTTTGGTTTGAGTGAGATTCCAAAAAGTATTTGGAGAGATGCTGACTGGACCAATCGTCACAAAGTTCTCTCACACAAGATTGCCAAAATGGCTGTGAAACTTGATGATGCTCACAAAGAGTTGTCAAACGCAATTGTGGTTAGTCTTTCTAAAGACTTGTATAAATCAGTAAACATATTTGTTGAAAGTTGAAACACATTTCAATTAATTTAACTGATTTTTTGTTCCTTTCCAGTTTCTCTTAAATATTAAAGTCACATGCTAGAAATAACGTTATAGTTCTTGTTTATTAATTTCTTTCCATGCACAAAAAATGTCCATCTTAAGTTTCTTGTTTTCCAATTGTATTTTATAGGTTGCTCAAGCTACATCCAAGCAGATGTCCAAGCGTGATCCTCTAAGACCTTGTATGGATCTCATTGACAATATGCTAGTTCAAATGGTACTTTTTTCACACTTTTACCACTTAATATATATAAACATTGCATCATGATGTTATTAATTACAGTATTTTCAATTTGCTTATCTAAGACCTTGTATGGATCTCATTTACAATATGTTAGCACAAATAGTAGTCTTTTTCTTTTTTTCTTTTACTACTTAATATATTAACATTGTCTCATGATGTTATTAATTGTAGTATTTTCAATTTTATTATCTATTTCTAGTTCAAAAAAGATCCTTCCTTCAAGCCACAAGGGGGCCGGTTGGGAGAGAATGACATGGACTATGATACAGATGAAAAGTCGATGGCAACATTAAGACGCCATCTTCGGGGTGCACGAGAGGAGTATTATCGATGCAAAAGGTACAAAAATTGTTGAAGGATTACACATACATTTTAATTACATATGGCGCGGACATGCGGCATAAATATAATGCTGCAAATCCATTTTTCCATGTGTAATTCAATTAATTATTTTCTCATTTTTATTTTAACGTCCTTTTTTCTAGTTAACTTATTCTTACATTTTTCTACTTTTCTCATGGTTGTTTCTTAAAGTACAATCAGATAATTTTGTTCCTACTTATCCTGCCTCAAGATAAAGCTCTAAATTCACTCGGAAAAAAAATTAAAAAATGGGAGAGTTTTGCTATCTTTAGGCTATTGCCCTAAAAGCTAGCAATTTAGATATAGTTCTGTCACATCTTTACTGACATTGAGAGCTAGTTTCAAACAATATATAGTTTAGGAAGTGTAGTTTTATTAAGATGTCTGACACCTCTTCTCCTGATAGAGTTTTTATGTTAGTACTTTACCTATATCAGCTCCTTATGATTGGAAATAATGATCGACCAACTCCTACCAAAATGTGGTTGATTTATTATTGTCTGCAGGCTATAGTTGAATTTAATTTGCATGCACATGCTAAGTTTTTTTGTTCTTTTTTTTGTTTGCAGTGAGTACTTGACTTATGTGACAGAGGCTCTTCAATTGGAAGATACTATAAGAAATTACGAAAGACGCAGTATGACTGGATGGTTTGCACCTCTTCCTTGTTTTATATTCTTAGGGCTTGTTTGATTACTATGATAGAGATCAGATGGATCCGTAATACCACCTAATATGTTGTTTGTCTTGAGTATAAATAATACTGACAGCCCAATATTAATGAAAGGTCCGATCAGCCTAATACCAAAGAATGCATATTGCCCATCCCACCCAAATAAGAAATTGATTTGTAATACCTGATTCCATTACCTCAATATTATATTGCAAACAAGAGATACACTACCAATACTATATACCCCATCCTATTGATAATAAATCACATGCAATCCTATCTACCCTATCAAACCTGCCTAAGTTCCTGTTTTGACTGTTATTTGTGGCACAGGAAGTTTATTTCAAGCTTCAGACCTGAACGAATCGGTAAATTAGGACCGTATCTTAACATGGCAGGTAATAATCTGTCCACTATTCACCTGCATTTGAGTAATAAAATGTAAGTGTAGGCTCCTAAGAACTTGATTATTCTATGCTTTATTGCTCCTCAGAACTAGTATGGCGCTGTATCTTGCAAAAGAAATTGGAAAAAATCATTGCTGTCATTCTTGGTTGTATGTCAGTCGCTATACTCCTGGCAGAGGCTACTTTGCTAACTAGTGGAGTTGATTTATCTCTATTTTCTATTCTCATTAAATCTGTGGGAGGTCAAGAGGTCCTGGTGCAGGTATGTAGCCAGACTTCTCTAACAAGGTTCTATTTTCATTTTCACACACACACACACATATATGTATTCCCCTGTTTCATATTAATTTTTGCTGATGTGGTTTTGTATAAAATTAAGGAACGTAAAGATTTTGATAGATTTAATTCCAACAAATGAAAGAGAGGATATAGGGGTAAATTAGGAAGAAACATGGAAAAATAGCAAAATGACAATTAGTTTATACAAAATTTAACCCCAAAAGTGACAATTATTATGAAATGGAGTGTATGTGTGTGTATATATATTATAATTTAGAGTACCTCCAACTTTATTATCTGGAAACTGCATTTGGGCATACCCGTTACATACAATTTTTTTGACATTTTTCCTTACTGAGCAAAGTGAAGTGCAAAAATAATTACAAATGCTTGTTTGAAGCCTCAACTTGCACATGAATACATGATTCATGTGATGTTAAAAGTGTAACGGAATCATCCCTGTGTGTGAACTCAATATGTGATGGGTTTTGCCAGAAATGCAGTGTGGCTGTCTTGGCCCCTTGGAGATAATTCATCTGATTTTTCTACGACTGTTTTTTTGTCTCGTATTAAAATTGCTTAATATCCGTGCTCGATTTTTGAGCATGGTACATATGCAACACACATGATGATCATTTTTTGTCTTCTTGTGCCAGGTTTTTGCATTTGTTCCTCTAATGTACATGTGTGTTTGCACATATTACTCATTGTTCAAAGTTGGAAAGCTAATGTTCTACTCATTGACACCAAGACAGACGAGCTCTGTTAGCTTGCTAATGATATGCTCGTAAGTTAGTATTGCAATTAAATTTTATGATCTGGATCGATCTTTATCATTCCGTATAGTTGTTAAAATGTTTCGTAATCTTCTTTTCAGGATGGTTGCTCGTTATGCACCCCCAATTTCTTTTAATTTTCTTAACCTCATTAGTCTGGGGGAAGGCAAGAGAACCTTTTTTGAGCAGGTGTGCTTTCTATCACGAGTAACACCTGAGAGCATCAGTTGCACCATGCAATTGGTGCACAACTAATACTTCTCAATAAAAACAACTAATACTGTTCAGTGAATACAACTAAAGTAATACTCTTTAGTAAAACAACTAATATTATTTGGGGTGAAAATTGAATGCAGCGCATGGGAACCATTGATCAAGCTGTACCTTTCTTTGGGTCTGGATTTAACAGAATTTATCCCCTTATCATGGTCATATACACTATTTTGGTGGCAAGCAACTTCTTCGACAGGATCATAAGCTTCTTTGGCAATTGGAAGATTTTTAGATTTAAAACAGAAGAAGATGATATGGATGGGTTTGATCCATCTGGTCTGCTTATATTGCAGAAAGGTAATGATTTTCCAGCATTTATGGATTCTTGTAGCATTAATATTATATATGTTGGGATAATTCAAATGCAGTTTCCTGTACCCAATTTTTTTTTTTTTTTACAAGTTACAAACACCACAGTTTACATCTGTGCTCATATTTTTTTCCCCTCAACGAATTGCACCTCTTCGGGTTATTTTTAAGAAAATACAAATCTTAGTGCCCTGATTTTAATACTTGAAGGGGTTAATTGTAATTTCAAGAAACATAAATGTCTGTTCAAAAAAGAAAAAAAGAAAAAAAGAAACATAATTGGGTTTTGTAATTTGTCTTTTATTGCCTTTAATGTCACTTACTGGCAAGAGTGGTTATTGTATTGTTTCAAACTCTTGTACTTTATCAGAAAGAACCTGGCTTGAACAAGGGCGCAAAGTGGGTGAACATATTATGCCATTGGCTAGAAATTTCAATGGCATGAGCTTGGATCTTGAGTCTGGCAGCAATAACAATGTATGTGATCTTTCAGTAGAATATATTTCTTTTCAATTGTTATCTTCAATTGGGAATATTGATAACTATGGAAAAAATCTCACGTATAATGTCCCTTTTCTAGAAAAGCATATCTGGTTCCTGATTATTTCATCTTTTTTTTCAATTTGGTCCTATACTTCAAATTTTGTTTGAATTGGATTCTTGAACTTTCATTTGTAGACTCATGTCCTACTTTCATTTAAATTAAAAATTGGTCCCTTTACTTGGTGGCTTACTTAAGGACCTGCTTATTGAAATACTAGGACGCTTATTACATTACAAACGGAAATAGAAGTACACGGATGTAATTCAAACAAAATTGAAAGTATAGGACCAAATTGAAAAATTAAAGTTGAAAGTGTAGGAACCAATGTCTGCACCAAGTACAAAGACCCAAATATACATTTTGCCTTTTCTTATGAACTTGGCTGCACAAAACTTGAACACTTAATTGTGGTTAAAATCACGACCTTTGCTTGCAGTTAATGTAGACAATTGTACAGTAGCAAATCAAACACCAATCTTTTTTTTTTTCAATTGAAATTTCCGGGCTTCCCCCTCTTGCCTGAGTCCAATGTTATTAGACCCCAAATTACAGTATACTATGATTTATTTAGGTTTTGAATTGTATAATGTGATTTTCGGGCAAGAGGGAGGGATGCCAGAAGTTACAATTGCATTTCTTTTCTAAATTGGTGTTTAATTTGCTGTTATCCAATTATCTGGATTGAACTGCAATTAACGCAACGGTCGTGATTTCCGCTGCAATTAAGCTAAATTTGAAAGTATCAAGCCTAACTTTTAAAAAATGTAGAGCATGAGAGGTCCAATTATACTTTCGTCCTACTTTATTTTACAAGATTGACTGAAACAAAGTTAGTTTGTGATCTCTCTTACAAGAGCAGCTCATCTTTATATCCGTTTAAACCAAATCTTGTATGCATCGTGCAACTCAAGTACATTTTTAAAATGTATATTTTCACTGGACAGTATTTGTTGGTTAATATCAGTTGTTTTCACTGAAAAGTATTAGTTGTTCTCATTGAGCAGTACTAATTGTGCACAAGAGACTTGCTCCATCCTTTATAATTGCATGATTTCTTCAGTCCTGATTAGAAAAAAAAATTGCAGGACAATACAGTTGAGATGAAGATGAAGTCTGATGACGATAAGAAGGGAAGTTCTTCTAAACCGTCTACGAAAGATGATAAACAGAGATATACTGGTAGCAAAGAAGCAATAAGCACCAAATATGCTGCCATTAGAGAACAAAGTAAATCTGCAAACGTGAAGCCAGTCGAGTCTATGGCCTCTGCTAAAGTTTCGTTGCTCGATGCTGACAAATCTCATATGACTAATAATACCGTCCCATCAGGTTTAGCTTCAAAATGGGCATCAATGAAACAGGGCTTTCAAACATTCAAAGCGAACGTTGAAGCAAAGAAATTTTTACCTGTGCGTCAAGTTCAAGAGCCCAATCTTTTAACACGTGTTGCGTCCTCTGAATCATTAGATGAGATATTTCAGAGATTGAAACGACCTTCTGCAGATCACGAGGATGATGATAGTGATAGTGAAATCAAAGCATCGGGGAGAAAAAGGTAACGACAGGCAACTTTAGCAATATGTTTGTATAAGATGGGGGATACTTATCAAAAATGTTATAAATATACAAAATGAAATGTACAGATTCTTGAAAAGGGCGAAGGAAGGTGATTTTGAATCCATTTTTGGCAATGTTGTTATTGTGATGTAAATTGGGGCAAAAATATGGTTACTGAAAGGGTATGAATTGATGAGAATCATCTAAACAATTAGCAAACCCACAGGAAGTATTATTGTACCACTAATAGAATGTGTGTTGAGGATTTTAAATTGTTTCTTGTATTCTGCAGTAGATGCTTCTACACTCTCTGTTGTGCACCACTCGTGTTTGTGTGATGAATTTGATATATCTTAAAAAATATGACAAAAATTCGTATTAGACGGTTTCATACCAGAGATGGGATATCAACTAGCATAAATTAATGCTCATCCCTTTCAAAATATTAAAGTGATATACCTAAATTAAGTTTCGTTTCACAGTGAGACTGTCTCACGCAAGTGTGACTCGTTTGATATACCAATTTAGTGAACAATGAGAAGCAAAATTAGAGCTACAAATATTCAAATTTTAAAGACATTATTCGACTTTTACAAATTGGGTTTTGGAAGAGACTTTTATAAACACATAAATTGTAATCATACAAGGTTTTATGAATGATTTTGAAATGTATTAGTGTTGGTCTTTGTATAAAATGGTAACGAGGAACGGGCAACCATCACTTCTTAGTAAAAATATTAATATTTTTCAATGAATTTGCTAATTAAAATAGTTATTGTATAAGAATTTCTCAAGAGATTAATATTGAAACTAATATTGCAATTTATTATGAAAATCACGTCATACTTGTCCTAATCACAATACATACTTTTATCTTAATGAATCAGCTGCCTAATCACAAGTAGTAGTTAGCCAATCCAGCATCTCTATCACCTAAAGAATTAAATATAATCGTCATGATTCGGTCGACTATACATATAATTAATTTTTCAGATTGTAGACATCTCTTTCAAATGAAAAGAAGATTTGACGGTTTCACAGTGAGACGAAATATAATTTGAACATGACATTTTAATATTCTAAAAGTAATAGGTGTTGATTTGTGCTAAAATGTACCCCGTCTCATATATGAGACCGTTTCATATGAGTTTTTTTTCAAAGAAAGATATACAGGTATTGACATCACCAAATGTAGTATAATTTTAAAAGTAACGGTTTTAGCAAGCAAAAGACTTGATCGAATTCATATAGGCTCGATTATATACACCCCCAATATTAGTAGATACTATATTCCCAGATTAATTCATCCACTCTGACTACTCAATTTCTGCAGATATTAGTAGATATCCCTTCATGTACCACTCATGGCACCCTTCATAAATAAACCATAATTTATTGAAATATATATCAATTTTTTCTTTTAAAAAATCAAAATATTTATAAACTAATTTAATGCTCTCGTGTTACGCGAATTTTTAAATTAAACAACGCAACATTCCCAATAAATAATGTATTTAATAATTACAAATATAAATATGTGTATAAATGAACGAAGAGTAAGACTCTTCTGAAATATTGCATCATAGTATTATGTGCAATACATCATAATTAAGACAATTTTAAAAAAAAATCGCGGGTCGGTTTGGGCACGGGTCGAGAGGGCAAGGGCCATGAGCTTCAGTTGGGCGAACGAATATATATTTATAGAATGAATGTTTATTAAATATGTGTTATAGCCTAATGGTTCAAGTCTGCTGTTAATGCATTTGGTTGCAAGTTTGATTCTTATTGAGCAAATAATATTTAAAATATTTTTTTGTCAAGTTTTTGTGTGTTACTACATCTATGTGTATGTGTTATTACATTGTTATATTGAAATAACTTCATATTTTACGTAACACATATTAAAACATAACGTAACATATAAATGTTAATAAGGTAACATGAATCACAAGGTAACACATTGTTGTTCATATGGTAACAGATGAGTATTCACATAATATTACAACATGTATACAATGCTACATACACACATGATTCGTATTCAATATTGCATTCAAGTTTTTGTCATGCACGAAACATGAATTAAAAATTATTTAAAGTGTATTAGTAAATTTGCTTAAATCTTGTAATAAAATTATTATGTCAAAAATTATTTATATCTTTTAATATGAAGCTGAAAGATGCAAATAAAAATAATTTTAATGAAATCATCAACAACTTTCAATAAATCAGATTTAAATTAAAAGTTGCGAAAATTTACTTGCTTTCTTTTTCAAAATCCCGAATAGTGGTGGAGGTTCTGAGTTATGGTGGTGCCCGAGTGGAAATTGAGCATGGTAGTAGTGGTGGAGTGCAGTGGTGAAATGAAATAGTTCAAGCGGTTAGAACAACATTACCTATATCGTGAGGTCATGAGTTTGAGTCACCATTTGTTTGATAAAAATAAAATGATGGTGGTGTATTGGGATGGTGAAATGACAATCTTTAATTAAATCACGGAAACGCATTTAAGTGAAATAACTCAAAATCACTACTACTTATGCCCTAAATCACAATTTGATAGTTATTAAAATGAGAAAATGGGCACGAAACACAATCAGATAGTGATAAAATGAGATGGGGTATCACTTTTGGATCAGAAAAAGGTAGAGATATGTGAATCATTTCACCATTATATTAAAATAATAGAAAATCTAGATGTTTTTGATCTCCTGAAGTTGGAGGTGTATATAACGGGCTCATTTATATATCTTTACTCAGTTTTATGATGACAAAATAATAAAGTAATATCACCTCTTCGCAATATGCCAGAATAATTTTTCAATTTGAAGTGTTATCAAATACACCATTGACTGTCTGAGTCACGAAATAATGCAAATATGATGTAATTACACAATAGGTGGAAATGTTTTGCATTTTCAGTCAGTCAAAATATTATGTTTTGTTGTCGATTAAATGAGTATTTTGTAATATTCAAACCATGCAAATGAGTGGTAATTTGGATAAATATCGAATGAGATTTTTATAATTAATTTATCCTAAATTATTTTAAAAAGATTAATTAGTTTGTACAAAAATCATTCTTCAAAGTTTATAGATTACATATGTCAAAACCTTGTGTAAGATGATTTTAGGGTGAGACGATGACGGTTCACAAATCACAAACTAACACAAAATTGTGTTCACCCCTTTCAGAATAGAGAAAGTTTGTGTGAAATATTGCACACAAGTGTTATGTGCAATACTATACAAATTAATAAGAAGAAAAAATTGAAAAATTCGTGGGTTGGTTGGGGCGTGGCGGGCGCGGGTCGAGGCGCGGGTCGGGCGCGGGTCTGGCGGACCAATATATATTTATTAAAGGATATATTTATCAAATATGTGTTGTAGCCTAGTGGTTTAGGTTTGTTGTTAAGATATTTGATTGCAGGTTCAATTCTTATTGAACACATAATTATTATTATTTTTTTGTCAGGTTTTTGTGTGTTACTACATCTATGTTTAAGTGTTACTACATTGTTATATTGAAATAACTTCAATTTTATTTTTTTTTGTCAGGTTTTTGTGTGTTACTACATCTATGTTTAAGTGTTACTACATTGTTATATTGAAATAACTTCAATTTTTTTTTGGTCAGGTTTTTGTGTGTTACTACATCTATGTTTAAGTGTTACTACATTGTTATATTGAAATAACTTCATATCTTACGTAACATGTATTAAAACATAACGTAACACATAAATGTTCATAAGGTAACACATTGTTATTCATATGGTAACACATGAGTATTCACATGATATTGCGACATGTATACAATATTACATATTACTAAAAAACAAGTGTTACTACATGAACAAAAAGTGTTACCCTATGAAGAATAATGTGTTACCACATGAACAAAATCAGTACAAGCGCGAAAAGAAATCTCCAGTCCAAAATTACATATTTAAACAACAACTTGATGTGTTATTACATGAACAAAATAATGTTACCCTATGAACAAAAGAGTGTTACCCTATGAACAAAAGAGTGTTACTACATGAACCAAAACTAGTACAAGCGCGAAAAAAAATCATCAGTCCCAAATTACAGATCAAAGAACAGCGTGAGAAGAGAAGCTTTATTCAATCAAATTTCATACAACAACAACAACAACAACAAAAATATCAAAAACAATATTAATTTATTCAAATCTTACAAACTAATTAGAAATACATATCTATTTCTTCATATTGGAGACATTCAAGAGATCGCTGGTAAACTTGAGCACTTCATTGCGAAAAATCTGGTAGATCGCGAAAGAAGGAGAACCTAGATTGCGAGGAAGAAGAAACAGCGAACGCGGATCCGAATGGGATGAGATTGACCCGCGAGAAATAAAAAAGCCCTAATTTAAGCTAATTACACATATCACTTATATGCAATATTGCATACAAGTTTTTGCGTTCAGGATATTAAAACTAATCTTTCATTCTATGAATTACACATACACAAACTCTTATGTGAAATTTATTTATACTATAAAAATCGATATCATTATACTTATAATTTTTATTTTTTTTTTATCAGAAAAGAGGTTTTATTGAAATAGGGGTACAAGGAATACCCATATTACAATATTGTGGCAAGAACTGCCAGATGGTTTATCCCAACAGTAAGGTAGGGAATTATAGTGTTCTCCAAGCTACTTTAAACAAGAATTCCACTAGGTGCATTACACCAATCGATAAAGGAAATTTTGTGTCTTCATTTTCCTCTTTCATTTAACCAACTCCAAAGTCTTCTCTTGATCTCTTCCACGATCTCATTTTCCTCAGCCCTTTCATTCCGGAAAATAATGGCATTTCGAGCTTTCCATAAGGTCCAAGTAATACACTCCCACACACCAACCATCAGTAATCTCCCTTCATTCCCTCCGATAAGTCTACTAAAATGGAGCAAACTTATCTTCGGGTTGGATGACAGAGCCGTATGGATCCCAAACCAACCAACACATTTCATCCAAACACCAAAGGCAAATGGACATTCAAATAAAACGTGTCTTACAGTTTCGGGTTCGATGTTGCCAAATGAACAGTTGATAGTCGACATTTGTGGAAGTGCATTCCTCATCCTAAGGTTCGTAGTCGTCGGGATTCGTCCCCATAAATCTCTCCAAGCGTGGATGCATACTTTGGAAGGAACCCACTTGCTCCATAAGATAGTGAACGCCTTCCCATACTCGTCGTTGATTTCCTCTTCCTCGTGCATAAGGTGCTTGTAGGCTGTTTTTGTGGTATAGGTGTCAGCTGGGTTGATTCTCCATTTCCATTGATCATCCTTTCCTTGTGTTAAAGTGTACCTGTTTATCAAATCAATTAAGTCGTTAAGAATAGGCAACTCTCTCTCAAATAATTCCCTCCGCCATTGCCACTTCCACTCCCAAACACCCTCTCTCCACTCACCCATCTCCCTCACACTCAAAGAGCTATTAAGACATAATCTAAATAATCTCGAAAAAATCAGCTTAAGTGGTCTATCTCCCGCCCATTTATCTTCCCAAAAAAGAGTGCTACCCCCGTCCCCAAGATCTCTACCCAATCCCCGGAAAAACCAGCTGTCCTCGCCCACTCCCACCACTTTCAACACCTCACCCCACCACCCCGAGACTCTCCCCCTCCTCCTCTAACACTCCCCAAGTCCCCGAGTTCACCCCATCTCGATCTAATTACTCTAGCCCAAAAACTCCCCGGATTGATGAAAAATCTCCAAACCCACTTACCTAAAAGAGCTTTATTAAAACACTCCAAATCCTTTACCCCAAGACCCCCCTATTTTTAGATTTGCATACATTAATATCACTATTCTATAAATTAATACCTATAACATTTAATGACATGATCTATATTAACAAGTGTAATAGTATAAATTGATAAGTCTTATGATATTTATTTATAAGTATAGTGATATAATTTTTTTACTATGAACAAGTTTTACATGAGAGCTACTCTATGACAAAGTATTATATGCATAATTTTTACCGTACAACATTATTATTATTCTTTATAAGAACTAATACTTTGTAAATAATTAAGTTTAATCCTTACCAACAATAATAATTTTAGAAAATGTTGAACATGATTCACATAATTGATAATACCTTCCCATATATAATATATACACACACATAAAAGGTCCTTGCAAATTAAAAAAGAAAAAGAGAAAGGAAAATGACGAAAAGAGTATTAAAGTGTGGGTTCAAAAGTGTAAACAAAATTGACGCCTATTGGCTATATACATATTAAAAAAGTAACCTCACATATACATTGAGTGAACAAAGTGAAGCATGCCTCCCTATGTGCTATCAAACACTGAAGCTATAAATTAAAATAGGAAATAGAAAAGTAAATCAAGAATCTAAGATGGCTCGATGCATAATTCATAAAGCTGATCAATGGAAAATATCAATCTTTAATGAAGTACACGCAATAAGTGTATTAGTAATAAGATAATATCCAACTAAAGCCAAATGCCAAAGCTATGGATTTCAATATTAAATCTTCTAAAGGATGGAGTATAAACACCCTATTTTATCTTTAAACACCCACTATTAAGAACACATTAGTACTATTTTAGTTCAAATTTTCAAAGATATTCTTAGAACCCACTTGATTGGTGATAATAAGAATGAATGAGCAACCGTGGAACTTTAGGGGCGCTATTCTACTATTGAAAATGATGAGGGGAGATGAACGCCCCTCGGACATCTCCCTCTCGGCAGCACCGTTTTGGATCCAAGTGCATGGCCTCCAAATAAGGGCTATGACACGAGGGGCAGCGGAGGATCTCACTAGCCTACTCGGAGAAATCATCGATGTGAAGAGTGACTATGATGGCGTTGCATTAGGAGAATGTGTTAGTGCGCACCATGATCGATGTACGGAAACCGTTGTATCGTTGGGCGACAATCAATATTGAAGACTCATCTTGCCGAGTTATTTTTCGATATGAGAAGCTATCGGATTTTTGCTATTACTGTGGACGGCTAAGTCATCAAGAGAAGGACTACAATTTCATTCATCCGGACGGGAGGAAGCACTTTGGGCCGTGGTTGAGGGCAAACGGCCAAAGTTCGGTATCACTGGAGACGATTATCGGAGAGCTCGAGAAGCTCAATGCACAAAAGCCATCACTCCAACTGAGTAACTCACCACGCGGGCAAAGGATTCAGTCCCATTCCCCCACTCCTGACTCCTTGCCGGAATGGTCAGCCACCAAGATGCAATGACTTACCCATTCTATCGCCTCTCGAAACGACCACAAACGGACTGGACTAAACAAGATGAAGGCTATTTGCAACAACCCGAAATCAAACACCCCTGATTGGAAGAGCCTCATACCAAAACACAACCCGCGCACAGCCTACACAGAACCAGCTGAGAAACTTGGAGTTGTCTCTCCCCTAGACCGATGGTCCGATACCATGGCCAAAGACTTGGCGTCGGATAATGTCCAGAGGAGTCCTGCACAATGCAATCTGATCACCCCACCCCTGTTCCTCTCCCCACTCTCTCCTCAGATGGCCGGCCCAGAAAACCCGAACCTTGCTATTGCGCTTTCAAGTGCGGAGGCAGAACTAATGCCCACTAACAAATTAATGGCCTTGTTTGCAGGTATGAATCCGGAACCTTTCGCCTTTGAGGCCCGCCCAATCCAGAAGTTGGATCCTTCGGAAAAGATGAAGAAATGGAAAGGAAAGTCCAAGCTCAAACAGGATGTTGAAAGTGCAGGGGAGCCGATGGTGAAGGCAAAGGTGGGAGCAAAGAGGACAAGCGGATGCCAGCTGATACAGGCCCGCCCAAAAAAACAGAAGAAGGAGATTAGCACCATGGAAATTCCACCACAGCTGCAAAGCGAAGCTTCGACGGAGGTTGACTCGGTTCAACCCCGCCAACAGCCATGAGATGCCTTTGCTGGAATGCCCGCGGCCTCGGGGGACAACGGGCATTCAAAAATTTTATGAGACTTGTCAAGGATCAATCCCCCGATGTGGTTTTTGTTTCTGAAACTAAATTATCCAAATCGTCCATGTTGCTTTTGAGTTGTAAGCTTAATTTCAGTAATTGTTTTTGCGTCGATTCTAAGGGCAAGAACGGGGGCCTTGCTCTACTTTGGAATGAAAAACATTTGGTTTCGATTTTGTCGTACTCCAAAGGTCATATTGATTGCCGCATTTCTTTTGATAACACAACCTGGTTCTTCACAGGTTTTTACGGCAACCCAAACCACAACCTTCGGTACCAACTTGGGACTTGCTTCAGAAAATTGCCAATACTCATATCAACCCCTATGATTTATGGCTTGTTGGGGGCGATTTTAATGAAATTTTATACGACCATGAAAAACGGGGAGGCAAGCCCCGCAATCTTACACTGTTGAACAATTTCCATAATAGCATACAACATCTTGACCTGCATGACCTTTACTCAAAAGGCCCAAAATTTACTTGGAACAACATGCAATCGGGAGTCCATAATATACTGGCCCGGTTAGACCGTTTTGTGGCTAACAGTACGTGGCACACCACCTTTCCGGACGCCATGTCTGTGAATCTTGACTACTATGGATCGGACCATAGACCTATCCTCGTAAAACTGAGAAAGGATCATCAAGTAAGTCGAAGTCCACCAATACCCACCTTCAAATTTGAGCATAGGTGGGTTTTGGAGGATGAGTACAAAGATATTGTCTATAAAAACTGGAACAATTCTGGTAACACGGATGGACTGAATGTAAGATTGCAGGCGGTGGTCGATTCTCTCAAAAAATGGTCCAAAAATTCCCTGGGAAACTTGGATAAACAGATAAAGCAAACAAGGGCCCTACTAAATTCGCATTTGAATTCTGAAGGGCACTTTTTCGACCGACAACAAACCCTTTCTATTGAAAATACATTGGAAAAACTCCTATATAAGGAGGAAATTCACTGGAAACAGCGATCCAGAGTTAGCTGGCTCAATTCGAGGGATAGAAATACATCCTTTTTCCATAAAATGGCCTCGGAGCGTAGGAAGCGAAACTCTATTACCTCTATCCTTAGTGATGACGGAATCACTCATACGAGCCAACGGGGTATTGAAGCTACCATTGAAAAATATTACCAACATCTCTTCACATCACAAAGACCCTCAACAGAGGACTTCGAGAAAATCACAAGACATATCAATTCCGCAGTGACAGAGGAGATGAATAGATTTCTCACTAAGCCCTTCTCCGGAGAAGAGGTTAGGAAAGCCGTGTTTGACCTAAACCCCTCAAAAGCCCCAGGTCCCGATGGCTTTTCGGCTTTATTCTTCCAGGACTCCTGGGATGATATCGGAGAAGACGTTACCAGGAGTTGCATTAGAATCTTGAATGGTGAACAAGGATTAGCTGGTTAAAACCCTACCAATATCACTCTCATCCCAAAGATTAAGAACCCCAGAACCCTCAAGGACTACCGCCCTATCAGTCTATGTAATGTGTCCTACAAAATTGTTGCCAGAGCAATCACTAATTGCTTTCAGAATGTTCTGGGCACTCTGATTGATCCAAACCAAAGTGCTTTTATTCCAGGACGGCTTATTACAGACAACATTATCCTGGGATATGAATGTATGCACTGGCTAAGAAATAGCAAAAGTAAACAAGGATACGTTTCCCTCAAACTCGATATGAGTAAGGCATACAATCGGGTTGAGTGGGGTTATCTTGAAAGGATAATGATAAGATTGGGCTTCGATGTTAAATGGGTTAATCTCATTATGGAGTGTGTTACAACACCCACTTATTCATTCAGGGTTAATAACAACAGCTCGGGTGCGGTTAAACCCACCAGAGGTCTGCAACAAGGGGACCCTCTTTCCCCATATCTCTTTGTGGTCATTGCCCAGGGCCTCTCCGCGATTATTAATGCCAGAGCTAGGGATGATAACATCACTGGTATCCGTATTTCCAGGGGAAGTCCTATGATAAGCCATCTCTTCTTTGCAGACGATAGTCTGATCTTCTGCAAAGCCACATTTGAAGAAGCTTCGATCATCAAATCGTCTTTGAAAGACTATGAAGCTGCATCGGGTCAACTTGTGAATTTTGATAAATCGGCTATTACCTTCAGTAAAGGCAGCCCTCACCACAATATAGACCGGGTTAAATCATGCTTAAACATCTGGATTTGTCAAGGGCATGATCTCTACTTGGGGCTCCCCACGTTCTCGATCCGCAGTAAAAGACTACAATTCAGTTACTTACGAGATAAAGTCTCAAAGCAACTGAGCAGCTGGAAGAATAAGTTCTTTTCTGAAGGGGTCCGGGAGGTTCTGCTCAAGTCAGTCATCTAAGCTATCCCGACTTATGCTATGACATGCTTCAGAATCCCCACATCCCTATGTGGGGAAATTGAAGCCATGTGCGCCAGGTTTTGGTGGGGAGGAAACCCTGAGGAAAAGAGGATTCACTGGAAAGACTGGAAGACCCTTACAACCAGTAAGAAGGAGGGTGTAATGGACTTTAGGGATTTGACCACCTTCAACAAAGCACTTCTAGCCAAACAGATTTGGAGAATCATTCCTGTACCCGGAGTCGCTGGTGTCTAAAGTTCTAAAAGCCAGATATTTTAAACATACATATATTATGGAGGCTACAGTAGGATCAAACCCATCCTATATCTGGCGTTCTATCATGTGGAGTAAACCCATCTTGGCAGAGGGACTTTACTGGAAGATCTGTGACGGGACTCGAGTTAAAGCCTCAAAGGACCGTTGGATACCCGATCTCCCTTCCGGAAAGATCTCCTTGGCCTGCCCCGACAACGGTAACACTAGAGTTGAAGAGCTCATTACACCTGCCAGAGAATGGGATTTGCCGAAGCTGAACAATCTATTCTTAAGTTATGAGGTGGAAGCTATTAAAAACATCCCGATCGATCGAGGTGGCCCTTCCGACACCCGATTCTAGTTCTACGATAAAAAGGGGCTTTACTCGGTCAAGTCCGCCTACTGGAAGGCTAACAACCAGCCCTATTATAGCGATAATAGGGGGACTGGTTCCCAAAGTGAGACCCCGCCGGACCAAAATTTGGAAGCTCGACATACCACCCAAAATCAAAGTTTTCCTTTTGAAAAACGGCTCATAATGCCATTTCGCTTAAGAAAAAACACATCACACCATGTCCCGAAATAACCCTCGGTGTGCGGTATTTGTGGTTACCATAATGCTAACACTAACCATGTTCTCTTTTTTTATCAGGGAGTCAAGAAGGCATGGCAGGACACAAAGTGGTGGAACCTGCTTAAGAAAGCAAAACGAGCCGATGATGATAACCTAGCCATCCATTTGATAATCGGGTAACGCGACACGTAAATGGAAAGAGTAGCCACCAAGATGTGAGGAATTTGGAATGAGAGATGTAACATACCCACAAAAAAAAAACGGAACCCAATCAAGGCTATCGATACAGTTACATGGATGATTCTTCTTAGAGTACTACCACAAAGAAAAGATTAAACTCAACTCTGGAATAGACTAATACAACAAGATGGAACAGTCTATTACCCAGAGGATTGGGAACGATTACGTCTTGAAGGTCGATGCAGCCTACAAGGAATAGACTAGGAGCTTCGCTACCGGCTTTTTTATCTTGGACAAAGGCCACAAACCTTTGGCGGCAGGTTTTCGAAAGATCAACAACCCTGGTTCGGTCCTTGCAGCAGAAATTAATGCAATCATAAATGGGCTCTCGTTTTGGAACTCCTTTCGGAAAGAACCTATTAATATACTCTCAGACTCAATAGAAGCCATCACCACTGTAACCACTGATAATATGTACAAGAGCTATGAAGAAAACCTAATCATGGAAGCCAGAGGACTTATTAGGAGTTCCCCAGTGAAGTGAATACACTATTGTCCACGTCAGTACAACATGGAAGCTCATAATCTGGCTAAATTAGCAACAAAATCTCTCCTCCCTCAAGCTTGGGTAGGAGATGACATCCCTCGACATATTCTGTCTTTTGCTCAGGAGGCTAACTAGCCAATACCCTTGTACCTGAGCTCTCTCAAAAAAAAAATGAATGAATGAGGAGAAATGACGAGTCATTGGTGTTCGAGAAATTCTTAACTAAATAGTAACAAGGCATATTATCAACTTCATATTTATTGACCCTTAATGATAATCATTATCATTTTCAAAAACATGACTAGAGGGTCCTTAATTCCAACTAGAGTCGATAATTTAAACCCTTTGAAAAAGAAATCGAGATGACGTTAGTTGATCACAACAGTTTGATATGCTTTATAAAAAAAATTGATCGGTAAAATCAACTTTTATTAACTAAAGATGGGTATAAGGGATACCCTATACAATGGAAAATACAGTAAGGAATTACAATATTAACAGTCTAATACTAATCTTGGATTCACAAGCCATTCACTATAAGAGTAATTAGAACACAAAATATTCTTAACCTCTAGGCAACTCCAAATACTAGTTTTTAGCTCCTCCACTACCTTCTAGTAAGAAAAGAAAGCTTCCTAAAAAATAACAGCATTCTTCCCCTTTTAAAATAAGCCAAATAAAATATGCTTTATAAAATGTATGACACTAAATATATAAAGTAAAGTGAGTGTCATGTGAATCTAGGTGCAGCGTGGACTTATAGTGCATTTTAGGACCATGCAAAGTGTAACTTGTTTACACTGAATCATACAACTATTTTCCATAAACAAGTTACACCTTTCAGTACAACAAATAGTATGGTTCTAAAATACATTATAAGTGCATCTGGATACATTATAAGTGCATCTGGATGCATATAAGACTTAACATGTAAAGTAATATTGTTGGTCCCGGTGGGAAAACCCATTTTGCGCGTGCGGAAGCAAAACATTTCGTTGCGGTGCATATAAAACAGGGGTGAAGGAATGGTGATTCCAGATTTTTCTCTTTTTGAGCTCATGTGTTGTGTCTTGCTTATAATCGAGTGCATATGACAAGATAAGAACGTAAAGCAGTAAAGAACACAACAATGTATAGTGGTTCGGAGACTCAAGCTCCTACATCCACTCTCCCTGTTTCTAGGGAAATTCCTTCATCACTTCCTTGAGCTTTCTGACTACCTCGCGTAGTTTACTTACTCAACTCGGCCCTGAGCTTTCTGACTACTCCACGTAGTTTACTTACTCAACCCGACCTTGAGCTTTCTGACTACCTCTGTAGTTTACTAACTCAAACTGGACTTATCACCCTCTCGGGCTCGCCTCTTAGATGTTTAAAGAGTTCACACTCCTTCGGGACTTATCACCCTCTCTAGGGATTGCCTAATCAACTACCTCACTTCACCACTAGTTATCTCTTACGAGAATGGGTTTGGGTTTGGTGTTGTCTCCAACTATGGTGAGATTTTCCCTTACAATGGTTTAGCCTCAATGCTAAGGTTGGGAAAATCTCTCTAAGCTTAAGATACATCGTGGGTAGCTTAGGTTGGGTTCTAGAACACTCTTTGAATATATTTGTATATCTACAGACTTGTGTTCTAGGGTGGGAATGCTTTGACTATAACGCTCTTGGCTCTGTAGCATTTTGTGCATAATCTCCACGCTTAATTTGATGGAAGATCTTGTATTTATAGTGTGGATTTGAATGTTACCGTTGGAGAGAATCTCATTCAAATCCATACTATTCTCTGTAAGTTCTGCAGCTTTTCCAGGCTGGTTGTCTTCCTCTCATTGGTCCACGTCAGCTGGATTCCAACGGCTATATTCCTCAGCTTCAGTGCCTCGGAACATTCAGGATATACTGAGCATTCAGTATATTACTGAGTCTTCAGGATTCTGTGCATTCAGGATTCTCTGAGTCTTCAGGTTTCTCTGAGCCTTCAGGTTTCTCTGAGCCTTCAGATTTCTCTGAGCCTTCAGATTCTCAGTTTCATACTGAGTCTTCAGATTCTCAGTTTCAAACTGAGTCTTCATAAACTAACCTGTTCTATATCTGTCGACTATACACGGTGCAGATAACATCCTGAACATTCTAAAACTGAATTCTGACTCATCTATCAAGATTAATCCTGAACATGTCATACTCAGGGGTTTTGGGATCTAATCAAAATCATCTTTATTAAATTTATTTCCCAACAATTTCCCCCTTTTTGATGATGCCAAAACCATCTTGTTACAACACACTTAACCTATACTCAGGTTTCAGTTTTTCTATTACAAGAATGGTAAATCTCTTAACAATCAATTCAGCAATGAATCACCCAACAATTTCATCACTAAATAACAATAATCAGGCATATCAAATATAAAGACATGTAAAAAGATAATGAGGTATTATCTTTGAGCATAAAGATAAAGTTTTCATTGATGTATGATAGACTATTACAGTTTACAATGAACTTTACAAAAGATAAAGACAAAAACATAAAGAATTACAAGTCTTCAGTCTTGGTCTTGATCTTCTTTGGATCTTATTTCGGCTCCTCATTCCTCTTCTTCTATGGACCTTGTACGTCAGGCATCTTGACACTATCTTTGGTGAGTTCGATTTTCTTCGACTTCGAACATCCTCGACCCTCGAGTCTCTTTTTATACTCATCCCTCGGTCATCGGACCTATATCTTGAGTCTCGATTCACTTTTTTATTCTTGAGCCTCGGTTCACTTTTACTCGAAGCATCGATTTCTTCTTTATCCGATCGTCGGTTACCGATTAGATCAACACATCTTTAGATCAACACATCGAGAATAGCATCGGTCATCATATCGGGGTTAGCGTATCAAGTTTTATCATATCGATCTCGATCCGTCGATCTTGATCGATCTCTTTTCTTCTTCTTGATTTGCAACCATCTCTTGATTTCTTCGGGTTTAGCTTTTTCTCCACTTCGATTTGCCGCGACTCATCGGTTGAACTCAACTAACTCATTTGATCTCGATCGGTCTAAATCAAGCAACCTCGTCGATCTCGATCATTTACTTTTGATTCCTTGAGTTCCCCTCAATTTGTTCTTTTCTGCCCCTCAACTTGTTATCACGTAAATTATCTTGAATAACCTGAAGTTGATAATGTTTTGGCATAGAACTAAAATATCCCAACAATTTCTCAATTGATAAAGACGCCAAAACATCAGAATATATGCATTTTTAAAGAAACGAGTTTTTCTTTAAAAAGATCTGTTCAGGTGTTCACTCTGAAATTAGTGAACCTTTTGAACTCCCGCTCTGATACCACTTGATGGTATCGGATCGAGAGAACGAGTTTTAAAAAAATAGATCTCTTTCGGGCGATCACTTTGAAGATAGTGATCTGTTGAGTACCTGCTCTGATACCACTTGTTGGTCCCGGAAAAACCCATTTTATGCGTCTTGAAAGCAAAACATTTCGTTGCGGTGCATATAAAACAGGGGTGAAGGAATGGTGATTCCATATGTGTCTTGCTTATAATCGAGTGCATATGACAGATAAAACGTTAAAAGATAAAGAACCTTGTGATGTATAGTGGTTCTGGAGACTCAAGCCCTCGTCCGCTCTCGCATTTTTAGGAAATTCGCTTCATCATTCTAGAGCTTTACATTACCTCGCGTGGTTTACTTACTCAACTTCGGCCTCAGGCTTCATTCTACTCCGCGTGGTTTACTTTTCGACCCGGCCTTGAGCTTTACAATTCCCTCATGTTTACTAACTCAAACCCCGACTTATCACCTCTCGGCTAACCTCTTAGATGTTTAAGAGTTCCTTTGCCTTCGGGACTTATCACCCTCTCTAGGATTGCTGTCATCAACTCTTGACCTCACTGTGGTTATCTCTTCTTTGAGAATGGGTTTGGGTTTGGTGTTGTCTCCAAATATGGTGAGATTTTCCTTTCTGATGGTTTTTTTAGCCTCAATCTTTGGGTTAGGAAAAATCTCTAAAACTAAGATCACAGTGGGTAGGTATTGGGTTGGGTTCACAGAACACTTTCTTTGAATATATTTGTATATCTCCTAGACTTGTTTTAGGGTGGGAATGCTTTATTATAACACTCTTGGCTCGTAGCATTTTGTGCATAATCTCCGCTTAATTTGATGGAAGATCTTGTATTTATAGTGTGGATTTGAATGTTACCCGTTGGAGAATCTCATTCAAATCCATCTTATTCTCTATGGAAGTTCTGCGGCTTTTCGGTTGGTTGTCTTACCGTTGGTCCACGTCAATTTGGATTCCAATTTATATTCCCGAACTGATTGCCTCGGAACGTTCGGGATATCTTTGAAGTTGATTATATTCTTGGTCTTCGAGGATTACAATGCATTCGAGGATTCTCACGAGTCTTGAGTTTCTGGCGAGCCTTGTTTTTACTGAGCGCTTGATTCTCTGAGCGCCCGAGGTTTCTCTGAGCGCCCGTTCTCGGTTCATCTTTAGTCTTGGTCTCGATTTAAATGAGTCTTGAACTAACTTTGTTCTATATCATCGACTATACACACGGTCTGCAGATAACATCCTGAACATTCTAAAACTGAATTCTGACTAATCTATCAAGATTAATCCTGAACATGTCATACTCATGGGTTTTGGGATCTAATCAAAATCCTCTTTATTAAATTTATTTCCCAACAAATATAAATATTTCTATAGTGATTCAAAAATAAACAAAGTCTTGTATACTTCAAATGCACAATACAACTTATGTGCATTTTTAAAACATACAAATTATTGTATTTTCACCGAAATATGGTTTCAATGAAAACACTTGAGAGTTGAAAGCCGGCGGGTGTGTAATGCACTCAAGAGACACCTTAAAATAATTAATTTTCTTTGTTTTATAGGAGTATAAAATTTTTCTAATTCAGGTTTATCCCATGGTAACCCAGAAAATAAAACAACACACCATAAAATGGCAATTAAAATAGGAGCATAGGAAACATTATATACTGAATTATTTTTTCAAAGTGAGATTTTCTCTAGTAGCTCAACAGTAAAAAGATTGACAGAGAAAAAAGTTTACACATAATAAAGTTGGTTCCAATTTACAACCTAATAATTATTCCTCCAGTCCAGCATTTTCCACCCTTGCCCACACGTTTCTCCATCATACCCTCAGTTTCCTTTCCCCACACCCCCACGTGAAACTTCCCCATCACCTTTCTTGATTTATTGCAATAACTCCAAATGCAATCTCAAACCTCAATTCCAAGTTATTATATAGAAGTACAAAATTGCCTTTGGGGGGTAGAAATGTCTTTTCACATTCTTGATCATCAGTTCCATTGATCAGAGCAGTACCAATGGAGGGTGGGAGCTTGATCATCTGAAAAAAATGTGGTGCATGATTCTTCACCAAAAAAGTTGTGTTCTTCAATCTTTACAAACTGCGGTTGATAAGAAGCACCACCTTTGTAATTTGCTTCTGAATATTGAAATTTGATGATGATCCATTCATGAATTTCGGATCATGATTAATCGAAGAAATGGCTGCAGCACCGGCTGTTGTTGTTGTTGTCTTCGTTCAAGATCATTTCGAATCACTGTCCGAAGATCCATCCTTTAAATCACCGAAAATGGTAACTCCGTCCAAGATTTCGACATTCTTGATTTCGGTGGCATCTAATTCCCCGGATTTGTCAACTGGTGCTTCGAGTTTGGGTTCCTCTTCGCTGTTCCCGTCTTCGTCGAGCTTCGATTTCAGCTCGCGGATCTAAATCAAGATTGTAAAAACCAAAAGTTCACAATTTCAAATTGCAATAGGATAAAAAAGGGAATGTAACAAGGAAAGCCCATAACTATAGATCATATAGAAGAGTTCTACTAGACGACTAATTTTTCAACTAATACTTTACAGTATAACAACTGATACCTTTTAACAAAAGCAACTAATACTTTACAGTAGAACAACTGATACCTTTTAACAAAGCAACTAATACGTTACAGTATAAAAAACTGATACTTTTTAGCAAACCAACTAATACTTTAAAAGTAAAAACAACTGCTACTTTAAAAACAAAACAACTAACACTTCATAGCAAAACAACTTATACTTTTTTAACAAAACAACTAATACCGTCAAAACTAATACCTTCAAACGAAGCAACAACTAACACGATCAAGAAACTAAATTCGCATACTCAATTCAAAATCTACACCAAAGATACTCACCTCTTTGAGTAAAGATTCATTATCACACTGCAACTTTTCGAAGTTTAGTTTAAGGCCATCATAGTTGGCTTTCAGAACGCCGTAATCTCTCTCCAGCTGCTTCGTCTTCCACCGCGCGCGGCGGTTCTGGAACCAAACCGCCACCTGCCGCGGCTGCAGCCCCAGCTCCCGCGCCAGTTTCACTTGTCTTTCAGGCTCAAGTTTATTCTCAACCTCAAAGTTCTTTTCCAACGCCTTAACTTGATCGAGCCCCAATCTCCTTTTCTTGTGCCCAGATTCTTCCACTAAACATTCTTCATCAAACCCCTCCAACATTGAATACATAGTGTTGTTTTGATTGTGTTCATCTGGAAATTCAAAAGTATAAGCTCAAAAAACAGGGGATAAATCATAAATGAAAGCCAAGAATGGAAAAAGAGTAGATTTTACTGCACAACACATTAAGCAGATGGTATAACACTAAAACTTTGTAGGGTACATAGAAAAATAAATGAAAAATCGACGATAATACTGTCCAACACATTAAACATGTGGTACACCCGCCCACAAAATCAAAATAGCATAGAAAGAATTCATGATGGGTAAAACACACTAGGGAGCATGAATATTGCTAAACTAGAATTAAAGGAAAACGGTTGGTGAGATCAAGATGATGCCATTTTTGTGATAACAGGGGAGCATTAAACATCAAAACGAGTAATAAAGTGCAGAATGGAATAATATAATTGGTGTGTTATGCAAAAAAATTGGAATACCTGCAGAGTTGGGACACATGGACATCAAACCAGCCATTGTTGATGAATTTTTATCCAAAATTAAACAGTTCTGTTTATAGAGAGAGAAACAGAGTTGTTAAAGAGTGCAGGGGATAAATGTGTGGTTTTTTAGGAGATTGAAACCAAACTTCCATGAAAGAAACAATCCCAAGAAGCACAGTTTTGTATGCATGTAAAAACATCATTCTGCAGCTTTTTCTCTTTCTTGGGCGCTCCAATTTTCTCCTTTTTTAATCATTTCCTCTGCCTTTGAACCCATTATTAATTAAATAAAGAAAAAAAAAAGCAGAAAACCCAAACCCCAAGAAAGGAAGAAAACAAGCACAATTTTGACGAAGCTGAATTCCAACCTAAATTGAAAACACCCAAAAACAGAAGTAATCAAGAGATGCACTTCTTATTTTTTATCTTTTCTTCACATGATTACTGAATCAATTCAAGAAGTATGGTTTTTGAAAGACAATGGTGTAAAATTGTTGATCTACAGAAGAAATTTGGGGGGTGGGGGGACCGAGAGATCAGTAGACTGTCAGATGGCCTTTCACAATTTCAACGTCTTTAAATAAAATTAAACCATGGTTGGAATCTGACTCGGGTTAGTTAGTATTCAGGGTTGGGATTTTAGGGTTTTTTCCTTTTTTTATTGAGTAAAATTTATAAACCAAAGTTTATCGTGAGCTATCATCATGTTATATTTAAAATCATCACAGTTATGTATAAATTTTTAAATTATTTTTAAATATAAAATATTTTTTAAATAGTAAAATTTTTTATACTTAACAATACTAAAAAAAAATGAGTTCACTATGAACTCAAATTCAGACGCATTTTTGTCTTCTTTATTTGTGTCGATGAAATGAAATGAGAGCTAAAAGTCTTCTTCATTTGTGTTGATGAAATGAAATGAGAGCTAAATTGAATTGAAATGCAAATTAGTGGTATCATAAGTTATAAATGAGCTGTGATAAGTGGTGAATTTACGGCTGTGTAGCTCGGCTCGGCTCGGGGATTTGGGTGGCGTCAGCGTATCATGGGTGTAACCACCGTACGGTGACTCTGCAGGCACATTCGCGTACAACTCGGAACCGATTTTTTATTATACAATTTTTTTTTTAAGTAGGTACACGTGAAACTTATTCACCATGAAACTAGTTTTTTTTTATAGACATACACTTTAATAATATAAGTCACACCCTTTAGTAATATAAGTCATACAATTCACTTATCACTACGACACTCTTTACTATAAGATAAGTTCACTTTTATGAGTAATACTCTTTATAGTAAAAAGTTACACACTTTACAGTAAAAAGTCACACACTTTAGTAATATAAGTCACACCTCTTAACCAGTTTCAGTCGCAAAACTTGTTAACACTATACTTTGCCTATTTTTTTATTGAAGATCAATTAAAAAAAGTGTATATTTTGGATAAAAAGTTTTATGTGCCAATTGCAGTCTGAAATGATAAAATTCAAATTCAGATTTAAAAAAGTGTGCTTTATGGGCAAAACTTTTTATTTTTGTGGCATTGTTCAATTGATGACAGTTTAATTCAAATTTAATTCGTTTTAAAGAATTACAAAATTTGATTTTTTTTAACAGCACTAATTTTATTTAATAAAAAATATTAATTTATTTAATTTATGCTACCAATTGCTATTGATGAAAGTTTATTCAAATTTAATGTATTATAAGATAAAAAGAAATGATCAAGAGCATGAAAATATTAGTTTTATATTTAAAAAATATTAAATTTTTATGCTAATAGTATTGGGAAATTAGCAACCAGATACACTTTTTTGACGTAAATAGCAACCAGACACAAATGAGATTGCATATACAGGTAAAATTGTATAGACAAGTGCAATTGTACCTACATATATACAATTGTTTTGTACCTTGTTGCTAGTTTTTTTTAAAAAGTCTACCTATCAGTAATTTGCCCATAGTATTAGTACAATGGATGGTGAATTCTGGACCCCAAATTTGTCGATCCTTGGGCCGAACAGAGTCAGTCCTGACATTTTTTAGGCCCGGGGCGAATAAAAAAATTGAACCCCCATTCGTATGATTCATATCCACCAAGACCGTATTAAGTCTAGTTAGCCCATTCAAATCATTTACATTTATATTGTTTGGTTCTTGTTTATTATTAATATTTTCATTTAAGTCTTCTAATTGTCCTAAATTTTTCGCAAAATATTTATCTAATGCTCCCTTCTGTGATGAGATTAATTGTTATGCTCTTTTTCTTTTTTTCCTTTTCTCACAACCAGATTCATGCCTTTTAGAAAACATACTATATTTTAAAAAAATAACAATTAATAATTAAAGAAACACAAATCACAAATAAAAAAAATGAAAAGAACATAAAAGATAAAACCGTAATTTGAATTTTGGTGAAAGAGGAAGCCTAACGGCAGCAGTGCTGCCGTGTTCTGTCCTCCTCAGAAGTTGGAAGAGTTCTTCATTTCTGCCGCAAACGCCGTGTTTTTTTTTTTAAATAGTATTTATTTTATATAAGAATTAGTCCACTAAAGTCTAAATAGAATATATATAGTGCACTATATCTTGTGATTTGTGAACTGAATTAATAAAGCGCAGGAATTGAGGAATGAAATAATTGAGTTGGGCGGTTGGAGATTTTCAAGGATTAATTTGTTATCTTCCAATAGAATATTATCGTTATCTCTTTTATTCAATAAATATTTTTCAATCTTTATATATATATATAGTAGGCCCTAACTTAGGGGGTCCTGTACGACCCTCCGCCTCCCGCGCCACCCCGAGGCCAAGAATATCGAAGTTTAAAAAAATACTAAGATAGTAATTTCTTTAAAAACTGCTTCCAAATTTTTTGACTTGAAAGTTTGTACGCGTCAACAATCAGCATGGATTAAAACTGCACAAGTCGCATAATATAATTGATACGTGAAAGGGTTACTCTATTTTATGAACCTTTCAACATTTTTCATGGTCTAATAACTTAGAAATAACCTTTTTAGCTGATCAAGTGTAAATAGTAACCTTGTAAGAATCGATCGATTATAGTCCTTTAAAAAAAACTCTATCTATAGCCAGAGTGGGGAAAAAGTATACAGTTCACATCAAACCTTTATTACCTTTTGAGCAGGAAAGGGAACATTGTG
Source organism: Stenogyne calaminthoides (assembly GCA_037126765.1). Taxonomy (NCBI): domain Eukaryota; kingdom Viridiplantae; phylum Streptophyta; class Magnoliopsida; order Lamiales; family Lamiaceae; genus Stenogyne; species Stenogyne calaminthoides. The sequence goes on along the minus strand of JBBCBC010000022.1, from coordinate 26,711,967 downwards.
AATCTTGAATTTTTTTAGTAACACCTTTTATCAATCTGTATATATATAAACTCTATAATTAGATCTATATATAAATTCTATAATTATTATGAATGGCGGAGTTAGGATTTTAGATTCACGGACCCAATTAATTGGAGAAAAAAAGTTTTTTGGTCCTATAATTTTTTTGTAATATATTTTTCGTTCTAAAAAAATTAACTATTTAATTTTGGTATCATAATAATCTCTATTGTCCAATTTTGATCTCATTTGTTGAGTTATGAAGCCTGATCGACTGATTCACATTCCAAAACACTCGGTGATCCAACTAGCCGAAGATTTTTTTGGCCCGTTTTAGCAGATTCAACTAGAATGAGCCTTTAGAATTTTTGGCCCAGTTTCGCCTATAAACACAACCCCGTTTTACACACTTTCATTATCTTTTTCTCTACGAGCCCGTCAACTGATTTAGGGTTCATTTGGTTGGGGGTAGTAAAAGAGTGTAATGAAAATCATACTAATTAATATTGCTTGACATTTTTGATACATCTGTAATGAAAATAGAAGTAAATAATTAATTACTCCCCTGTAAATACTTACTCAATCATTTTCACATGATACACATTGTTAATTCTTTGACCAAACATTAACAATGCAATTAATAATCTCATGATGATTAACCTCACAATGATATGTTGTAACATGGATTAATCCGATTATATGAGGCGGCTTTCCACCATGAACATGTCATTGGGGACGACCTCACTTGGACCACGTAGGTCACAAGGCGACCTAGGAGACTACGCAAGTCGCAAGGCGACTTGGAAGAATATGATGATCGCACGGTGACTTGAAAGATCATACAGGTCGGAGGCGACTTCAGCCCGAAGTCGGCGAAGAGATAAATATGGAAGAGATATGGGTAGTTAGTGGTGCGGATATCGCGGAGCGTAAGCAAGGCATGTGTATCCGGGGGCGAGAATCACGGACTAACCCGGGAAACCCCTACCTTGGCGGCCGAACCCTAAGAAGCCCGCGGAAAAAGCCCATGAAGAGTTTTAACCTAATTCTTTGTCTATATATACTTCATGTATCATTCATTGTAAAATGGAGAACGATCTTAGATTATTAGGAAGAAAAAGTAGTAAAAGAATCTTGGCTTGGGCGCCCCCAGATGTAGTCTTATTCAAAAGACGAATTGGGTAATCAAATTCCAGTGTTGTTTATGTGATTTATCGATGTTTATTCATCTTATTTGATCATTGATATTTGTTGGTCGTGAGTTATAAACCGAGCACAACAATTGGCGCCGTCTGTGAGAAGATTTCTATCAATTTGCTCCTAAATTCTTAGAAGACCCATCTCATACCCAATGGCGATCAACCAAAGCAATCCCACCGGACACGGACCGATGTCTGCGGACGGGGCCGGTTCCTCCCCGAAGTTCGCAGACCAGCAATCCCCCAGAACACTCGCTGATGGTGGAACCTAGTCCAAACGCTGGAGGATGCAAAAGCCGTAATGGCCGTCCTCAACAAGAAGCGTCTCACCTATGACGACGAAGAAGAGCGACCTCGAGTCAAGAAGGCCGCGCGCGATGCCGGGGCCTCAAAGGGCAAGTCCGCCCTTGTCAAAAAGGGGCGGTCGACGGGCCAATTAGCGGATAACCCGGCAAACACGCCTTATCGCCGGAATCGCCCGACTTGAAAAAAAGCGGGTTCGAATAATGTGTTCAACCCGCCTGCGAAACCAAGTAGCCCTGAATCGTTCCGATGGTCATTGATGATGAGGGCACAATCTCATCCGCCATGACATGTTGCGACGGTGGAATGAGACCTCGCGATGGCTTTGAACGTGCATCACGACGAACTGCCAAGAGGCTCGACAATCCACCATGGCGACCCTCCACCTGACCTTTCCAACCAAGGACCATCGTGGCGCGTCACGTATCGCGGACGGTCCGGTCCAAAGAATTTCGAACGAAGCCGAGAACCAAAACGGTCGGCAGGGATAAGCAATAGTCTCACCATCCTGCACTCCCCCTTTCCGGGACTATGGTCACTTTTGGCACCTACCCGAGGGAAGATCGAAGATCAGCGCCCTGTATCGCTACGGTGGAAGCTTCGACCCAAGGTCCATGTAGCAAAAATACACCGCACACGGGCCTCTATGGGCGATTCGGCGCTACCAAGTGTCGATTTTTTCTCTCGACTCTAGCGACCAAGCCCATCAATGGTTCACTATAGCTACCACCATTCTCGGTGGACACATTCGGCGGCTTCGCCCGGAGTTATTCTTGACTCGTTTCACGTTCTCGCACCTCGACCCGGCGACAGGGCGGCGATTGATGAACACTGGCGGCGGAAAGCGAGAATCGGTCGGTCCTACATTAAAAGGATCGACAAACTCATACTCGAGGGAGACCCCATAGGAGATGAGGCAAAGTTGCTTGGGACCGTCTCCAGTCTTAGAAAGGGAACAAAGATGTGGCGGAGCATGACCGCCGAATACCCGATTAGCTATGCCGACTTCCGAAGGCGAGCCAGCGACTTGATCCACACATCGGAACTTCTGGAGTCCCGACTATCCGACGACAAGGAGGTCGCAGATCCAAAAAAATGCTCCAAGAAAGCCAGGGGGCACTATAAAGCACCCGACAACTTCAAACCGTTCGAAGAGAATATCCCAGTCAAGCTGATGGAAGCATTGGGCATGACTCCTGGACATGTTTACACTCAGATCAGAGAGCGGGAATTACTTCTCCCACCTCGCCCCATCAAGAACAAAGGCAAGCTAAACCCCAACAAGTTCTGCCATTTTCACGAACAGGTAGGCCACTACACAAGCGAATGCAAGGATCTACTCCCCCAACTCTGGAGGTTGTACAAAGATGGTTTGTTGGACAAGTTTGTCAAGAGACCTCAAAGGGACCATGATCGCGCTCAGGGAGGTCGCAATGGTAGATCGCCCCCAGATAAAGTGAGCCCGCTCCCCGTCGACGACGGAGAGAATAAGGCGGGGAACGACTATTCCGCCCATGCCCGGGACGGGAGGTAGCGTCATCATCCTTTCTCCCCACTGGGGCGGTTGGGGACTCTCCTCGACCTCCTCATCCAAACGGAGAATGAAGGCCGAGATAAGGGAGGTAGAGAATGCCAGGAAAATGGTGCTTGCCGATCTTACAAGGGGGGGGGGAAGAAACCAACACGATCGAAGTTTCATGAGAAGGACAAAGCCGAATAGTCTACCCAAATGTCGATCCTTTGTGATTAAAGCAAACATCATGGAGACTACTTGCCTCCGTTAGTAGATTTTGTTAGTAGTCGTGCAACATCCACTTCAAGAAAACTTTGGACCACTCGACTATGATGCCTACATCCCCCATGCGACCACGCCTTGAAAGGCTTTGATGCAACAAAGAAGACGTCTCGAATGATCCGGTGGGCAGAAAGTTAGTCTCTATTTTGAATAATGAGGTTAGGGCCACTAGGTCATTAGATTTCTATTTTCGACCTCCCAAGTTCCTATAACGACTTTCTTGGGAGGCCATTTGAGCATGATTTCAGGTCAAGTCCTCAACCTTTTTATTTTTTGTAAAGTTTCCCACCAAGAGTGGGCTAGTCGACACCGTTAAAGGTGACCAAGTAGATGCAAAAGGTTGTTTGATTTATTCCTCGTCTCTTTTCAATTCCGCATTGATATCTAGCAAACAAATACTTGTAATAGATAGTGAAAAACAATGTGAAGAATTGAGTAATAAGACAAACAAGAAAAGAAGTCACGACGACCTCGACCCCAAGAACGGGACCAACGAGAAAGAGTTTACGTCAAGCGAGATCGGCGACCCAAACAGATGCCTCAAGGGCCATCCCGGTAAGATCTCGAGAAAGTCAAGGTAGACCAGCCGTCGAATCTAGAAGTAATCATAGACTCAAGATACCGATGACTGAAGGGAAGTCATCGACTTTCTCAAAAAACTTTGACGCGCTTTCATGGTGGTCGAGAAAGACATGGTGGGGATCGACCCAAAAGTTACATGTCATAAAGGCTACACATCGATCCACTTCGAGCCGATATCCCAGAAGAGGGGCGAAAAATTTCGCCCCAAAAGTATGCAACATTACAAGAGGTAAAAAGTTATTAGACAATGACCAGATCACACAGGCTGATCAACCCCAATGGGTAGCTAACGCAGTGTTGGTGAAGAAGTCGAATGGAGCTTGGCGACTATACATCGACTTCACTGACCTCAACAATGCTTGTCCAAAAGACTTCTTCCCCATACCCACATCGACCACTTGATAGACAACACGACAGATCACGAGATGATGTCGTTCATGGATGCCTTTGCAGGCTATCATCAAATAGCTATGCATGAGCCAGACCGGCAACACACCTCATTCCTGACGGAAAAGAATGCCTTTCGGCTTAAAGAACGCAGGGGCAACATATCAAAGACTGGTCAACCACATGTTTGCCGACCTCATCGGAAAATCAGTGAAGTTTACGTGATGATATATATAAGAGTCGAGCTTTAGTCGAAGACCACCTTATGCACCGCACAAACCTTTGACATCCTAATAAAATTCAACATAAAACTCAACCCCAAGAAATGTAATTTCGGGTCGAATCTGGGAAATTCTTGGAGATCCGGGTCACAGTGAGGAATAGAGGCCAACCCTGCAAAAAGTCAATGCCATATTAGACATGGGAGCACCTCGAAATGTGAAAGAGGTGCAGAAACTCACATGTTGTCTGGCCGCTTTGAACAGGTTCATCTCCCGAATGGGAGATAAATGCAAGCCACTGTTTGACAAGATTCGAAAGAAATCAAAGTTCGAATGGACACCCGAAAGCCAGGAGGCTCTTGATAAAATTAAAGCTTACCTGGCAGACGTGAGCATTCTATCGAAACCAGTTCCAGGGGAAAACTCTTCCCATACCTCGAGACCTCAGAAACAACTTTGAGATCAGTACTCGTCCGAGTAGAAGACAAGAATGAATTTCTGATCTACTTTGTCAGTCAAACGCTGAACGAGACCGAAAGCAATGATCCCTTCAGAGAAATCGTATACGCTACCGGTCGAAAAAAAAGAAAAACTGAGGCCATACTTTTTTGATCATCAAGTCGAGGTCCTTACCACCACACCCCTAAGGAATGTGCTTTACCGACATGATACAACGGGTCGATGTCTCAAATGGGCCATCAAGGCTCGACAATACAGATAACGACGCGATTCTGGCTCGCCATCAGCTCAGCGCTAAATTTTATTTCATTACACGAGCTTACCTTCTCCTTAGAGGCTCGTGTTCAAGCGTTCCGTCATCATGGGAGTTACTTGTGGACGGGTCAACACCTCCCACAAATCGGGGTCGGTTTGGTTTTGATAAGTCCGAGGGCATCTCTTTCCGTAACGCCATTACTTCTTCGGGACTTTCTTGACAAAAAACGAGGCCAAATATGAGGCACTCATCAGCCGCCTAGATATGTCGCACGCCTATGGGCCAAAAGATTGCAGTGTTTACACAGATTCCCAACTTGTAGCCCCGCCAAGTCCGGAGAATACGAGGCACGCCGGACGATGCGATGGGCACTTACCAAGAGATTGTAAAAATATTATGTCAAAAGTTCAACAGATCCATGTCAAGTTAATCCCGGAGAACATAATTCACAAGCCGACGCTTTTAACGCCAAGCAACGATCCGGCGGATCACCGAAAATGAAGGATGTCACCATCACGACACTACCCTACTCTTCCACCGCACACGCAAAGAATCGTGGACCTTAGAAACCCCGACATCGAAAAATGACACCCATCATTGAATACTTGACAGTGGTCTCTGCCAACCGATTGTCTAAGCCCGCTCCCAATAAATCTTAAGCCACACGATACACAATGATCAATGACGACCATTAGAGTCTAAACGAGGGCTTCAAGACACCCCTACTGATGTATCACACTAGAGCAAGGGGCAAGTTGTCTACGCCAAATACACAAAAGGGTATCGCGTAAACCACGCCGGGAGAATCGCCGGCCCACAAGACCACAAGGCAAGGATACTTTTGGCCAACACTAAAGGTCGATGCCATCGCTTTTCCAAGCAAAGTGCCATAGATGTCAAATCTATGCACCTTCCATCAAAAAAGCACCAGAGGAACTTACAAGCATCCTCGATTCTCGACCATTCGCAAAGTGGGGGATACGTCATTGGACCACTCCCCAACAACTCCGTGCTTGGTCAAATACACCCCGGTAGCTGAGATTACTTCACAAAAATGGATCAAGATCACGTCATCAAATTCATATGGCGTAAACATCATCTGCATTCGGATTACCGCAGCGATCATATCCGACAATGAAAAAGCCGTTTGACCTCCAAAATAAACACTTTTTTCAAGAAATTGAAGATCACGGCTCTTCTCGACACCATATCATCCCCAATCAAACGGTCGGTCGTCAAAGCCGTGAACAAAATCATTAAGCACACTCTCAAATCCAAGATTGAGGGAAAGGGGAAAAAGCTGAAACTTCCGATGTCTTATTAAGATAGACGACCGCCGAACTCGGCGAGAGACCCTTACTCATTGGCTTTTGGAACCGAGGCGGTCGTGCAAATAGGTTGATTTTCTTCAACTCACGCATCGTCGTCGCCGACCACAACGACGGCGGCTTGGCCGAAATTTAGACCTTTCAACATAAGCGTTTAGAGGCCAAATACGAAATACAAGATACAAATAACGGTCGGAGAGATACTATAACTCTAAAGTGCAACTTTGACATTTTTGAAGGAAAGAGACTTGGTACTTGAAAAAGGTACTTGAGAATCAAAGGAGCCCTCGGTCCTAATCGGGAGGGTCCATTCAAAGTCTCAAAGATCTTTACCAAATGGGACATATGAGCTCGAAAACCCGGGAGGTACTAAGGCTCAATACCCGTGGAATCGACCATCTTAGGAAATATTATCGATGGTTCACATCCTGTAAACAAATTGTATCAATCAATAATAATGATTTCTTTTCTTTTCCAAATTCCTGTGTTGAAACCGAGGGGATCGCGTATAAAAAATATGTGAAACACCCGAGGTGCGACTTTCGACATATGAGAGGCGAAATCACAACCTTGTAAAGTATGGTTTCCCCCGACTTTGTAAGACGACTAAAGCGATATCCGATAAATAAGTCGAGATAAACAATAAGACGGCGAGATTAAAGCGATAAAAAGGTCGCGATAAGGAAATCAAGTTGACCGCAATGAAGGAATAAAAAAGACGGAATTTTCATTAATAATTGAAGGCCCGAAGGCCGGTAAATAAAGCCAAGAAAAAGAAAAAATACATCAAGTTTTTACAAGCAAAAGCAAATAACTTCATCGAGCCAGTACCGAAGCAATACAAGGGCCATCAAGCCCTCTCCGACCTCTCCGGTGAAGATTGGGTCATTCAAATGGGGTCTCGAATCAATTAGATAGAACCCGTATCGAGCCTCATCGAGATCGGGAATGGGGCGCATAACTGCTTCGGTCGGCGGCTAGCGAAAGGTCGATGCCCATGTTTCCGTGTCCTTAATCTCCAAAGAGGATCTTTGGGGCGGGGAGGGTTGTCGCCCTCGATCCTAGTCGCCCTCGCTCTCTCCGCCATGAGCACGCCCCGCCACCCGCCAAACGCCCTCCAAATCTGGTCTTTCTCGGCTTCGAAGTTAGACGCCTCACTTCTTCCGTATCGGCCGCGGAGGATCGCTTTGGCGACGGGCGACCGCTGCCTCGCCCTTTAAACTCCCCGAGCTATGATTCCAAATTGTAAGGATTTCTCCTCGAAAGAAGGCCGCAGGGAGTGGAGGAGAGCCGAGTACAGATTGCCTCTCACTTTTTGGCAATGGGCATTGGCATGATCCGTTTGTGTCCACCCCCGAGGCAAATTTTGCAGGCCTCTAGAGAGATAAGCGGGCCACCTTTCAGACCCCGACAGAACGAAGTTGAACCTCGGGAAGCTCGGCACTAGGAGAGATTTATTCGGCGTAAACTCCATTTCTGAGGGTCTGGTCATCGATGGGTGATGATAAAAATAAAAAAAATAATAAGCATAGGACTAGACTTACTTGTTCACCGGTCCGCGTCAGCCTGGAAGTCATCGCCGGATAAGCGTGCCAACCGGAAGGTGAGGTGGGGTGTGGGGTCGAGGCGAAACCCTCTCGAGTCCCAGTTGATCTCAGACCTATAGGTCTTATCTCTCCTGCTTGCTTCGGCGGGCTTGGATTACGATGGAGTTAGCCCTTGGATTTCCTTTTTTCCCTTCTCGGCGAAAGGGGCGGAGGGGTGAACTTGGAAGCGAGGAGCGTTGGAAGCCCGGCATGTGCCTCATCAATCCAAACACCCGACTTCTTGTGAGTAGCCATCAGGCCAGATAGTTGGCGTCGATAGGCAAGGGATGTCGGGAAGCGCACCTGAGGGCTGACGGTCACGAAGATTTGAGATAAGAATAAAGTCATCGACAAAAACTCTAGGGATCCTAAGGTGACACGGATAAGTGTACAAGCCGGCTTTGAGTCGGTCAAGCTTGGTGTTCAGGGCGTTGATGTCTCGGCAGCTCGGAGGAGTGTCACGGACTATGTTGAAAGCTTCAAAGAAATCCCAATACAGATCGGTGGAGGCGGGCGTGAACACTGCAAGATAAAAAGGGAAATAGATCAGTACGACCTCAAAGCCAGAAGATGTGAGGCTTACCATGTTCAACTTCGGTCGCAAGATAGTCGGTCGGGACCACGAATGGGCAATGTGCTCGAAAAAGGTCCACGGACTCCCCACGCTCTCGATTTGACACCATTTTTTGGTGCGAAGAAGCGACCTTATTGGGTATCCCATCACCACTCCGACCCTTCGTCGCGACGACATTGTAGCAGGCTTCGGGTAATCGGCGTCATCACATATGCGATCTCACCAGAGTCGACAAACCGATTGCTTGGCCCGCCCCGCAACGGGGCGTGGTGGAAGAATGTAGCTCTAGCCATTCAAGGTGATTTGTGTAAGGCTTTTGATTCCGTGCCCATAGGTGGGAAATAATCGGATGTAACGGGGAAGCAAATTTCCGCCTCCATAATTATGTGCGTTAATGACAATCATACCGAGGCGGTGGGTCGACACTCTCATCGAGGTCGCCCCATAGAAAATGTACGCCCCGGCACTTTTGTACAAACGCACGAAGGAACGACGCATTGGGTCGAACAGATCGACTATATTTCGTCGAGGTCGCAAAATCATTTTGACCAACCTCCTATAGCCCACTCGTCAGGGCCAGATGGAGCTTAGGCCTCATCACGTTAATGGTAGTCGAAGGCCCGCTCAAATGCCCCATAGTCACGGGCCGGGTTGGAAGGGCATGTAGATGTCCCCCTCTATGGTACAACGGAACGAGAATGACTGATATTCAATAGAGGAAGATGCGTGATCTCCCCCAATTCGGCCAAAAATTGCTCGCCATCACCTTCATCATTTCCCGTCCGGGGTTCTCAATCGGGCACATCGTCAAGATCCCCCACATTGGTGGCGGCGGAACTCACACCATGGCGGCGACAGAGTTGGGCTATTGCCACATCATCGTCATCCGAAGACGATGAGATCAGAAGGCGAGATGGGCGTGGGGAGTAGGCGAAACCGAAAAGCCATGAGAGGGTTTGAGAAAAGATGAAGTTATTACGAATCGACCTCGGTCAAAAGTTCGAATTTCAAATTTTAATACTCGAGCTTTAGATTCGGAATTGCTTGATTACGCAGAGGTTGAAGATAAAGGGGTTTAAGCCTAAAACCCTTGCCCTTTTTATAGAAAAAGAGGAGGGGGGTTGAAATATAATATGAGTAAATTTAAGACCCCCCGAAAGAAATAAAGTCGTATAGGTCGCTAAGCGTAATAATTACCACGATCGCCGATTTGGCGGATTTGCGGCGCATGACATCACCTACCTGCCAAGATATCATGACAGGTCCATCAAATCTCATGCCGATTCAAGGAATCGAGTTGATGATTCGCCTCCCCGAGTATGACGACTCGCTTCGGGAACACTTCCCACGGTCGATTTACCACAAGTCGATAAAAACAACGGGTCAAGTCAAGGCCCCGATGTGAGCACGTGACCTCGACTTGAGGGGAAATTGTTGTAACATGGATTAATCCGATTATGTGAGGCGGCTTCCACCATGAACATGTCATTGGGGACGACCTCGCTTGGACCACGTAGGTCGCAAGGCGACCTAGAAGACTACGCAAGTCACAAGGCGACTTGGAAGAATATGAAGATCGCACGGCGACTTGGAAGAATATGAAGATCACACGGCGACTTGGAAGAATATGAAGATCGCACGGCGACTTGGAAGATCATACAGGTCGGAGGCGACTTCAGCCCGAAGTCGGCGAAGAGATAAATATGGAAGAGATATGGGTAGTTAGTGGTGCGGATATCGCGGAGCATAAGCAAGACATGTGTATCCGGGAGCGAGAATCGCGGACTAACCCGAGAAACCCTAGCCTTGGCGGTTGGAACCCTAGCAAGCCCGTGGAAGAAACCCATGAAGAGTTTTAACCTAATTCTTTGTCTATATATACTTCATGTATCATTCATTGTAAAAGGGAGAACGATCTTAGATTATTAGGCAGAAAAAAGTAGTAAAAGAATCCTGCCTTGGGCACCCCCAGACGTAGTCTTATTCAAAAGACGAACTGGGTAATCAAATTTCGGTGTTGTTTATGTGATTTATCGATGTTTATTCATCTTATTTGATCATTGACATTTGTTGGCCGTGAGTTATAAACCGGGCACAACATGATACTCAACCATTAGCATTACCATTCTCAAGTCATACCAAGCGAGTCCTTAATCCAACATATTATTACTGACAAATTTAAGCGGTGATACAGATTCACGTATTTTGCGCAGATCGAATCGGATCAAGTAGATTTAAAAAAAAAAGTTAATGCAGAGGCAAAACAGGAAAACTTGCTCCCCAACTATATTACTATAAATACAAGGTGTGTGTCACTGTAAAGACAAATATATGTTACTAATTTTTGTTATGTATTCACATATTTTTTTATCTATCTGTATAACACTTTTATTCATTTAATAACACAAACAAATTGAGAAAAAAAAAGAAAAGCAAAATAAATAAAATAGCCATTGTGTCTAGCTATTTGTATCAGACTTTTATTCGTGTAGTAATACAAAAAAATATGAAAAATAGAAAAATAAAAGCAACATAATAAATCAGCAAAATAAATTTTTGTTTTGTTGTAGCACATGTTGTGTCTATCCGTATCACACTTTTATTCATGTATAATACAAAAAAAATATGATAAAAATAAAAATAAAATATAAGAAGCCTCAATCCATATATCAGGTTACATAAATTAGTAAAAATACTCTACTACATATAACAATTAGGTGTTGCTAATTTTTTCATCATCACGGAATAAAATATACTTATTTTTAAAGTAACATATGTTTACCTTAATAGTAACACTTACTGAAAATTAGTTTTCTTGTTTTATTTTTGCGCCATTTTTTATTTTAGAAAATCTGATTCAATCTCTAAATTATCCACAATTTTTCAGTCCCTTCCCAATTTACTTTAAGTAAAATATTTTATAAGAACATCTATCTATGTTAACGCAAAAATTTGTATGCAATATTGCATATACGTGATATGTACAATTAGCCTAAATTAGGGCCTTTTTTTATTTCTCTCGGGTCAGGCCCAGTCCGTACGGATCCGTGCTTCTTGTTTCTTCTTCCTCGCGATCTGGATGCTTCTTCCTTCGCGATCTACCAGATTTTTGCCGACGTTTGTAGGATTTGAATAAATTAGTATTGCTTCTGATATTTTTGTTGTTGTTATTGTTGTATGTAATTTTATTGTATAAACCTTCTCTTATCACGTTGTTCTTTAATCTATAATTTGGGACTGAGATTTTTTTTCGCTTGTACTGATTTTTTTTCATTTAGCAACACTATTTTGTTCATATAGTAACACATCAAGTTGTTCTTTAAATTTATAATTTTGGACTGAAGATTTCTTTTCGCGCTTGTACTGATTTTTTTCATGTGGTAACACGTTTTTCTTCATAGGGTAACATTTTTTTGTTCATATAGTAGCACATATTTTTTTAATAATATTTAATACTGTACATATGCCGTCAACATACTAAGTGAATACTCATGTGTTACCATATGAACAACAATGTATTACCATATGATAATATATATTTTTTAAATGATAATTTAATTTTTATTTCATGTAATAACACATATAGTTTCTATAAGTATTACATTTTTTTTCATTAAGTAACACTTAGATGTAGTAACACAAAAAAAAATAAAAATTAAAAATAATGTGCAGAATAAAAATTGAACCTACGACCAAATATATTAATAACAAACCTAAATCATTAGACTACAACACATATTTGATAAAGATATCCATCTATAAATATATATGTGCTCTGCCCGCCCAACCCACAGCTTTGGACCGCCGCGCCTGACCCGCTTTTGACTCACTAAATGTTTAAGTAATTTATCTTAATTATGATATATTGCATATAATATTAATGAGATGTAATATTTCACAAGAGTCTCTTTCTAATATTAATAAATTAAATTGGTGTTTCCAAACTCTACAAAATAATAATTATTATTTAAATATTATTTCTCGCAATTGTTTAAAATATATTCTAAAAGTTATTAATAAAATATACAAACGTGCACTCTAAAGTTTGTGTAAAGTAGATTCTTAATAGAGTGAGACAAAGTAAAATTTTGATCTGACATCCCATTTTCACCTAAAGCAACAAACTTCATTTTTCATAAAAAGTAGAGAAGGTAAAAAAAAAATTCATAAAAAGGTTCCTTGATTGATATTTTATTGTCCAAGGGGAAGGTACACGTACATTCATCTTTGCACAATTTGGTGCGCAACTTTAGCTTGATATTAGTACATTATTACATTTATAATTTCTCTTTTCTAATTTTAAAGTGACCAAATATTTATCATTATCACATTATATAACAAATAAAAAATAAATTGCTCATACATATTCCTTAAAAAAAATGACAAAAATTGGAAGAACAATGTAGATATTTAATATTGAACAAGTTAAATAAATAAAAATACTAAATGAAAAAATAGAATCATATTCAGATGATTATACTCAATATTAAATGTTTGCGTGTGAGATGTTGGGAAATAGAGTCTTTTGATCTATATTAATTCAAAATAATAATCAAATAGCAATAACACATCATGCATATAATAAAGCCACATAAATCCTACACATAAGATTTCTAGGAGTTACATAAGGCGCATTTTTTGACGAATTTGACTTGAGACAGATGAGCAATAATTCAACAAACACACCAAAGTCATTCTTTAGTATTCTCACGTCCTACATTCTTAATCAATCCGGTAGAAAACTCACAAAGAATTAACAAAAGGAAAAAAAAAAAATATATGCCACCACCTTTGTGGATTTCTAATTTTTCCAACACATAAAATTGTAGTGGAGATGAAAAATTCATCCCTATTTATAGATATAGAGGGGGGACGAAAAATTTCATGATAATTGAGGGCTTAGGAAATTTCTTTTGTATCTTACCAAGATACAATCTTGAATATATCTCATATATTCTATTTTCATAATAATCACAAAAATATCTTTTATTCCCCAATATCTATAATTTTAAAATTTCACAATTAAAAGGAAGAAAAATGAATCTTTGACTTTTATGGAATAACTTGTATATCAAGAATACTTTATTCCATAAAAAATCTTTCCCACTACATAATTAATATTGCACTATCCATCTTAACCTATATATTATTGTAATATGGATCCCAGTTAATTATTTCCCTGTGTTTAAGATTATCTTAGTCCATTAATTAATTCAAGCCCTTTGAAAAAACTTATATTAATTAATATCTTTTTATCCTTGGTTTAAGAATGACTCAACATTATTATCCATATGTTGGGGAATATATTACACGATCTATTCGAGGTGAATATTTAAATACAAATTTAATTTTATAATTATTACTAGCATGAATTAATCCTATATTAATTCAAATAATAATCCAACAACAAATCATGCATATAAATAATTCACGTAAATCCTTCGTGATATGAATTCTACGAAGTTTACGTGAACGCACCTCTTGGGGCCAAGAATGGTCTGGCCGATTAGACTTCACCAAAAGAACTTCCCAAGTATTCCCTTAATCCTTGCTCGACTATCCGTGGTAGGATGTTGGGGAATAAGTTGCACGATCTATTCGGGTGAATATTTAAATAAAATTTAATTCATTAATTATTACTAAGCATGAATTAATCCTATATTAATTGAATAATAATTACAACAACATATCATGTATATAAAAAGCCACGTAAAACCTCGCGTGCGAGAATCTACGGGTTTTCGTGAACGCGTACCTCCGGGATAGCCATGACTTCGGCCCACCTGACTAACGAAAAAGATCTCCTAAGTATTCCTTAGCCCTGCTCAACTATCCTAAGTGGAAGGACACTTGTTTAACAATAACAAAAGGAAAAAATAAAACTTTTTTGCACCACGCTTGTGGATTTGCTAATTTTTCAATAGAGATTGAATTTTACTCACAATTATGCGTTTTTCAAAAAAATACAATCTGGTCACGCTACAAAAATATTTGATATTTTATAATGAAAAACCAATTCGTGTGTTCTTGGAATGAATAATTATTTATAGAGGGACGAAATTACGTATAGGAATGATCTCAAAGAAATCTTGAATATATACCATCAATCCCACTCTCTTTGTTTGTTGAATATTTAGAATATAGGGATGAGGTTTGGATGGGATATAAAATATCTTATAATATCTTTTGAGGGTAATCAAAGAAAATATTTATTGTCCCTTTATATTCAATTTTTGAAAATCTAGACTGGAGTAACAGTGGGAGATTTGCTTGAATTTTATTGAGAGATAATCTTGTATTCCAAGGATACATATCTTCATTCAAAATTGAAAATTTTCTCCCAACATATCTAATTTTGAAATTTATGGGAGAAAAAATATGACAATATTTATTTTTATTTTAATCCAGCTTTTTAGGTTATTGGACATTTGGGCTGTGAGAACTTTGGAGTTTAATGGATGTGAATACTCAATATTGAGCCGCGTATATTTCAAGCCCATAAATAAATATTGTTAATCTCATTTATAATTAATAATGCCTTCATCACGTCTTAACCCATGTGGGATCAATGTGGCTCCGGAATAATTAAGTGTTGGGTTCATTAATTTAATTCGGCATGAAATAAGCTTTCTATTAATTAATATCTGTATCTTGAATTAAAAGGCGGTTGACGTTATTATCGTGGAAGCCCAATTCCCTTGATGTAAAACATACAGTTATCGAGGCAAATCAAACAAGCAGTACTTTTAGATTCTTCCATTATTAAATCTTATAATCACATATGACTAATAATATTGCCCAGATAAAAAGTATTGAATCACCGTTGATTACGATCCGTGATCTTTATTAAAGATGAAGGTTAGAAATCGCGAACCCGGCGCAGTGAATATTATTGCCCTTGTCGATTAGAATTTATCCTCTGTAGGTCCTATTGATTGCATCGGGTCATGCCTTCAGTGTAATCTCTTGGTCCGACAAATTGTCCCAGGCACTGCAACTGGCAGCACCGACAGTACTTTTGATTACCGAGGCGTCTGGTATCACTACAATGTAACCGTCAGACTTATTTGAGCAGTTATCTGATATCGATAAATTATACAAAATCATCAACAATCTCCCTTATACTGGTGGTTTTAAGTATGCTACCAACATATTAAATCAAAATAATACCAATTTAATATTCTCAGTTAGCGATGTGACGTTTCTTCCCGCTGCGAATGTATTCAGGCCAGACCGCTTTGTGAATGAATCACCTTTTTTCGTTGTCTGCCACGCGATTTCCTGGTAAGATGTCTTGATGTGTTTGTTTTTGACTCGTGGGCTATGGTTCACAATTTACGCCACAGATATTCTTTGATAAATTGAAAGAATATTAGTCACCTAAGAAAGGTCTAGAAACCATCAGGTTCTTTCACTTTGTATACTGGCATTTGCCACCCAACTTCATAGTTGGAGTTGAATCGCTCGTCGTTTTGATGGTACTTTTGAAATAGGCTGCATTAGCAGGGCAGATAGTTTCTGGAATTTAATTGCGATTGAAATATAAGTCTTGATGTAGCGATGGGGTTTGGACACAAGTTGATAAATCAACATTCCAGGGTTCTTTGAATCTTGAGAATGTTTTTAACATCGTCGATACTCTCTTTTGATTCTTTTGATGTATCTTTATTTACCGTACTACTGGCCAGCAGTCCTCGATCATTTTATCATGGTTTCGGCAATGGCTTTGAATACCTTTCTGTCATCTATCTCCTTTTTTCGTCTTGGGGATAAGTTAGATGGATTCGAAGTCTGATTCTTTGAAAGTGTTTGAGCGGTGTCTATGAAACTTACGTTGATCATCTTTGCGACAGTGATCTTGATCCCAGGATGTGTCGGCTTTTCCACTGATCTTTCATATCAAAACATTTTTGGCTACGTCGATCACGATGGCGCGTGTCTCGTCATTAAGAATACCGATTCGGAATGTTTTTTAACTCAACTTTCAAACTTCGTTTTGATTAAACCCATAGACTTATTATTGATCAAACTTTGGTTCGAATCTGGATGCTGGTGGACCTCTTGAGCTACAAATAGGTGTTCTTGGCATTCAAATGGTATGGGGATTATTTATATAGATCTCTTAGTCCGTTAAGGATATCATTGCAGTTCAAAGTTGAAATCTTTGATCGGATGGTATTTCTGGTAAAGTTTCTCATGTCGATCCTTAACTGCGAGTGTAACCTTTGGCATAAATCTTGCTGTCGATCTCTTTTTATATCGGTTTGGCGTCAGATTTAAACTAAACTCGCTCTATTATGAAGCATGAACATTCTTTGAGATCTGCGTCCTTATCTTCGGTCTTTGAATCGTGGGTACAGTCGAGGACTCGTATTCCGTGATCTCTCGAACGTCTTCCCTCACGTCACCAGCAGAGACTCCGGTTTAAGCGTAGCGTTTGATTATGTCATCCCAATCTGATTGGCTGAGTTTCCTCCATTTCTCATTTAAGGTAATCTGACCTGGGTTTCTTTAATATAATTGCTCGAAAAAATCTTAAAGTGCTGAATGACCTCTTGATCTTGGACTATAGAACTACACCCTTTTGTTCCTGGTGTCTTAAATAGCACTTAGTGCGATGAGTCCCAATTTGTGGGCGGACACCATACTAGGCTTTACTTGGGTCCTCTTTGGCGCCTGAGAGGAATCCACTTTCTTCATCATTGATCTAACCGTTCGAAGAGGTATGTTTATTCTGCAGCCACATTTGTTGGGGTTCAGTGCAGTGGTACAGGATGATGTCAGATAGTGGTTAAAAGCTGTCATCGTTATTAGCCATATAGATCGTCGTAGAGACTTGATCTGATTTTTACGATTCTCTGTTTAGTATTGATTCTTAAATTTCTGAATTCTGGAAAAATATATCATAACCTCATTCTTTATCTTGATCTCAGCTCGATTGGGTTGGAGTTTGGTCATCTTTCACCAACCTTTTGGATCTCTTTGGTTTAATCTGTTTCGTTCAAACTTTCTTTTTATGGGAAATAGTTATTTGGATCATTTAAAGTGGTGGTGTGCACAGTTAATTGTAGAGTTTTTACATCATGTCCATCATAGAATCACTCATTTCAAAATGATGTCATTCATGACTAGAAGAAACTTAGTAAATTTTAGAAAGCGAAATTCTTTCACTGAAGATAATCTGTAACTTTATCTTTAAAAGATTGCGCCTTCTCCCCTTTGCCCTTCATGATAAACACTATTTAAATAGTAGCGATGTGATCAGGGTCTCGCTCTGATTCTTTTGGGATCATATTTGAACGAAGTGAAGCCAACATGATTAGTGGATCTCGTGTAATCACTGATATCATGAGCAGTTTAAACAACTAGTCACGATGAAATTGCTGGGGTTGGAGCGAACCAAAACCTCCGGCTGTCCTTTCAGCAAAAGCACTTACTCTGCAGGATTTTCCTTGACTAACAAGCATTCTCATCTTACCGTCTGCCGCGGCAGTTGATTTTATACAGAAGAGCGGACCGCCGTCAGCTTTGGTTTGGTGTCTTATCTAACATTTCTGCCGAGATAACTTCTGACAGAATATTCAGCGGTACTGGTAGTGAAATCTGGGTCATCTGGTCAGGATGTAATATGACCAGTCTCGAAGTTTATTCGGATCGAATCTATTTTGAGGAATGTAATCTACATAGGGTTTTCGTGATCTGTGAGTCCATTTTTATTCGTCGATTGGCTCGTAATCGATTTTGATTTATCGAATCAACGGTGCTTTTTATGCGTTGGGGCGATATAATTACGTTTAAATAACTTTAATATGATGGATTAAAAAAGGTAACATCTTTGAAATAAATATTCTGCTCTGAAAAATCTGTGATGCTCTCTTAAGATTGATCCATAAATGTATTTAAAAATCTCAAAAAATATGTGAACATCGTCGATAGCGTCTGACGGTTTAAATAAGCCGTGGGGTGGGTCATTATTTAAACATTCAGCGAGTTCATTAAAACAGTTACGAGCATGCTTCAATATATCAGTTCAATAGTTGACTCATTTGCAATAATATAAAATTGACGAGACTTGAGGAAAATATCATTGCATATGATTTTATACTAGTAACTTTCAACATTATTAGGGGATTGTAACTTTGAGCAATACCGTGGGAAGGATTGTAGTAATATTATCTTTTGAAAATTTCTCCAAAAATTACGATAAATAATCAGGAGGTCAAATTACAATTCTGATTTTATTTATAGGAACGTTGTCAGTCTGATGTTAAGCTCTTAATAATTTTGAAGGAGGTGAGATTTTTAATGGAAACACATTAAACAATTAATGAAAGAATGTATTTTAATTAATCAAATAATATTGAGCCTGAGTGTCAATTGTGTGGTTTAATTTTTCTTTGATCAACTAATGGAATAAACGCGTCCTAACCGGCTATCGCCCATCCGGCAGCGTCGCGCTGCAGTACCGTCGCCGTCTGCGACTTCTCTCGCGCTCTCGTAAACCATCTCGCCGATTACGAATTTTAATGGCCTTTAATTCTTCGTCTGTTGCGATCCGGTTATAATTTATTGAATAAACTAATCAAATTTAATATCCGGTTTCACGGTAACCGATAAACGTTAATTTAAAGCCAACCGATTGGATACTGAAATTCAGCGATTCTACTATCGATTTCAAATTTGTCTGAGCAGATTAATTAAATTTAAATTGAGCAAAGCAACATTTGATTGAGATCAACCGAGGTTGAATATTTCAATTATTATAGATCAATCTATATTGAATTGAATAATAGTGCAACAACTTTATATCATGCATATAAAAAGCCATCTAAACCTCGCAATCTACGAGGTTTGGGATGGCATTTGATTGAAAGGACTGATATTTATCCGGTCTGGAAGGGCGGCAGCTGAAACTGATTAGGAAAAAATAAACTTTGTTATAGAAAAAAATGCATCAAATATTTTATCGGCCCGATATTTTCGAAAAAACCAATTCCAGGAATGAACCATTTATAGAGGAGAGGACTAAAAATTACATAATGTGAAATAGGGAGGAAAATCTTTCTTGATCTCCAAGAAATCATTGAATATATCTCAAAATATTTATATATAATTAAAAATATTCTAAATCCACATCTCTTTATTTATTTATGGAATATTTTGAAATATTGAAGTCAGATTCCAAGGTTTGGATATTGTGATTTATATAAGAGATATTCTTACTTCCCAAAAGAAATGCCTTATACTTCCATAAACTATCTTTTTGTACTTGAAAATGAAATTTTCTTATTCATTATATTTCATTTTTAATCTGGTATAACCAATGGAGATTTTCCTTGGTTGAATCATATATCTTTAAAATTCAAAAAATCTTTCTCATTTCTTTCTGTTTTGCATTTTAGCAGAGAAAAATATGATAATATTTATTTTTTGATTATTTAGACTATATGTTGGGAAGACTCTTTAGGAGGTAAGATGGGTATCTGACTGGACCTTGAATGTCTCTAGCTATTGAGCGATATATTTTGAAACCATGCATCATTAATTAAATACTTCTTGTAGATGTATTGCTCTGTCCATCTTATATCTTCAGTCAATATGAAACCAAGTCAGTCTTTCCGTGTTTAATTATCGCTTCAAAATTTCATTCAAGCTACCCCAACACATTAATTCAATATCTTACTATCATGGTCAAGAGGCAGTTTAACTTGTATTATCACGTCTAGGAAACTAAATTCCGGCAGGATTTGGTATAGTAAAGGCATGAACCTCGAGACTAATCGAGCAAAGCGTGCCTTCTTCGTATTAAATAACTCATCATTCGACGTATTACCCGAATAAAAAGTATTGAATCTCGTTAGTTATTTACCCAGCGATAAATCAGCGATAGATTACCCGATCCATGATCTGACCCAAAGGTTGAACTTAAGTGCTAAATTTTACTTGTTGTTGATTGGAATTATCTCTGTGGAATACCTATTAGGTCATCGAGTTATGCACCAGATGTAATCTCTTGGTAAAGGAAAGCGAAGCCCAATCCAGGCCTTACCGACAGCGATGGTTTGTTAAATTTCCATCTGGAGTGGTGGTGTACTGAATACCGGGTATTAATTTAATCTTCGCGTGCGGTATCTTTCGATATACAATGTAACGCGATATGAATTATTGAACGATTATCACGATGGGCCTTATTGATATTTAAAAGCTGCTCGATGATAAACAATTTATTTGATGATGATGAAAAATTCGGTTTGGTTATACAAAGTAAAAACACTTTCCGGTATGATCAACGATACTCCATATACTCAGTACCTTTTTAATACCGTGTGGCATTAATGACATCTGATATGCTCCTTTCTGTAACCTAATAATTCTCTCCCCGCTTATACTCAGCCAGTTAAGCGATGATCTTTTGTCTCTGAATGTATTGGAATCAGATTATATTTCTTCAAACGTTATCTTGCATATCTGCCGCGATATCTACGTATGAATGGTATTTCCTTTCAATGTCTTCTTCTTTGTGACCTTGTGAAATATTGGATTCGTAGACTGGCTATTTTCAGTCTTGATGAATTCTATGAAATTGAACCAACAACATTTTCTGACTCATTCCATGATCTGTGATTACCTTGATGTGCAGGTCATCCGTTAATAGATGGGATTAAATTCGTGATGAATCTTTATTCTCAGTTCTTTTAAATTCTTTAGAATATTTTTAGTCCGTCTTCTTTCACGGTTTAACGATATCTTGCATATCTTTTGACGATGGCAGATGTCAATCTGACGTACATCTGTGGGCTTCGATTGACAAAGATCTGCGACTTAGGGCACATTTTTCTTAGATAGATGGATTCCATGTCTGAAGTCTGACTTTCTTGGAATCCTGCATCTTGAATCGTTTCAAACTGATCTATATAGATCTTGCTATAGCTTTATCGTCGCTTTTTTTCTTTGCGTTCTCGGTGATGTTGATCCAGGATAATAAACCCCATACATAAATTCTTCACGTGATTCGGAATGTCGTCTGTCTGGATTCTGACTTTAGAACTCATTTTGAACCCGTGATCAAACATTGGTTTGAAAGCTCTGGATCTGTTTGGTCGTAAATGGACTTCTGAGCTAAGTGTTCTTTTTCAAACCGTGATTTATTCTATAGATCTTAATGAATATTAAGGAAAATTTGTCTTGACATCCGTTTTGATTTCAAAAGTGAAGATGTATTGATAGAAAGAATTCGGATGGACTTAAAAGCTCTGAACCGCAATTCCTCTATAGTGAATCCATTGGTCGACTGCTTCGCTGGTCTTTTATGGGGTTTCAGATTTTCATTTCTCTTGACAATGGGTTTTGGCCCCATTAGTGATTTAATTCATCCCTCTATTTTATCTCATTGTTGTTTGCCAGATCATCATCTTCGTCGTATATGTCGGTCGTCTTATCAGATAAATCAGATATTCCCATGGATCTAACCCTCTCATTGGCATTGAGGTTCTTATATGCTTTCATTTAAAATGATAAAAATCAGTGGGTGCCACGATCTGAGTTCCTCGGGTATCATGATCGATGAGGATCAGTTTTAAACTATTTGTCAACACGTAGGCAGACGCTGATCTCTCGTGTCGCCATCTTGAAAGAACTGCGCCCGTCAGTCTTTGGAGTTTGAAACGATTTGGATGGCTGAAGTTGATCATTTCAGCCACGACAGGAAAATCGCGCATGATCTAATGACACAAAGTTGTATTTTATATTTTGTTAAGGGTTCAGGTGCGATGGTAGATCGTCGTTGTCATCAAATAAGTAGTTTAAAAAACTCATCATTAGCTCACGATCGGATAAAGGCTATGATTCTGTAGCGCTAATTCTTTGGTTTATGAATCCTGATTTATCTTCGTAAGGAGAAAATATGTATAGTAATCATAGTAAAAGTATGAAAATACTCACCTTACTCCTCTTGTGACATTGGATACGTACATACGTGTGGGCGATCTCTGCCTTCTAGCTCTGTTCCTTGCTCAAATGCCTCTTGGTCATTTGCCTCTATGTGAGCATGATTCTACGAGGTTGGAATAAGGTTCAAGCTTGGAAGACTCCGTTGAGCCCTCTTCTGACCTTTTGGGTCTCCTCTTTAGATATGTATCTGATCTGATTACATAGAAGTGTCTTGTTCACGTTTTCTTTTATGGAAAGCTTGATTGATTGTTGTAGATTCGTGAGTGGTGTGATTTGTTATATAGAGATTTTCCATCAATGTCCTTGAGATACTCATCTATTTTAAGACAATTTCATTCTTATTAGAAAATTGAATTGACAATGAAACATAAGAACATCTCTTCATTATCTAGCCAGCTTCTCGTAGCATTGCCCTCCTTCAAGTTCTTTGCGGAATTAAACGAACTAGTGAAGCAGTCCAGATGATGCATTAAATTTAATAGTTCGTGAAATTACCTTTCTTCTGGGTTGGAAAGACAACTATCCTTTTTCCTCTTCGGTTTTCTGTTTTTGACGGTCATGCCCATCTTGTCAATCAATCTGATCGTAGGTCTGGGATTATCGCCAGTTGTTCAGATGGGCCCATCGGTGCGGGGATTGTCCTTGGGTTTTGCCATTTTAAACCAATCAAGTTCTTCTCCCCTGATTTTGGTGTGGCCGAAGAATCGCTTTTATTAATAATTTTGATGGTTTGAAATAATATCATCATTAAATCGAAAAATATCAATAACATCGGTTTAAACGCGTGGTGGGTGTTATTTAAACGCATTAATGATTCTGCGACGAACTATATCGATTAATAGTTGATATATTTACCAATATGAAATTGGGGACTTGATATATGCATATGTGATTTTATTTACTAGTATCCATTCAGGGTTATATTATTTATTTGAGCGAGCCGCAAGTGGGGGAGGGTCACTCGTCTCAGCAATCTTTATTACGATATCGTTATTCTTAAAGAGATTTCTCGAAAAAGAATTCACAAATAAATAAATCATGATTCAAAAATTAATTATTATCAAAATAAATTGTCAATTATTTAAACCTCTTGGGAGATTTTTCATTTATGACTCTAAATACATTTTGAACTATAAATTAAAATAAATAAGATATTAAATCAACAAAATATTAGGAACAAGGATATCAGTTTGATTTTCAGTTTTCTTAATTTCTCACTGGTGATAGCTGGATCAAACCCGTCTTGGCAATGGCAGCCAGCGCCCAGCAGCCAGCTTCCATCGCCTCGGCAGCCGCGCTCTGTCTGCCGATCCGCTCACGCGTCATCCTCCCGTCTTGATCCTCGCCTTTCGCCGTCGCGTGCTGTCATTAACCTGCCTCCTGGCGGCCGCCGGTTTAGATTTTATCCTTCCGTCTGTTTTGCGTCAGGATTTACGTTTATTTACAAAATAAATAAACTGGGTTGTGATGGTAAATTGATCGATAATAAATCTACTGAAGTGGATTTTTTATAAAAGCAAGATCGACGAATGGAACAAAAAAAATAATACAATTTGTATTAATAAATAAACGATCAGATTTGGATACCAACGAATCATGCGTTCTCTATCAATTAAATTACAATTTTGGTGGGATGAAGCAGTGAAATTGGGGAATATTATGGAATCTATTTGGGGTGAATGTTTAAATAAATTTGAATTCTTATAGTGTATTACTGGTGTCTAGTTGAATAATAATCGGAACAACCAAATGTGCATATAAATAATTCATGATCCTCTAGTAAATTCTCACGAGTTTAGTAATATATCTTGGGGCAATGATATGGAATACAGTAAGATTAGACTACTTCAAAAGAACTTTGATGATACTCATTATCAGGTGGTGAACAATTAACAAAGAATCGATTATGTTGCTGCCTTTGTGGTTATTTTTGATGGAATTATCTTTTGAAGATGAATCATCCTGACTATGGAAACGCCGGTGGTGATATAGGAAAATCTTTTAAATCTCAAATCATATTCTTTTATAGTATATCTTTGTTATGGGATATTTTCCATGGTATAGGCAGAATCGAATTTTGGATCTTGAATTTATGAGATATTCTTGTATTTCCATCATATCTTCCATAATATTTTTCAAGAAAATCAAAGAAAATCTTTCTTGCCCTTTATATTTCAAAAATTTCGAAATTTTTTCTTCGCGAATAACCGTGGAAATTTTCTTGAATTTAATGAGATAATCTTGTATATTCCCGAGAATACATATCTTCGTTCCATAACAAAATTCAAAGAAAAATCTTTCTCACCCTTTTTTTATCAATAATTTAAAAACTATTGGAAATAGCAACAATATTTATTTTAACACAAGCTTACGCTTTTTAGGTTCTTTATGGACTATATGTTGAAATTCTTGGGGCCTTTAGGAGAATTAAGATTGGACCTTCAATGGATCTTGAATTATCAATATTGAGCCACAATATTATTCAAGCCCATATAAAATCCCACTACATAATTAATATTGCCTTATCCATAACAACATAATTAGAAACATAATCCAGATTATTATTTCGTGTTTAAGATTATCTAGCCCATTAATTAATTCAAGCCAGGAAAATAGGTTTCCAGTCAATATCTTTTTATCCTTGGTCAGGAGGCGGTTCAACATTATTAATAATTTTGGAAACTAGTTCCTTTACCCGAAGATTTGGTATGGCAGTGAAACATGGAACCTCCCACGAGGGCTTAGTCGAACAAAGCGTACTTACCCGTGAGTTCCGTATTAAATCTTAGCGATCACATTATGACCAATAATATTGCTAAGATAAAAAAGTATTGAATCTGATTCTGCCATGATAAATTAACCACGTGATCCTATTTAAAGGCGAATTGAAATAACAAACCCGGCTGAGGTCTAATTAACTACCATATTGATTCTGAAGAATTTGTCCTCCTGTGAATTCCTATTAGTGTAATCTCTTAAGGTCAAGCCAAGCCAATCCAAAATAACCACTTCAACTCGATGGATTGTTCGTTTCTCTGATGCATTAGATGGTGTACTTTTTAGTTACAAAGTTATTAATTTAATCTTACGTGATCTGGTATCACTATAAATTGTCTAAATGCGGTTCGTATTTAAAGCATTAGTGATAATGATTTATTTGATGTTAAGTTGAAAGTCGGTTTGATTATCTTCGTGGCATGCTGTTAATCAACACTAATTCAACATAAGATTTGGCATGATATATCTTGAGTCTCTGAGGGCAAATCTTGAATATGCACCACGATTCTCTATTAAATCTTAAATTGTCGTATAATATCTTCTTCTTTGAATATTGTAAATATCAGTCCGCAATGACTCTCTACCCAGCTTTCAGTAGTGTCGATAGTTATTAATTTCACGATCTCCTAGATTAAGGAACTATAGTTACGAAATAACAAATCCTTGAGTCTGATAACTGCTATTGATCTTTGGAAGAAAATTTCATCCTCGTATCGTCTATTGACTTATCATAATGCATTTAGTGTAATCTCTGGTCAAAACTGAAATTGATACAGAGAGGAAACACAACTTGACCTTCATGATGGATTGTTCATTTAGGTTGTAATTTATATAGTTACAAGGATTGTTAATGTGATCTTGTGATGCAATTATCACGTTAACTCTGATGTAACGCATCTTGTTACAATGAATATAGGTAAATATATATAAATATTGAATATACAGCGATGATAAATAATTTATTTAAGTAAATAAATAAAATTGATTTGGTTATATATAAAGTAAAACATACTTTCTGATGCTGCTTCATAAAACCTCGAAAACCGTAAAAAATTACATTCAAAATATAAATTTTTTTGTTGTGGATAAAATTCTTGAATTCATCTTTAATTAAAATTTTAGAAGAAAAAGAAAAAAAAAGAGAACCACGATAGATCGGGAAAATAAATTTATATCAAATTGTATCTTAGACTAATAAGCGAGATAGAGAGGTGAGATGAACTTTCAATTTAGATTAGGGTTTATGGGTAAATATAAAATAAGAAATATCTTCAGAAATTTGAGCTTAAATTAGGTGTATTGAATGTTATTCACATATTATGCTCTGAGATATATAACATATTAGTGAGGGGGCTTCTTGTTGTTTGGATCGATTAGCCCCACTAGAAACCTCGTCTCTACATTTATTAATATTTAAAGAGTGATAGATAACTTTTGATTAAAAGGTATGTATTATTTAGAAAAGGACTACAATACTTTCAACTAAAAATCACTTTATCATTCTAAATATGGTGTAAACAACTCTGCATTAAAATTTGTATAAAAAATAAAGGGTAAATAAATTTGGAGGGAGGAGTAATATAATAATTAATTCATGTAGTCTTTGCATGTCAAAGATGGTAACAATTAATATATAATGTATATAAGTATTACTATCAATTGTCATATAAATTCCTCGTAAAATTATTTTGACACCACTTAAAAGTGATGCAGTGGTCACACCTTTTAGTGACACATTTTATTTAAGTGGTAATTTCCACTAATCAAATTGGATTCTCAACATCTGTAATTGTCTCTACATTATTTAAATTTGTATATAAAATAACATCCTAACATAATTTTTTTTTCATTTTATTAAATTATATATTTTTATTAAGTGATTCCTTTAAATTTTGTTCCAAAAAAATTTATAAACAATTTATAATTTAATTAATTTTAAGTTTTATGATTAATCAATAATTAAGTTTGTTAATTATTTAATCGAGATGTATTATAATCTAAAATTGAATAAAAAACAAAAAAATATTAGAAGAAAAAAGACTAACAACATATATTCCAAAAAAAAAAAAGTTTTGAAGTACTGAAACAAAATTTTATAAGAAAACTCAATAATTAATACATATAAAACTTCAGCGTATTAATATAAAATTTATATCAACCACTTATAATTAAATTTAATGTAATTAATATAACAACTATGTAATTTAATAACTGTAAAAATTATTATAAAAATTGTGAAAATAAAATATTTACCTAATAAGATATAAATTTATAAGAAATTATATTTTTATAAAAAATCTACGTAACTTACACACATGTATAAAACATAATAATAAATTAAAATTTACATAAAATATATTTGTTAACATTGAATAGAATGAATGATTGCTACATTCTTTTTTTCTAAACGTGTGATTTTTAATCAAATAATTCCTTCTAAATTATAAATATATAATATAAGATTTTTGGAGGATCTGGAAAAGAAATTAATTTGCTAAAATAAATATAATTTCCTAAATAGAAAAAGAGTTATGTTAGGATGTTATTCTTGCATTTTATAGATATTGTGAGATCAACACATAGGCGCCAAATCTAAAAAGGGTGCAACGGAGATGTAACATTATTGTGTAATAAGGAGATCTGACCTCTATAAAGATACTAATTTAGATTGATCCTTTTTAAATGAAATCTGTTATATTAGTCATTTTTAGAAAAATAAATCAATTTTTTTCAAAACAATATGTCACTACAAAACAACACTTATTTACGGAGACGTATCCTTATTTTACTACATATACTAAATCAATTTTACATCAATTAATACTGACATGAATAACATTTTTTATTAAAGTTGGATAGCGTGAAATTGCGCCACTTAAAATCCCTTTTGTTACCATTTAATACTAATATTTCTTATTTTTTTTAAAATCCAAATTCTGATGGTGATTGTTGGGATATTTTAGTTTTGAATTATGCGAAACATTATCAAGCTGTGTTTTTTGAAGTTAATCTACGGATAACAAGTTGAGGAGCCAGAGGAACAAGTTGAGGGGGAACTACTGAAATCAGTAGATGATCTGAGGATTCGGATGAAATTCAGAGCGAAGTGATTTAAGATCGGATGAGTAAAGATGAGTTCGGAGTTAAGCTGATGAAGTAATGTAAAATCGAAGAAAAAAAAACCGCTTGTTGTCGAAGAATCATAAGTTTTTGTCGGATGGACTCGAATCAGAGATGATGAAGACTGATCGGATGACCAAAAGATAAAACGTCCGGATAGTCGAAGACCGGATCGGATGACCCGGATCGAAGGTTCTTGATCAGGAAGCGGATGGGGCGTCGAGAGATCAGGCGTAATCAGTCAGATAAAACGATCTTTAACGATTACCTTGTCGATCCGGGATGCTAACGTGTACTAATCCAGTCTCACGGATAAAGTGATATCTTTGAGCGATCTTGTCTTAAGGTGATCGAAGTGAAGAACGTCGGATCGGTGAAAAATCGGAGAAGAGGAGAAGTCATCGGAGACTTGATCCTCTGATCGTATTATTTGAGAATCGAGCAATACTGATGATCGGATGCTTTGATCTTAGTGACACGAAATTCAGTTATCTGTCAGTGAAATTTGAACTTCGAGTTAGCACAGTGTGTTATACTGTCGAATAGTCGTGAAGAAAGTCTCTTTGAATCGAATCCTGAGACTCGGAAGAATCCTACGAGGCTTCTGAGAAACTGAACTCGAAGATCCCCAGAATATAGTTCGGTGGCGTGGACAATGAGGCGAAGACAACAAACTGAAAAACTGAGCTACGAATAGTATGGTTGCAGATATGACTCCATCAACTGATGAACATTCAGATTCTTACTTCTCTGTCAATTCTTCCTTCATTATTAATTATGAATCATTGAAACACCATTGAAGCTACGCATAGCGAATCATCTAGCATTTCCTGCAGAACCTTTGACGAAGAAATACTTGGCGTATTATATTCAAAGTGTTCTACCTAGATCTGCTTGTCTTAATATCTGAAAGCAAGAGATTTTTCCCGTCCTTAGCATTGAAATTTAAATAAATGTAAGGAAAATTTAAACTGGTTAAATAAACAAGCCTTACCCCAAATGGTTTGATAGGTTCGTTTATGCAGGTAGTGAAACTTCTGTAAACATCTAAACGTCCGAAAGGTAGAAAGCCGATCCGTGAGGTAAGTCCGTTTAGTGAGAACTCGTGCCAAACATTTGTTGGGTGTTGGACTAACCACGTTAAACTGGGTATCCGGTTAGTTGGTTGAACTTACTTGTGATAGGGAAAGAGTGGATGTAGGTTGGACTCCGAACCCTTATTAAATCGTGTATTGCTACTTCTTTATGTTTTTACTTGCCATATGCATTAGATTATAAGCAAAAACACATCGGTTCTTAAAAACTAAAATTGATAAACCACATTCTCGCGCAATTTTATATGCATTAATTGGTATTTTCGCGTTAATGAATTTTCCGTCCCGGGACCAGCAATTGGTATCGGAGTTAAAGATCCTTTGATTTTTCAATGTGACCATCTGTGACCCGATGCAATGATTGATATCACGGTAGGGAGTTCGAAGTTCCTTTGTTTTCGATGTGACCACTCTGGTGATCTTTGAAAAAACCTTGGAATCTCTTAATTAAAATACATATTTAATGTTAAATTCAAAAGGAACGTGGTGTTGGGATATTTTAGTTTTGATGGTGTATGAAACATTATCAACTTGTGTTTTAAGTTAATACAGGATAATAACAAGTTGAAGGGGAGCGAGAACAAATTGAGAGATAAAAATCAGTAGATGGTCAGGAATGAGACGAGGCCAGCGAGGCGAAGAACAGTGGGGTCAGATGAGCTCAGATTTGGGAGTTCGCCGATGAGCTGTGCAAAATCGGAAGAAGAAAGATATTGATCGGAAAGAATCCAGTTACTGATCGAGATGGACACAGATTAGATGACGAAGGTCGGATGACGGAAAAAAATAAGTCAGATGATCGAGGCTGAGATAGATGACTGAATCGAGAAGAGGAGGTTCGCGTCAGAAGAGGGCAGAGATGGTGGTCGGGATCGGACATGATCAGATCGGATCGCTTCTTTGATCATTAACTTTGATATCTTTGATCGTCACGGATATATATAACGATTTACTAATAAATCTTGAATAAATTATCTTGCGGCCCGGTCTGGTCTTAATCGATCAGTGGTACGGTCGAGCTGAAATCGAAGTCTGTCTGAAATCGTATTCAGCTGAGAATCGAAGGCAACCCTATGATGATCAGTTAACCGCTGAATCGTGGCGCGAGGTGGATGAACTCGGTTCAATTACGATGAATCAAGAATCTGGAACTCGAAGAATCACAGACCGGCACTCGGAAGATCGCAGATCTTCTCTTTATTGGGATTGGCGTGGATGAGGGTGGCGAAGTGCGGCGCGAATAATATGGATTTGAATCATGACTCCGTCAGCGGTAACATTAGTCATACTGAAAACACCATTGAGCCAAATCATAGCATTTCCACCCTTGAGAACCAGCGATACCGCAACGTATTAAAGATGTTACTACACTGAATCCCCTAGCTATGTGATATCAACTCTCTAGCTTGGGATTTTCGTCCTTTGGCGATGGTGCAGATAAAGGGAAAATCTAAACCTAGTTGGAAACGAACAAACCTTACCCAGAACGTTGAACATTAGGTTGGATTTGTGGGTGATGAACTTCGACTTATCATAAATCCGAGAAAGGGAGAGATGAAATGATCAAGTGGTGACCAAGAGTCTCGTTGGTGAGAACTACGATTGCTCTGTCATTGGGTGTTGGATTCATTATAAACTAAGTCAGGATTGAGTTGGGGAAGAAGAGTTAAGGTTGGACTCAGACCTTCATCGTGTATTCTTTCTTTGCTTTTATGTTCTTACTTGCCATATGCATTGATTATAACCAAAACACACATCGGTTCTTAAAAAGCAAAAATTAGTATCCACCATTCCCTCACCTGTTTTATATGCATTAATTGATATTTTAATAATGAATTTTTCAGTGGGATAACAGTGATCAAGAAATAAATTAGAGGCCAGAATAGTACTTTTTTTGTTGTCATATAAAACTCTTTTTGGCATAGCGGTCTCACATTTCTTTATATTCTTTTTGAGTTGTATAGAAAAATAAAAAATAAAAATTCTTGAAATTAAATATTCTTCACGAAATTCAGTCTTATCAGAAAGGTGGAGAAATTTTCCATTTTTATGTCATATATATAAGTTTCTAATATTACATATTAAAGGATTTCAAATTTTATATCAATTAATATTTCCTCTCGAATAATAAATTCATCGCCAAAACGTGGTCATTTACGACATTCCATTTTTATTGAATGGAAACATAACACAGAATTGAATAAGAATCCGTTTTTCACCAACATTTACCCTGTTTAAAAAAAGTTTTAATCATTATTGTATAAATCACTAGAATCTCTGCCTTTAATTCATATCACTTAAAGTGACTTGTGATTTAGGACGACCAGCGGAGCAGTCGTAGGCCGCGTGATGAATATCGCGATACTCATGATCAAAAAACATGTAGCGTCGCGTGGTATCTTGACCTTGGATTTTTTTAATTTTGAATTTACAGTTTTATCAAAATTTAATTTTATTTTTAAATTTTTGAATTTTGATTTTTAAATTATTTTTAAATTTGAATTTTTGATTTTATTTAATTCTTTTGAACTCATTTAATTAAATATTTAAATTTAACTAACTTTTTTAAATTAATTTTTAGTTTATTAATTTATTTAACATTTAAATTAGATTGTTTTAATTTAACTAATTTAAAATCTTGATTTATTTTAACCTCTTGATTTAATTTATTTTAAATAATTAATTATTGAATAAATAGTAACAATTATTTTTATCTTCTAATGTAGTTCATTAATTGATTAGTATTTGTTAATTTATTGAAAAGTATTAGTTAGTTGGTTGCTCTGAATGATATTTATTGAGTTCATCAATTGATAAATATTATTAGTTAATATATTGAAAAGAGAAGTATTGATTGGTGATTCATAATTATTAGTTCATTCGATGTGAAAAAGTATTAGTTCAATTATCGTTTAAACATGAAAAATCGTCACGGCATTATATCATTGCATATTTAATGAAAATAAATCTTAACGGCGTCTTTACGCTGAAAAAGGTCTATGGTGTGAAAAATTATAATATTTGGAACATTATTCTTTACCGATAATTAGCAAACATAAATGCATGACCTTGTCAAAATGTAAGGATAGCTCTATCTTATGCAAAATTATAAATATACCATTCTGAGAAGAGATCATGTCAATTCCCAGTCTTTGGATGATAAATGCAATATCTGAAATTGAAATAACGGTTAAAAAATATTGTGCAATTAAATAAAAATAAAAAATAAAATAAACTTTATTAACATTAATATATTTTCTTATCTATCGATAGGTGTTGTTGTGCCTGGTTTCCCCACGAACCGTTTGTTGACCTCAACGTTAATGCATTGTGCGGGGAAGGGAAAAAGGTTGTAATTATTCTCTGAATGACAGAATATATATAGTTCTTTGACCGGACATCATTCTTCGGTGGTATCCTCGAAACCATTTATCATGGGGCGAGAATTTGTGGGTGATTGATGATTACGCCTTAAATCTGAAAAGTTGTGTAACCACGCAAAATATTTTTTTATTAAATCTACGTCTTATTTGCGATTCATGAATCCCGTGCGTGCCTACTTGATTCGTCTATAAACTTGGTAGATTAGGGGTGCGACCTCTCAATCTTGATTACATCATGAAATGAATATAATTTTTACACACACAATATATGGAGAGAAAATTATGTTTGAGAGTCAGACCATTAGGATAGTTAATATTATTTGAAAATTGGATGGCCTACTTTTACGACGAGGACTTTAGAAGAGGTTGGGGCCTCACAGGGAGCTTTGGTGCAGGTTTGGGATACATCCAGGACTTTGAAATCTTTCAATGTTTAGATGTCTTTATCTCTAGATAAACAGTGGAATATCTGAGTAGCATTAGTTCTGCTCTCCATTTAGATTTTTTTAATCCCACCTTTCATATTTGCAGAGAGGACTTGCGATCGGCTGTCTCTGATCTTACATTTTTTTTGACTTTTTTTTTTAATGGTGGAAGAATATGTTAGTGTGTCAATAATTTCTCTGGTCTTACCACCATTAATTATTTCGATTTATACTAAAATATCAATGTTTTTCCAAAAAGCAGTCCTATCTGATTTTAAGGTATATAGAAATGCAAGTGTAACTCATGATCATGGGAAGACCATGTGTTCTCTGAGAATAACATATATTTAGTCTGGTTCACCGTGATGACATGGCGTGATGTGCTGGTTAATTAGTAAATTGGTTCTCACTCTCAGATTCCAATCTACAATTGATGGATTGGATGGGTCAAATCAGTTGATTGGGATGGATCGATTATCTTTGGATGGAGTCAGTGACTCCGTAAGTCAGTGGGACTGGGACGGATGAATCATTGGGACGGATAGTTCTTTGGGATTTT
Organism: Stenogyne calaminthoides; assembly: GCA_037126765.1. Lineage (NCBI taxonomy): Eukaryota > Viridiplantae > Streptophyta > Magnoliopsida > Lamiales > Lamiaceae > Stenogyne > Stenogyne calaminthoides. The sequence continues at coordinate 26,677,968 of JBBCBC010000022.1, read as the reverse complement.
ATTTGTCTTATATGAGTTATTTTTGTAATGTTCTAGTACTAATAAACATCTAATGCAATGTCTTGGGGATATGTAATATAATATCAAATATATGATATCTCTCTTTTCTCCCAATATGAATCTTTCTTTTTGTGTGATTTATTTTAGGATATAATTATTTTTCTGTGTTTAAATTATTCTTTTATTGAATGAACTAATACTCTATAATCCTTTAACTTTAATATTTTTTGATAAATTAATGTACTATCAATTGAAGAACTAATAAATGATACATTATAACAACTCACAAATATTAATCAATTAATGTACTTTTTAAATTATTCAAGCAATATTAGTGTTCAATTAAATTAACAAAATAAATTAATAAAACATAATTAAATCCCAAATATTTGGCCTGAATTCTCAGATAAAAATTCAAATTAAAGTCCAAGTGTAAAAGCAGGTCTCGCGTCTGTATGCATTTACATCTGTTTCAGTGCCCGACAGGACTCGTCGCATGCCATGCGCCTTGACGAGACTGGTCGCGTCTGAGCCTGCGCCTGACCACACAACTGTCGCGTGTCAGGCGCGTCTGATTTTTTATTAATTTCGGTCTATTTTTAAACTATATATATACATATAAACAACACTTTCGCTCATTTTCTACAACTCAATCCTCTCATTTTCACAAGTTATTTTCTTGTAAATCGCCTCCTATGCGGAATTGGTTTATTTTTCTTTTTCATTTTTTGAGTGTTAGCATATATCTTGATGTATGCTTTTTTCTTGTTCAATTTTTTCAGAGCCAAATCTTAATAATTTATTGATACTTATATGATCATTTACCATTTATCCGCCGTCAACTATTGAAGGTGTGTTTTTTCTTGTTTATTAATGTATACATAATATATGCTTTAAAGTGTTAGTTGAATATCCTTTTAAAGTGTTGGTTGTATTGCTTTTAAGTATTAGTTGGATTTGTAAAAAGTATTAAGATTTGTATTGATGTAAAGTATTAGTTAGCAATGCTTTCTGGAATGATAGTAAGTGGAGCTTCGGCCTAACATTTAAATTTGAATTGATTCAATTACTATATTAATAAATATTTGTGGACGAAATATATATAACCCTTATAGTTTAATAATTAAATTATAGTAGAATATAATTTATCTTCAGTGAATAAAAAATATAACACTAAATTATATTCTAAAAATATATGAAAAAATATATATTTAGTTTTTACCCAAAAAAAAAAAATATCTTGTAAAAACTTATAAAAAATTATTTGAAAATAATAAATACAATTTTAATCCTTTATATTTATAATATTTTTATTTGTGGTAAAAATATGGATTTAATTTTGTATTCAATGACAGTGTGGTATTAGAGTTAATATTGGGGCAACTATTTTTAAGTGTGCTAATAGATCTAAGCAGTTAATATTAATATACTTATTCGCTACACTTAAAACTGTGTATTAAAGAACTTATAAACACATTTATTTGCAGTGTGTGTGTGTGTGTTAAAAAGTGTAAATATTGTTTTTTAGAGGTGTGATATAATAGAATACCATATCTACACATTTATTATTGATGTTTTTATATTCATATTAACACACAAGCTTCATGTGTTTACTTCTTATTTATTATCACGTTCATTTTTAAGTGTGATGAAAAAATGTGTGTGCTTGCTTTTTTGTAGTGTGAAAAATATTTGAAAAAATCACCATAACTTGCATTGTTCCTTAAAGTATTAGTTGTATGTATTGATATAAAAGTATTAGTTGTATTTCTGTAAAGTATTAGTTGTATTGCTGTAAAAGTATTAGTTTCTATTGCTGTAAAAGTATTAGTTCATGCTGTAAATTATTAGTTTATTCATTTAAAGTGTCACTTGCTTTGTTCTAAAATTATTAGTTGAATAACTTCATAATTTCTTCCTTAGTTCACTATATGTTAACTATAATCTTGATGTACTATCTTTTGTGTAATTTATGTACTTGAGATATTATTGACTTCTTGAATGCAACAAAAATGCAATAAAGATTTGATTAATTACAATATTCAGGATTGATCTAAACACCTAGAACCAATATATTCTGATATGTAAATCCTCAAGATAATGATTTCATGACCAACACCTTTACCCAAGTACGATTCACGGTTATACTCACCTCGTTCATTTATTGCGCCCAGCAGATCGGTAAATTGGCGTCTGCCTTGATATTAGAACCGTCCGTCGTCTCCGCGATCCCTCAATGTCGTCACTCGGCTTCGGCGCCGGGTATGAGAGATAGACGCAAAACACTCTGCCGGTAGCGAAACCTCGCGTAAATGCGCCAAAATCTTTGAATGGATGACAGCTGTAACATCTTGGAGGACCCGATGATCCAGAATGTGTTGTTTCTTTCAAATGTCATAAAGCGAAAAAATATATGGGAAGATCCGATGCGTGAAAATACATAATTTTTTAATTATTGACTCAAGCGGTTACAATATGTAAGTGCGAGTTCATTTTATTTTTTTTAAATATGTGAATTTTTCAAAAGATCTTGGTTTGATTTCAGAAAGAATCTGTGTGCCAGCGCAATTGCCGTCGGAATCATTCATTCGAATCCATCAATAATATTTTGAAATAATTGACGATAGTCTGGATTGGAGGTATGCTCGGGGAGATTGATGTTTGAATCAAACAACTATGCCCCTCGTTACAACATTCGTCGAATGGTAGCACCTGAAAATATAAACAGGGTTTCCTGCCTTTCGAGGAGATGGCGATCAGCTTCCTTTTGACGTTCCTGCAGCTATTCTTGGCGAAAATAAACTTAATATTTAAAAAATCAAATTTTGGCATTAATTAATTTTCTTTATAAAAATAATTTTTTTTCAGTATGAAGCGAAATAAATGGCCTTACGCGTCGCGTTTGCCCGGTGGACTATATCTGACAATGCATTGATTGTATCGTGTGTGCTAGGGCGGTTTAAAAGCTGATCCATGGATCCTTTATGTATGGTGAGCTTTTGACGATACCTCTGTGCTGGGGTTACTGTGGTATGATGAAATTACACTCTTAGATTGATAAAAGCAAATCTTTGTCCCCAAAATTAACAATGTGTTGGGTAATCTCAGGCATATCTTTCAATATGCATGGGAGGCTTATGACATTAAGCTTATATAGCGACTTGGGAAGACATCACGAATTAAGGGCGAAGCCACAGAGATGCAAACTAACGATAATTGAGGTAAAAATTCAATTTAAATATAATATTTCAATTATATTTAATTACTACCTTGTTATCAACTCTTAAACCTTTAATAGCTAAGCATTTAAATTTTAGAGTCTTTGGATATCTGAGTACTTCTTTTGTTTTAGCATAAGCGGATAGAATCAACCAACATCACATTGGAACAAGACCCAAAATTCAAAACTCATGGGATCATTATATATGGCCCATTGGATAATTACATTAGAACAATATCATGTTTATCATTCTCGTCGCCATAATAGTAATAACACCGATAATAATTTAAGTACCTTAACAAAATGACTATAAAAATATTTCTTACTTTATGGAACCGATTGGACTCATATTGACATTCAGTGGCGTCTGCTCTCGCCCTTCATTATTTCATATGGATGCACGGTTTCATGATTTGAAGGGTATACCTCTAGAAGGTTGCAAGGCAATATAAATTCATTCCCTTACCTTTGTTTGATCGACTTAGATCTTCAACGTTCTAAAGACCGGTGCGTCTTTGACTCTGAAAAAAAAGTGTATGGAGCGCAGCGTTAGCATTTTAATGATGCAATCATCTCGGGGACCTTGGTATATTTGTAGTCTTGGAACGTTACCGGAGGTATATCTGGTATCTGAAACGTACTCATCCGAGTACGCGGTGAGAATAATGTTTATCTGATGGCGTATACGAGCTCAACAAAGGTTGGCGAAAGCTCACGATTTGATCAATCGAAGCTAATTGACTCACATATAGTGCCTCGAAGCTTGGCTCGATTTGCCCGTCATGCGGTACATGACGATTTTGATCTGCGTATTGGGGGCGGCCGGCTCCCGCGAACAATTCACCACAGACCTGGCGCTCACCGGTTGGTGGTGGAAGCAGAATCGAATAACCTGGCAGCAATAATACTTTGCAGCAAATTATTTATTTATGACTTTATTGTTTTCTGATAAATTAAGTATTCTGGTTTTTATCTCTAGTTTAAATGTTTTTAACATCTTTTTAAAATCAATAATAATATAGAAATTGCTTGCTTATTTAAATCTATAAAACTAATATTTGTATATCTGTTAAAGATGAGTGCAAAAAAAAAGTATAATATTGAATGTTGTCGATAACCGGAAATTTAATGTTAATATGTGGTTGGACGATGATGGAAATGGTCCTTAATTTTCATAAATAATATTAAGTTTTAACTTTTATAATTAATGAAATTCTTAATATGGGCCGAACTAATTGGACAACGAGTTTATATACGGTTTGGATAATGTGTGGATAATCTGTGAGAGCATATGCTGGTACCTTGACCCAAAATAGTATTTCATGGACCATGTAAGTGTCGGGAACACATGTGGACTATATTCAATGGGTTTATCATGTTTGTATTTTACACTTATTATTATTTTTGTGAACATATTGCATACTATTTATTTAATTACATGGTAAATTCAGATGAATGAAGTCGGTGATTTACGGATAACATTCTTCAAAGTTTGTGCAACATTAAACGAGGATGGAGAAATATGAAAATACATATTGACGCGAAGAATTAGCATATAAAAAAAATATACATGGTTGATTGAGGAAATGATATTTAAATTCATGTAATTATTTTATTAGGCGTATTAAATTAATGCTTAATATTATTTTGAAAGCATTATTTTTAGGCTAGTTAATATTATTTGCATAAAATTAATGTATTGATATAAACTTGACTACATATTATTTGTACACCGGTTAGCAACATAAATGGTTTAATTATAATAAATAATAATTATAATTATCATCGTTAAAATAAAAAATAGAAAAAAAAAAGGCGGTCATGAATATGCTGACGAAATTCCATATTAATAGCAAGATCTTTTTTTAAAGTCGTCGCATCTGACCAATGTCGTCGCATAGGCGTGTGACGGCGGATCGTATAATTACATGGCATCGACTTCGTCGCTTTTTATTATTATTTAGCGTAACTTCGTATATGTTGGGTCCGTATATACATCTTGGCGCAAATCTTTAAATGCACATGGGAAAAAGTGACAGATGATTGGAGAGTCTAACTTATCTTGGCGACACTGAAAGCTGTTATGCAAATCTCTATGGAAGTATTTATCAGCGCATAAGCCGTGCAACTTTTGGCGCCCGCGTATCGCCGCTAAGTTAAGCGGCATTTTGACCTCACATCGCGAGTCGTCGCGGCGTCGCGAGCTATGCTGTGAACAAAAGTGTGTACTCATGCATTTATTGATGTGAATATACGAAATATCGTGCAGTTCGTCATATTTACGCCGGTTTCGGCGGTTAACGAAAATCTGAAATCAGGGAAGGCGAAACGAAAGTGAGAGATGAAAAAAAATGAATAGCGGTTAACATATAAGCGGTTAGGGCTTAGGTTTTATTTTAATAAGTTATATTTAAATTAATTTAAACATTTTAATTTTCCTTATCTAAAATACGGACGAACTGGCGTTTAAGAATATCGCTTTGTTCGCCTCCGTATTCCATCTAGTGGAGATTAAAATATTGATCAGTTAAAAGATCGAGGAAGTGGGGCGTATTTGGAAGCTGAAAATGACGGAGGAATGGAGGCTAATTTAGGATTTTAGTTCCGTTTAACTTGAATAATTCCGTGATTTCAACTTTTACCTCCTAAAAATAAGTTAATTGAATAATTCCATCTTCACTAAAATAAGGATAGAGGATTTATAATTTAAAAATTTGAATGGGATTAATTTACATAATTATTTTTTTTACTAGAAATGTCGCACCATCCTAATTTGAATCCTTTCATGTCCATTCTATATTTTGAAAATTTGAGGTCGGACTCCCTAGATACGCACCGGTCATCGAGACATACACTTAGAGTCACGCAGAACAACATAGGTTGTATTATGTCGTAGTATGTTTTTAATTAAAGCATGTGTGAGTGTTACTCCTATATATATATAACCCCGAAGATAAGAGATATTATATGTATTTATTAGGTAGCAAACTGGTTGTAGTTATTTATTTATAACCAATTTATTTTATTAAATAATTATTCATTCTTGTAGTTGTAATTGCTTTGATAAAATGAAATAGTCTATGATACAAATTTGTATCACGAACTAGTCACGTTGAGGCAATTGTTTCTTCAGCCAGCGCCTTTGACCTTTTTTATTTTTGACCCACTGACCCTTCCCTAAATTCAGTTGATTTGTATATCTAATTTATACGATGAGCCTCTTTCGTAAAGTATTATATTAGTTAAAGTATAAACTCGTTTTTAACTCTTCGTTTTCTGCTACTATATGTATTCATTATATAAATTAAGTAATAGTTTATTATGGTTTTTAACTCTTCGTCCTATACTACTATTAATAAATGATAACTAAGTAATAGTTCATTAATGCAAAATATTCGTGATTTAATATAAAAATATTGGTTGATTCAATATAAAGAATATTAAGTTGATTAAATATAAAAGTATTAGTTGATTAATATAAAAGTATTAGTTGATTAATAAAAAGTATTAAAATTAATATAAAGTATTGGTTTGATTAATATAAAAGTATTTAGATGGATTTAATATAAAAATATTTAAGTTCATTAATATAAAAGTATTAGTTGATTAATATAAAAGTATTCTTGAATTAATATAAAAGTATTGATTGATTAATATAAAAGAAGTATTGGTTGATTAATATAAAAGTATTAGTTGATTAATATAAAATATTAGTTGATTAATATAAAATTAGTTGATTCTGATAAATTAGGTAAAATAACAATTTAAATTCATTTAAAATACTTTTAAATTCAGAGGCAAGTAGTGAAACAAGTAATGTGCTTTTCATTAGAAACAAATATCTTCGATGAAAAAGAAATACTTGTTTTGATGAATGAACTAATACTTTATAATAAAAAATAATACTTTCAATTAATGAACTAACATATTATAGATAACCAAACTAATAATGCATTTCAATTAATGAACTAATACTTTATAACTAAACTAACTAATGCTTTTCAATTAATGTTTAATACTTTATAATGAAACAACTGCAATATATTCAATTAATGAACTAATACTTTATAACTAAATAATTAATACTTTCAATTAATCGAATAATACTTTATAACCAGATACCAAAAAGCCCAATTTAAGACAACTTCTTTGTGGTTTGAGCCAGATGGGAGTAATCTAATTTTCATAAATAACATCACGATTGAGATTTTTACATAACTATTAGATTCTTATGTATACAAACTACTTGGACACGGCTTCGGTTTAAATCGCGGTTTTGGATTACGTGTGAATAATACTCACTGAAGTCGTAAAAGAAACCGTGCTAGATTAGAAGGAAAATACATTTGAATTTCTGTGTATTTTTATTATTAATTAACTCTTGTATTAAATTGGATTTGCTTAATATTATTTATATATTGATATACTTAATAACTAATTAATTATCATCTTCTATATTTATGCTTAATTAATTAATTAACTATCTTAAATTATTAATTAGTATCTGATAAATTATCTTTACATTAAATATATAATAAATAAAAAATAAAAATAAAAATTGAAAAATAAATGACTTTACTTTCAGTAATCATATAATCATCACTTATAAAAGTCATGTCTAATCCTTGGCATGTACATATAGTATGACTCGTGTGCATACTAGTGGCTCTCGCTGGAGGTTGGATGCCAGTCTCGAATGATTCCGTTTAATAAATATCTTAGTATATATTTGGACATCGGTTCAACCATCAACATTTAATATCGCAGAGATATCATATGTGTGTCTTATCTTATACATAACATATTAAATTTAAAATTATTATTTGTATGTCTATGCGCGAGAGAGGTGATGGCGGCAGGGAGCAAAATGTTGGTATTTATCTTATAACCTTCTTTGCTTCCCAATTTCAGCCTGCAATGCCGATGTTTCTATGTATTCCAAAGAACGTCTCTCTCGATTCTTGCAGCGAATTCATGGCCGCGCTTTTACTCGTATACGTCGGCTTAGCTCTCCCGAACTGACTCAATGACCCGAACTAGCCTCTCTTCATTATTAATTAAAAAATATGAAACCAATGGGGATTTCTGGATAATGGTATGCATTGGGTTTAGAAATTGATGTCGATTGATAGAAGAAGCAGAGACATTTGCTAATTATTATAAGTGTGCTTGATCCTTATATTTTGAATGAATCGAATTTAAAATTTAGCGTTTTGATTATTTTTGTACTTTTATTGTATTTCTTTATTTGGGAGTTTTTTTTCCTCTGTGATTGGGCGATTAGTTGACGATGTTTGATGATTGTAGACCTATTGTTGACGAGAGCAAAATTGAATCCGGATGGATTAGATTTACTCTTGGCGACTTACTTGGAATGATTCCACATTTCATTGTGAGACCCGGAAGTCGTAATATTCATTATCTATTTCAGGATAATTTGCCATCCTCCTATAAATAAACTCAAAATAAATGGTGTTGGTAATTTGCGGGGGGGTATAGGTGAAGAATATTTAGTCTCGTGGTCGCGAGAAGTCATTCGTACTGCGGCTTGGATTCATCCTTGATTTGACTCACTTCTTTAACGAGTGTATGGTGAACCTATGGCGATCTCTCGCAGGCTTTTGAGGTATAATTATATTCATTAACTCTTTGTTTGGATTTCACTGTTTTATATCCTTTTAAGCCCAGAATCTTGAGAGTTAGTAATGGATAAATTTAATATACTCTAGGACTAAACAAATTAGATTCATGAACTTGTTGTTGATGTGGCTCTACGCTGTATCTGTGGAAGTTAAAAGAAATACTTGACTTAATGAGTGGGTGCCTTCTTTTAGTAAATATATATATATATATATATATATATATATATATATATATATATGCTATATATATAAAAAGAAGATGATATTTGACACACTGCATATGACATTTGTGCCTTGTAGACATGAGTGAAGTAGTTTATATAGGGGTATTAGGCTAGATAAAACCGACCATGCAGTTCACATATCAAAGCGGTATATCGTTTGTGTCTAAAATTTTTTGATTCTTTTGAATTTAGATTTACCATAATGAATTGAGAATCCTTTTTAGGCGTGTCTTATTACCAATACTTGAAATAAGGTTTGCTTAGTCGGATTCATCATCTATATTGCCGTTTGAAAAGAAATAATATCCATATTCGCCATCCTTGTCCAGCGGCTTATATTTCCTGAGGAATCATAACGTCTTGAAAAAAACAAGTATCAGCTGATTAGCTCAATGGAAAGCTATATAATAGATTTTCTAATCTTTGAAGTATTCATAGTATTATATCTGATCTAACTCTAAATATAACAATTATAGTTATTGACTTATTCGTAGAAATTCATTTTCTGCCATGACTTAAATTCCTTTTAAATGCTTTCCATGAACTTTCTCCCCAAAACTTCGCATTATTGTCTTTAATGCTGGGTCTCATACAGTATCATTCCTTTATGAAAAGGTTGGCGGCAAAAGTTTTTGGTTTTAGGCGGCTTTCTGGCTTGAGAAAAAAAGAGGTGAGTAACATTTATATTATAAATTTATGCTTAAATGTTTTTATCTTATTACTGTCGGATAATAAAGTTTGTCTTTAAAAATATTGAATTACCTCTTTTTGCGATTTCCTATTCAATAGTGTATATTATTATTGATGTCTAATATATGCATTATCTGGGTTTAAGTTGATAAAGGATTACAGAGAACTGTGAAATATTGTTGATGCAAGTTGTGGAAGTGGTATATTTTTTGGAAGTATCTTTGCAGCCGAATATTTTTCGCGTGGTTGTTGCTTTAATTGCTGGGAACGATGTTGCGTCAATGTTATGACTTCATTAAGCAAGAGGACAACTTCCCTCAAGAACGTATTAGATTGGATCTTTTTCTTTTATGTATTTTTAACACTTGATAATTCATTTCAGTTATTGCATAATTTGTCTGAGGAACATAGTTACAGTTAGAGTGACTGCAGAAGTAGTGCTGGATCTCTTTGTTCATCTTTGGTCTTTACCTTTATTGGCCATCACCATCGGCATTTGTGACGGATTTACATAATATAGACTGCTAAATTTTTCGAAGTGTGGAACGGAACCCGACTTCTCTTGAGTTATCATTATGGCGTACTTAGTATGAAATAAAGAATGGGTTTGAGAATGTGTGCTGCGTATATTACTTAAAGTTAGTTTGTACATTTTAGGTAGAAATATTATGGGGGAAGTACTTTAATCATCATTTATTTGATTAATCTTTTACTTTTTACTGGAATTCTGAGAATAAACCCGTGTTACGGAAAAAACTGGAGGTGTTCATTCTTCTTGCCCATTGTAGATGGCCTTTTCATACATTATACTCAAACCATCTTGCTTGGACAAAATGATACATAAATATGTGTAATTAGGCTTTGATCACCACTGGTATGTTGATGATGTTGAAATATATATCTTATCGAAACTTTAAATCATTACAATTAGGTCGGAGTTTGAGAAAATTAAGTTTCACATTTGTTGTAACAAAAGATAATAATTTGAAGTTTTTTATATTCCTTTTTTTTACCGAATATTCACAACAAATTTATTATGATAATGGGTTTTCTTTACCTTAATTTAAGTGATCTGTGAAGTAAATTTTATATACTTAAATTTTTGAGCCTTTTATAAACTTTTAGATTAAATACATTCATTAATGTTTCTTTTTTTCATTAAGTTGTTCATATAATTAAATTTAAAATTCGTTTAGAATATAAATAGGTGACAAAGAATCACTTCAATCCGCTTGCTTCTAGAATTTTGAAATACTTTTTCTTATCGGTGTTGGGGATGTTAAATTTTAAAATCCGTATACTTGTAATTTAATTTGATTCCAAATGTCAATTATATAGCATCAGTTGAACATTTTAATTAGATTTAGATGAATAAATGCAAAATATAATTGCCTTAGTGGGTATGCTGCAGAATTCAAGTTTATTACCTTTTATTTGCATGATTTTTGAAACTTCGATTTCATGAATTGAAGCAGAATAAACATGCCTATTACGTAGATGAATCTGTTGGTAACTTTGATCATATATTGGTTTAGATTGAAAAAGTTTGAGGTGAGATTATGGTTTGATCACGGGCTTTTTCTGGCCCTTCGAGGCTTGGCGTGTATCGAGAGAACTTGAAGATGCGGCAAAACACCTGGACTTATCGACTTAATTTGCACGAAAATAGACTTTTCCGTCCTCTTGATCTCGCCGCCAGAAACATGCAGGAGATCATTAGAACTGTTCTGGTGACCGTGTAATCTCCCTAACTCTTCTTGTCTTAGTTTTAACTAGTTAATTAATTCCTATATAAATATGTGGCGAAAGGTAAACACTTCTTATAAATCTTTCACCTACCACCATTATATCCTTGAGTTGATTTATAAGCCCGAGCAAAGTTCATGTCTATAAAATTGAATTGACTGACGTACGTTTGACTTTGCTTTTTAACCCATTAAACTTAACTTTGAATCATACTCAGGATATTCGTTAAAAACTAATTTAACGCGAAATTTGTTCACGCAAGTTGCCATTATTATTAAATTGTTGAGGATCTGTTGATTCTGGTCACTGCTTAATCTCAATTTTTGATAATTAAACAAACTAAATTAGTCCGGACGAACCGCATTCTTTATGATTTTAAGTGTGTTTTCGGCAGGTTAATTTGATCTACATTAGCGATCCGCATGATAAGTAGGACATTTAGATTGATTTATCTTGACTTTATATATAGAGAATAGGTATGGGTTATCATCTATACTAGTGGAGGTGTTGCTTTAAATATTGTATGCGTAGGAAAAGTTGTGAGAACGCGTCGTCTCTGAAATTATATTTAATTACTTGGTAAATCTGCGGAAACGCGATGGGGAGTGCTCATGCCGTGTCTAGTCCCCCTTCTCTCGTCTGATAAATTATCTATACGTGATGGGATTATAATTTTTGTAATTGGTTGAGTCATTTACTACCATGTTTTAGTTTTTATTTTTATTTAAATATTTTTTACATATATTAGTTGGTTGTTTAATATAAAGTATTAGTTGTTTCATTGAAAGTATTGAGTTTGTTTATTGAAAGGTATTGGTGATTTATTTGTGATATCGATTTATGTTTCCCAATATATATTTGAGGTCCTGGAGAATTCATGAGATAAAAAGGAAGTGATTGGATTGAAAAAGACATTTTAGAATTCATATGTTTTTCTTTTTATTAATCAATTAATTAAAAATATTGATGTTAAACTATTTAATTTTATTTATCATATACGTTTTTAACTTTTATAATAAAGTATTATTTATAAAAATATAATTTGGTATTTGACATTCGATTTTAATATCTTTCCAATGAAAAAACAAATGTTTTTAAATGAAACAACTAATACATTAAAAAGCCTTCATATATATATTGCGTATTTCTTTACTAAAATAATTGAGAATATTTTTACCTAATTAATTAATTATCTTACATTATATATACAATCTGATAAACTAAATAATAAAAAGAATAAAATTTAAAAAAAATTGGACCCATCATCACCATCAGCCATCACCTAATCTATCACCCAATCGCTAATTCACATCATGACCATAATCATGGCATAATCATCACTCACATCATCACCTAACCTAAATTTGTCAACAACTCAATGTGCATATAACACTTCAGAAAGATTAATGTACATATTCTCGACATCCGTAAATTAATTACTATATTAAATTAAAAGCCAAATATATATATATAATATATTGCTCTTTTAATATGTTTTGCCCGTAGTGATAAATATTGCCCTAAATTTCCCTTCATCATAATTACTACTTTTTCTCGACACATTAATCGAGTTGATCATATATAATGCATTTTGTAATTATATTTTTGAAAAATAAAAATATTCAATAAACTCAATTTTTTATATATATCTAACAGATAATGTAGAATATATTTTATAAATATTTTGCACTTAGCTTAAAAACTTTATCATATGTATATATATATATTTATAAAAAAGTTTATTAAAAATATTATAAGTATTTTGTGTGTGTATATATATATATATATATATATATATATATATATATATATATATATATATTATTTATAAATTTACTTAATTAATAATTACAAGCAAGATTCATGCTAAGACCGTACACTCATCATACATTTGGGATCATACAATTTATTTATATAAATCGCAACTATTAATATAAAAAATAGTTGCAATACCAGATAAATAAATTAAGTCTTTTAATAGCAAGTTGGAGAAAAATTCTATTCCGCTAATTTTTTCTGCCATTATATTCAATTTTGGCCCCAAAAAATTTAACTATCCAATTTTGGTCCCATAAAGATTTATGTTGTCTGCTAATTTTGGTCATATTAACTAAAAACGATGTCATTTTCGATAAAAATTGGTCATTTGTCACACGCCCGATCCAAATCCCTCAATTTTGATTGAAAAACGATGCTGCTTAGTTAAATATGACCAAAATTGACAAATACAAAAGTTATGGACCAAAATTGATAGTTAAATTTTCGGGGACCAAAGCCTGATTACGTAGAAAGCATGTGACTAAAACTTTTTTTTCAACAAGTTTCGCACGATTTAAAACGACATGTAATGCACAAAGCATCGAAAAATCATCCATCTCACAAGTGTGTATTTAATTCACCTAATAAAAATAATGTGAAATTAAAATAAAATATATTAATGACCCGTAAACATTAATGATCATTAATGACGCTGTAATTATATTATTATATAATATTCATAAATAACAAACTTAAATCCCTCCTTTATATATCTACCTCTAAATATAGTGTGGAATATATCATTTATAAATATTTAAGACATATCTTAAAAAAAAGTAGAATGTATTTATATATATCTTATATAATTTTTTTAAATCTTTATTTCAATTATCTAATTTAATGATTTAATTACATTTTTTAATATTATAATTATAATTATTTTTTATTTTATAAATTTTAATATGTAATATTTAAATAAGTAATACCTTTTCATTTAAAACAAGAAAATTTTTCATTGAAACAAGACACATTTCCATTCAACAAGTAATACTTTTTAATTTAAACAAGTAATTTTTTCATTTAAAACAAGTAATACTTTTCTATTCAAACAAGTACTACATTTTCATTTAAACAAGTAATACTTTTAAACAAGTAAGATTTTTCATTGAAACAAGTACTACATTTCCATTCAACAAGTAATACTTTTCATTGAAACAAGTAATTTCATTTCCATTTAAAAGTAATATTTCTTTCATTTAAATAAGTAATACTTTCTTATTTAAACAAGTACTACTTTTTCCATTTAAACAAGTAATACTTTTCATTTAAACAAGTACTACATTTTCATTTAAACAAGTAGTATTTTTCATTGAAACAAGTAATACTTTTCTATTAAAAGTCATACCACATTTCCATTTAAACAAGTAATACTTTTCATTTAAACAAGTAATACATTTCATTTAAACAAGTAATACTTTTCATTGAAACAAGTACTACATTCCCATTTAAACAAGTAATACTTTTATTTAAACAAGTAATATTCTTCATTTAAACAAGTACTACATTTTCATTTAAACAAGTATTTTTCAATGAAACAAGTAATACTTTTCTATTGAAACAAGCACTAAGATTTCACGTTAAATGATTTTCATTTAAACAAGTAATACGCTTCATTTAACAAGTAATACTTTTCATTGAAACAAGTACTACATTCCCATTTAAACAAGTAATACTTTCATTTAAACAAGTAATACTTTTCATTTAAACAAGTACTACATTTCCCATTTAAAACAAGTAATACTTTTCATTTAAAACAAGTAATAATTTTCATTTAAACAAGTAATATTCTTTTCTATTTAAAACAAGTACTACTTCTTCCATTTAAAACAAGTACTAAGATTTTCATTTAAACAAGTAATGTTTTCATTGAAACAAGTAATACTTTTCATCAAACAAGTACTCATATTTCCATTTAAACAAGTAATACTTTTCATTTAAACAAGTAATACTTTCATTGAAACAAGTACTACATTTCCATTTAAAAAGTAATATTTTTCTATTTAAACAAGAATAATTTTCATTTAACAAGTACTACATTTCATTTAAACAAGTAATACTTTTCTATTTTAAACAAGTAATATATCCATTTAAACAAGTACATTTTTCATTGAAACAAGTATTATTTTCATTTAAACAAGTAATACATTTCATTTAAACACGTAATACTTCTTTTCATTTAAACAAGTACTACATTTCATTTAAACAAGTAATATCATTGAAACGAAGATTTATTTAAATAAGCTGAGCACCTTTCATTGAAATAAGTAATTACATTTTCATTTAAACAAGTAATACTTTTCATTTAAACAAGCATCACTTTTCTTATTTAAACAAGTAATACTTTTCATTTAAACAAGTACTATTTTCATTTAAATGTTAATACTTTCTTAAACAAGTAATATTCTTCATAGAAACAAGTACTACATTTCCATTTAAATAAGTAATATACTAATTAAACAAGTAATACTTTTCATTTAAACAAGTATTTCAATAACAAGTACTATATTTTCATTTAAGTAATACTTTTAATTTAAAACAAAGAATTTTTTTCATTTAAACAAGTATCACATTTTATTTAAACAAGTAATACTTTTCATTTAAACAAGTAATATTTTTTCTATTTAAACAAGAATATTTTTTCCATTTAAACAAGTACTAAGATTATTTAAATAAGTAATATTTTCATTGAAAACAAGGTTATCTTTTCATTGAAACAAGTAATTTTACATTTTTATTTAAACAAGTAATACTTTTCATTTAAACAAGTAATACTTTTCATTGAAACAAGTACTACATTTCCATTTAAACAAGTAATACTTTTCATTTAAACAAGTAATACATTCCATTTAAACAAGTAATACTTTTTCTATTGAAACAAGTACTACATTTTCATTTAAACAAGTAATACATTTCCTATTTAAATATTAATACTTTATTTTAAACAAGTACTACATTTCATTTAACAAGTAATAATACTTTTCATTGAAACAAGTAGCCTTCTATTTAAATAAGTAATACCTTTTCATTTTCGAATCATACTATGAGCCTTTTCATTTAAACAAGTAATACTTTTTTCGCTTAAACAAGCAATAGAGTCTTTCAGTTGAAACAAGTACTACATTTC